>OY776125.1:25828564-26428564 GCA_963675135.1 Galeopsis tetrahit | reverse complement strand
TTTGACGATATAGGGTTGTTTTATTTTGTGAAAATTTCTACATTCAAGATTATGGCGAATTTATGATTTGTTTATGTTCTATAAATTAAAATTCATATTGCACTTATAAAAATGAAATTTCAAATCTACAAGCATGGATTTTTGTGAATTGGTGCCCTATGTATTGATTTTGAATGTATGTGTGTGTGTTTTGAAACTATTTATAAACCATTCCACATTACATAGTTCATGTAAAAAAAAAATCAATGTACTAATTATATATATCACAATTCACATTGTAAGTTTTGTGTGGCGATTAAAACAAAAAATATATGAACACTAGGCTAGTACATTCAATTATTTCTCAATAATATATATGACAAAGAATTATCATTCATTAAAAAAAAAGGAAAAAAAATAAAAAAGACAACCCATTAATCAAAAGAGGTCATATATACCAGCGAACGTGTGAAGTTCAGGCTCCACACGGATTGGAGACAGCAAGCGTGTGCCTTCTGTGGTTGGTTGGGTGGGTGGGTGGGAGTTATGTGCCACAACAATTTTTTTTTTTTTTAGGAAATGAGACTTCTTTTTTTTCTTAAATAATTATTATTTGTATGAGTATTGTTTAGTTGTAATGTTATTATAGTTTTTATGAAACAAAAATTATACTATTGAACAAAAACCTCATTTTAATAACAATTTCTTGGAATTAATGAATGATAGTTGCATTATTTTTGTAAATTTAGAATGGAGTATCATTTCATATCTTGTGCACACATATACAAAAACCGACATAATATGAAACTAAATATTCCAAATTGTATCATATGTATAATATTGAAATGGAGTTAAGTTTAATGATGAATGAAGGTAGGGTAGGTGAATGCAATCGTTTTTAGAGCCACAAACATTTTTTTTTCTTTTTTTTTTTTATAGAAGAAAGAGCCACAAACAAATTAATTTCGAATATTATTATTATCTAACAAAAATCTCTAACATATGGACTTTATAATTCACACTAAACAACATTGGGCCCTTATCCGATATTATTGGTCTGGGCCCAGACATCACTTCGCTAGAGAAATACCCACGGATTTATTGCTGCACTCACTCTTCCGTAATTAATCTCCAACTTATGATGTGTATTTCTTTTTCACAAGTTTTAATAAATATTACTAGTATTCATGTATAAAATAGATATGAGATAAAGTAAGTGTGGTGATATACATTTTAAAAAAATAAAAAATATGCACACTAATGTGGACCGTCAAAAAAGAAAAATATACACATTTTATATGGATAAAAGGAGTATTTAAAAAGAAAAAATTAAGGTTACTGATCTATTGCTAGAAAACTTTACCTTAATTGTTCCTGTATTTTTAAAATTTTAAGTAAGCTTCAGACTTATTGCAAGAGTGTGTTCATGAATAAGAGTAGCTCTCAATTGGGTTATTATTTAGTAGTATATATATGAAATTGGCATGGGGCTCATGCAGTGACGGACCCAGAAATTTTCGATAGGGGGGCCCGATTAACATTATTATAAAAAAATATATATGTACTCATTATTTTTATCAAAATTTCACATTATAAAATTGTCAATTATACGTCACATTTCATTAAATTAAATTGATCGGATAAGTTGACTTTTGCTATGTTTTGGTACAAGTTAATACTCCCTCCGTCACATGATAACTTGCACATTTTAACCGATTCACTTTAAAAAATAATTGAATTTAGTGGTGTAGAGTCAAATAAGAAATCGTATTTTGAGTGATTTGATAAGGTGTAATAAGGATTTAGTAGGATGTAAAATAGATTTAGTGAAATTTAGGATAAAATGTAGACCCAAAATGAGTGATGATTTTAAAATAAAATGATGTTCGGATATAAATTAATTTTGTGGATTATTTTTATATAAGAAGTGTGCAAATAATTATAAAATAGAGTATTAATTTTAATATGTGTAAAATTACCAAAATACCCCTAACAAATTTGCAAAATTGGTGGGGGGCCCGCGGGCCCCCCTGGGCATTACCTCGGTCCGTCGCTGGGCTCATGTCAACAACATAACGACACGACGCAATTATAAGACTAAACACGAACAATTTTTCTGTTATAATTAAGAGCAAAATATAAGATAGCAATTAATATTTTTCTCCCTGCAAATTAAATGATATAGAAAACATTTAATTATTAATGTTTCATGCACTGTTTTGGTCATGTGAATTGGGAAAAGTGGCACAACATAATCATACATATCCAAGTTCTTGTCTATGCTTTATGGGCACTCTCTTAATAATAAAAAAGCAATGCCAACATGCCAGATTTTCGCATACCTTCTCATGATCTCATATCATATTATATATGAATTTTCGTTCTATATTTGAATTAATTTAATTATGTGATAAAATTCCAAATTATGAAAAGGCCACGATAAAGGAATTTGAGTTGAAAAAGTGGGATAACTCAAGTGGTTAGAGCACTACTACCTAATCTTTAGATCTTGAGTTCGAGTCATGATTTTTACGTGTCATGATCTAATGAAGTTATTGATTTTAGGTGTATTTAAATTGTTGGTTGAACATGATATGCAACTCACATCTTCTATTCCCTATTTCAAAATCTTACTCTTACTTACTCGTTAATTTATTTATTTTATTGTATTTTTTTGAAAGGCAACTCGTGAATTTTCTTACTACTCCAAGGTATGTTGTGGTTGATATTAAGTATTATAATTCTTATGGTATTATAATATTAAATTTTACTTATAATCGGTTCTGTTGTGTATCTTAATTAATATTTTAAGCAGTAAAGATCAGGAATTAAATTACTATTCCATATAAGTAGAAAAAGATTGGATCCAAGTCCAAGTGATTTAGTTGGGTCCAAACAGATGGAGACAAATGATGCATGGGCTTGAAGTTGAATAGGGCCCAATGTTAAGTGCGTGAATCCAACTACTCTTTGACTTGCCACAATTAATTAATTTAGCGTTAGTGTTTGGAGAGATTAAGACACAAAGATTAAGAAATATGATATAATAAGTAAATGTCAGATTTGATATAATTAAAAGAGAGAATAATATAATTAAATGTGAGATGAGTAATTTATTAAATATGGAATGAATAACTTTCATTAGAAAAGACAAAAAAATGAGAATATAGACAGTAATAAATTAAAATGTTCAAGATATTCAATCTATGTCGGATCAAATTAGAAGTGATACCTCATTCCAAGCATGAGGAAAGTGGGGGATAAATGCACATTTGCCTACTATACACATGCTAACAAAATCTTCATTCTTCAAAAGAGATCGAGAGACAACAACCACACTAAGATATATTGATGCAAAGAAAATTAGAGATAGAATGAAAGGTCAAGATTCACCAAATATGGGTAAAAAACGACGAAATGGAAAGAAAAATGCACCCGATATAAAAAGTCTTACAAAAAATAGGATGTATGGAAGCATAAAATAAATAAAAATAACAAAAGAGCTAAAAACAACTAAAACCAAAAGTTTGTAAAACTTTTTAAAAAAAGCTATGAGTTGCTTAAACATTATGCATGTTGTTTGTTGTGCATCCCTATCTTATGAGGCAAATTCCAAATTCTAGCTCATCACACCACGTTCATGTCACCCCCACTTAATCACCACTTTTCATTCATAATCATAATGATGGTCTTTTTTTTTTCTTTTTCCTCAAAATATAGTTTTCTTTTTATTTTTAAATGTTCAAAATATTAAGAATTTGAATATGTATATTTGAAAATTTATAGAGTAAAATTCAGAATTTTAAGTGTAAAAAATCATTCATTATTTGGAATTTTTACACTGAATTGAAAGTTCAAAAAAATGTATATTTGAAACTTTATAGAGTAAAATTCGGAATTTTAAGTACAACAAATATTATTTTATTGGTTTGTGTAAAAAATAAAAAGAGACCATTATTTTGAAAGGGGGAGTACTAAATTGAGCATATAAAAATGTTAAATATAGGGGGGAAAATATTATTTTTGGTCACTCAAGTTTACTACTTTTTGAATTTAATCACCCACTTTTAATCACTATCAAAATTGATTACTCGCTTTTTTTTTTTTCTATTAAAATTGGTCATATCGTTAATTAATCTGTCATTGATTAACGAAGGCAACATTTATTTGCGTGAATCTCCCAAAATGACCTAGGTTAAAGAATTTTCCAATATTTGGTATCTCATTTCTCTTCTTTTAATCCCTTTCCCCCAAACCCACATTTCTTCAGTTTAAGATTTATAGCCAATTAAAGTTTATGGTGTGCGGGTAACTAATATAAGATCCACAAATATGTGTTTTTTAGTCTGCACAAAAAATTGAAGTTAATGGCGAAAAATGGCAAAAATGCTCCTAGCTAGGTCATTTTGGGAGTTTCACGGCTAAAACTCATTTCCTAGTTAGTCAATGATAGTCGATTGACGATAGGACCAGTTTTGATAAATTCACGATAGTACTACCTCCATCCCTAAAAAACTTGCATTTTGTGGCACGAAATTTAGGGGAAAAGTGTAATAATTAGAATCTTGAGGATAATTTTGTAAACTTTTTTTATATATAAAATAAATAAAGTAGTTGGATTGAATATATGATAAGCCTCAAATGTAATGACATAAAAAGTAAATATGTGTATATTGTGAGACTGAGCTTTTTAGGACCGAGGGAGTAGTAGTTACCAAACACCCCTAGAATTTAATAGAATGTTTAAAAAAAAAATTATAATTAAGTTAGGAGTACTGGAACACGAATTGTATTGTTTAGCTAAAGAGATGCACCCCTGTCGAGAAGCTAAACAATTAATCAGAAATTAACAAAAATAAAATAAAAAATAACCAACCTATAACTTTAATACTTTATGTCTCTAAAGCCTAAACAATGTGTTATTCCATTTTTTATGAGTACAAAGTAGTGGATTATTTTATCCTAAACTCCATTATCTGTAACTAAAACAGATTATTTTAGCCTCTTTTGATAATTTCGAACCTGCATGGAGAGAGAACTAAAAATATATACTAGTAATTTTGTCCCACAAAAATCAGGCAAATGGTATCTTCATTAAATAAATATACTGATACATAAAGATATATACTTCATTATTTGCACTAAAAAATCGTTATAATTCAAAGTTCTCCTGAACTCGACAAACAACTTTAAAGAAAGTTTTTAAATAAAAAGCTGTTACTGCAACATGGATGTTTTTTTTAGATCTAAATTTTATAAGAATTTAGCCCTCTTCAATTGTAACTATATACCTAATATTTTAATAAGAAATTTTTGTCCCTGTATGTAAATATTCCTAAATTCATCAATAACTGCAACCAAATAATCAAAATTTACCACAGTTCATGATATCATTATTTAAAGTCATAAAATAGTTTCAAAAGAATAAGACAAGGTATTCTATTGTTTTCATAATCACACTAAATAAAAATAGTAAACATGGGCAATATATTTTGTTTTCATTGCAACTCGTAACTTGTGTGTATAATTACATGTTATATGTAATAGTAAAATAAAATCTAAGGTAATTATTTTTTTTTGAGGATCAAATCTAAGGTAATTTTAAAAAATCTAAAATAAACATTTAATAAAGAACCATTTTTTATAGATAAATATATATTTAAGGAATTGACATAAAAATTCACAAAGTCAAAATGATTTGTTAACAAAATTCGCATAAAGACAAACTGAAAAACTCGTTTAAGGTAATATATATTTGTCTTTATGGTAACACAGGCACTACAAGAAAACTGCAATTTAGCCGCGAAAAAATTTGTCGCTAATTCTAATATTTTCGTCGCTAACGTGAGTTAGCGATGAAATAATTTTGTCGCAGGATTTGTTGCTATACGCCCGTCGCTAACGTGTTTGCGACAAATTCTAATTAATTTTGTCGCAATGTTTGCGATGAAAATTTGAGTTTCATCGCAAAATATTAGCGACGAAAATTTGAGTTTCATCGCAAAATATTAGCGACGAAAATATAAGTTTCATCGCAAAATGTTAGCGACGAAAATATGAGTTTCATCACAAAATGTTTGCGAGGAAAATAAAACATTTGTCGCAAACACGTTAGCGACGGGTGTATAGCAACAAATCCCGCGACAAAAATATTAGAATTTTTGTTGCTAATATTTGGCTATGATATCCGATTTACGAATCATTCTCTAAACCCACTTCCGTACTCGATCAACCCAACCCGTACCCACACCCGACCCGCCCCAACCGAACCAATTCAATCGTTCTCTAAACCCACTTCTACACTCGATCCGCCCCAACCCGCACCAACACTCGACCCGCCCCGCCCCACCATCCCGTACCCAACCCGACCCGAACCGCACCCACATACCCCCTCTCCCATTTTATTTAAATAAATATTTTATTTGGTCTTAGTGGGAATTGATCCCGGGTGGATGGGCGCCCATAGCTGGGCGCCTACCATTCGGACAGACAACTCTTTGGTTCAGTTTTTAATATTAATTATATATGTATTCAATTGTTATTAAATTAGTTATTTTTACTCATTTAATAATTTATTTCACATTTATTAATTGATTAATTTTTAACTTGTAACAACTATACATGTATATATACATGTGTATATATATTGTAATTTTTAAAACAATTCCAATTGTAAAAAATCAATGTTACTTTAACAATTTAAAAAAATAATAAATATTACAGCCAATCTTCATTCTCCCATCTTTAATTATGTCCATCTTCATTTGCATCATCATATTTATAAATATTTTTATAAACATTCATACTAATTTATAAGACATAAAATTTAAAGAATTATTAAACATTTAATTATATAAATCGATTTTCTTGATTTAATATTAGCCACTAAATATAATTTTCATTGTTGTCCTAATTATTAACAACAAAATAAAATAATTTGTTGCTAGTTTAGCGATGAAATATTTTTATTTCATCGCAAAAAGTAATTTCAATAAATTAGCCACAAAAAATTATATTTCATCGCAAAATATTAGCGACAAAATATAATTTTCATTGTTGTTCTGATTATTAACAACAAAATGCAGCAATACGTTGCTAGTATAGCGATGAAATATTTTAATTTCATCGCAAAAATTAATTTCAATAAATTAGCCACAAAAATTTCTATTTCATTGTAAAATATTAGTGACGAAATATAATTTTCATTGTTGTTCTGATTATTAACAACAAAATGAAGCAATTTGTTGCTAATATAACAATGAAATATATAAATTTTGTTGCAAAAATTAATTTCAAGAAATTAGCCACAAAATTTTCAATTTCATCGCAAAATATTAGCAAGCAAATATAATTGTCATTGTTGCTCTGATTATTAACAACAAAATGATGCAGTTTGTTGCTAATAAAGTGATGAAATATGTAAATTTTGTTGCAAAAATTAATTTCAAGAAATTAGCCACAAAAAATTCTATTTCATCGCAAAATATTAGCAACGAAATATAATTTTCATTTTTGTTCTGATTATTTACAACAAAATGAAGCAATTTGCTGCTAATATAGCGATAAAATATATAAATTTTGTTGCAAAAATTAATTTCAAAAAATTAGCCACGAAAATTTCTATTTCATCGCAAAATATTAGCAACGAAATATAATTTTCATAGTTTTTCTGATTATTAACAACAAAATGAAGCAAATTGTTGCTAATATAGCGATGAAATATATAAATTTTGTTGTAAAAAATAATTTCAAGAAATTAGCCACGAAAATTTCTATTTCATCGCAAAATATTAGCAACGAAATATAATTTTCATAGTTTTTCTGATTATTAACAACAAAATGAAGCAAATTGTTGCTAATATAGCGATGAAATATATAAATTTTGTTGTAAAAATAATTTCAAGAAATTAGCCACGAAAATTTCTATTTCATCGCAA
Organism: Galeopsis tetrahit; assembly: GCA_963675135.1. Lineage (NCBI taxonomy): Eukaryota > Viridiplantae > Streptophyta > Magnoliopsida > Lamiales > Lamiaceae > Galeopsis > Galeopsis tetrahit. The sequence continues at coordinate 26,420,648 of OY776125.1, read as the reverse complement.
AATATTAGCGATGAAATATAATTTTCATTGTTGTTTTGATTATTAACAACAAAATGAAACAATTTGTTACTAATATAGCGATGAAATATATATATTTTGTTGCAAATATTAAATCTAACAATTTAGCAGCGAAAATTTATATTTCGTTGCTAAAAATTGATTTTAGCGATGAAATTTAGATTTGTCGCAAAATTTTCGTCGCTATTCCCCCCATTTCTTGTAGTGAGGGCAAAAAACAAGTTTTTTTGTTTGTCTTGTGCGACTTTTTAAAAAAGATTCGTTTGATCCGCTTTCGTCGTAATTTTATTATGTAAATTTTTTTGTTTCTTTCCTAATTTGTGTTAATATCGCATATAAACCTTTTTTTATATACATCGTTCAAATTCCATAAGTCAACTGCTTCCAACAAAAAATAATGAAGTCAACTAATTTATAAGACGAAAATCTTAAATGAAGGTCAACTTAATATGCAAATTAATCTATCTATATATAAAGAGAAGTGAGAGATAAATGGGGTCAAATCTTGAAAAAATATTATATTTGTAACTTCGCTTGCACAATGGTGAAGTGTTTGAACTTAATTCACTCCTTATGAAAGACGATGATTTAGCCCTTGCAAAATCAACCCATTATATTATATGTATGCAAAAATTCATTGCATTAGTAAATAAGTTTAATAAAGAACGATGAATATGTTAATAAAATAAATTTAATTTAATTTAGATATCCATAAATAATTCACAACGTGGACCTCACGAGTTCAGCTCTGATTGCTCATACGAGCTAAAATTCCTCTTGAAGTATGTAAAATTCAAACTTAATTAGCATAATTATTTATTCAACCGATTTCTTTCTTTCCTTTTTTTCGAGGGGATTTATTCAACCGATTTCGATTCATTACATTACATAAATGATGATCACTCATTATATATAGAGTAATTGGAAATGATATAGAGCCCACCATTGTGCCCACAGTGTGGCATTACACGTTAATAAATTATTATTTATATTTAATTCAAACTTAATTTAATATCAATATTTTTTTTTATCCATCTATCCAATTCAATTTATGATAACTAACTCCATTAATTTTTACTTTTTTTTAAAATCTTTTCTCTTAAAAAAAATAAAAAATTAAACAATATAAAAATTAATTTGATTGCCATAACAAAAATTAATGTTAAATATTATCATGAAAAAAAGAGATTTGAGAACTCATTTTAAGCACACTAAAACATGATATTTCATGTACCATAGATTAAAAAAATCACTTACCTGTTATTAAAGGGAATTTCATTCATCACCACCTTCATTAAAAGTGAAAGAAATATACAAATGCAATAAATGAACTAAATGTCGACATTACCACATCCTTTAGTACGAACAACACTATCTATGCTTAAAAAAGAAGGGTTACTTTCAACTCTCTGGCTAGTAAACATACCAGCAAAAACATGTCTAAAATACGGAGGCAACTCTCTGACTAGTAGACATATCTTTCATACATATTACTCAATCACTCACTCAGTCATTCAGTCATTCCTTTCTAATTCAGTAGAATTCATCAACTCCAACCACTGATTTTCAAACTCATCACTCCTTACTAATATTTAGTTTGTGGAATACAGGAGATATTACATGTATAGAAAGATTTCAGAAAAGATTAATGGTTTGATAATTTTGATACGGATAAAATAAAATATTGATATGAGATTTTGAGAAAAAATTAATGGCAATGAAAAGATTTGAGAAAAATTAATGGCTAATAATATTAAATTAAATATAAAAAAGATTTTTTTATAATTTTGATATGGATAAAAAAAATGATAATTTAAATTAAATATAAATAAGAATTTATTGACGTGTAATGCCACATAGGTGGTGGGCAGGTGGGCTCTATATCATTTCCGATAGAGTAATATATAGAATTCGATGGTGAATTTCTTAGAACTCACCACATGCATAAATCATTTATACATTTTAATATGTACAAGTATTTTATGCAACAATGAATTCTATAAAAAAATTGACCAAACGGTTCTATATCAAAACAATATATATGTGTAGAGGACCACATGGGCATAGGTTCCTAATATCCAGCAGCCATGTAGACCCAATTCACATGGCAGGCACATCCACCCCCACCGCCAACACTTTGCCTTGTACTTGCTTCCGACATCTTAATCTGCCATGGCCCTAAAACCACATGGCCAACCCAACGCCCATTTTTTTGTAACTCCCACTTCATCCTAACCTTTTTTCAAGAATCGTGTACAAAGGGTCACCATTTTTTTATTCTAACATTTATTGTGTGCCGCGGAGTTTAATGTGTTAGTTGTTTATTATCATTAAATGAGATAAAGTAGGTTTTAACTTTTAAGAGATGATAGAAAAGATAGCTTTTGAGATAGACTAATTAGTGTGGAAAAAGTAATGACATGTAATTTAATTTTGAGATGTTTTAAGAGTGAAATTTAAAGTACACTTGGTCAAATGGTTTTGAACCGCCGGTTCCGATTCTCAGAACCGTGTAAAACGCCGGAGGGGACGCACAATCAACCACAAGCAATGAAAAACTTGGAAGTCACCAAGCGCGAGAGAAAATTGCGATTCAGAAGGATCCAAATAAATTGTATCGCAAAACATAAACTTGCTAGGCAACAAAAAGGACAAACACGATACAAAAACTCTCACATCTATGCACTAACGAACCCACTTCAGAAAGAACCGGAAGAACAAAGCCCCAAAACCCCAAGTAGACAGGGTCGTCGGACTCAGAGGGTTCCTCGCCGCCTGAATATAACCCACCACCAAGTGTGAGAGACAAGTTTTTCGTTCTTCGGGTTCCACGGTTCGAAGCAGTTTCGTAGAAATTTAAAGAAAAAAAAATTAATGGTTCAGAACCGGAACCGGCTTAAAAAAATGCACGGTTGGATTTCGATTCAAATTTTAAAAAAATATATATATTATCAAATTAATAAATGATGAATCTAATTTGTAACATCTATTTTAGCTAAATGTTGAATAAAAAATAGGATGGAGGGAGTGTTTTTTAAACCTTTAATATATGGTCTAACAAATGATTTTGGTGTAATACTTAAACCACATACTAAACGACGCGTATTTATTAATAATACAACATAGTGGACATACATTTGCCTCTGTTGGAATATATATTTAATAAAATTATATATAATAATTGCAGCATCCCTAGCTAGATGAATTTGAAATAGTGAGAAAATCGTGTGGATCCCTTATCACACGCTTCTTCTTCATATTACTCATCCATCTATAAAACCACAACTTAATTCATTATTCCCACAACTCATCAATCAATCAAACAAAGCATAATCTTGAAAATTACAAGAATGGAAAGTGCAATGAGATGCCAAAATGATTTGAATTTGAAGGCCACTGAGCTCACATTGGGACTTCCAGGAACACATCACACTCCTAAAAACAACAAACGGCCTTCCATTTCAGACAATCTTTCTTCTTCGAAATCCAATGATCATCATGATAATGCACGTCCCCCAAAGTAAGACTAACAATTCTTCAAGTTTTATTAATTACATTAGATAAAGATTTGTGCTCCGAACTAACTGTCCTGTTTGTTTGGTTGCAGGGCACAGATTGTTGGCTGGCCCCCGGTGAGATCTTACCGGAAAAACAATATTCCGGCGAAGAATGGGGAATCCGAATGTGGGATTTATGTGAAAGTGAGCATGGATGGAGCACCTTATCTCAGAAAGATTGATTTGAAAGTTTATAATGGATATACAGAGCTTCTTAAAGCTTTAGAAACCATGTTCAAACTCACAATAGGTATGTATATTACTCCTAATCAATTTTCTAACTTGGAGCTTGTACGGTGCGAAATAGGCTAATAGCAACTTAAACTCTATTTTCTGACATTTTCCGCGAAAAATAGAGTTTAGGCAGCAATCAGTCAATTTCGCATAATACAGGTTGCAAATGGATATTAACTCATTAAGAAGTTATATTACATTTTTTTTTTTTTTGGATTGGATGATTATTTATGTTGGGGTGATTTGATTGGTCAGGTGTATACTATGAGAGAGAAGGATACAGAGGATGTGAATATGCAACTGCATATGAAGATAAAGATGGTGATTTGATGCTTGTTGGAGATGTTCCATGGGAGTAAGTTCCATATCTCTCTTTGTACATGTATACATATATAAATAATAATATTGTATACTAAAAGTTGATGTGTAATTTGTGCAGAATGTTCATGTCATCATGCAAGAGATTAAGAATCATGAAAGGGTCCGAAGCTAGAGGTTTGAGTTGTGGTGTATGATTATAACAGATGATATGTGCATGTTTCCATGAATCAGATTGTATACAGCTTGGGTTTTCGGAGATTAATCGAATTTTTGATATACGGTTGAGATCGTCCGAAGTTTATTGGCAAATGGAGAGGATTCAGAATCAGAGTACTTTTAGTTGAAGACTTTGATATAGGTCTTGTGATTTAATTTCTTGAAAATATTGGGGTGGTTTGAGATTTTAAAATCTTGTCATGTAAATGTTTTGGTTGTAATAAATTCAGAAACTAAATTATACCTGGGCATTTTGGATATCAATTGAATTGTACATAAAGACATACGGAGTACTATATATTCTGAGTATTTCAAGTTAATTTGACTTGTTTAATTTCAAGTTTATCTCATGTTACTATCTTGTGTACTATGTAATAATAACCCAAAAATAACTAATTGCAAATTTCGATTCCACAACTAGTGGGTATCATGATTTATTATAGTAAGCTACTACAGGACACAAATTATTGGGTTGGATTATATATTGCAGGTAAAAAAAATGAACTTGGGAACAATAGGGTTGATATATTATTAGCTTCGAGCTCGACTTGGATCAGAAAACTTGACGGCCAAGTTTAATTTTTAGAGATTGCTCTGTTGGGTCTTCGGTGTCTCTCTCGAGCCACTCCAACGAATGGATGGGTTCAGATCATCTGATAATCAAATTGAATGATGTAGAAGCCAATGATCAAATAACATTTGGGTAGCACTCACAAGTCACAACACACTCCACTCTCTCGATTTCATGTCACACGTGATGACGTCCGAGTGTATAGGTGAGGCTTCCTACAGAATTAGGGTTGGGCCTTATGTGTTAAGCTCAATGATCAAAACACAATAAACTCAATTCTAACAAATTATCTACCTTTTTTTGTCATTCTCAACTACAATCCAAAATTTGCAGGTATTTATCCCCTAACACATATTCTCACACGTGCAAGACACACTATAAAAAAAAATTGATTTTTAGTTACAAATTCCCTCATTATAATTTTTTAACTAAATTTTTTTAATGACATGGAATTGAGAAATTTTGGAGGCCACTTGAATATTAAAAAATCAGTCCGGAGTATTCCTCACTCATTTCTCTTGCTCATGTCACATCATCTTCCTCACAATAACTTCTACCTTCATTTTGGGTGTGAGGTATTAATCCACATAGGATTCCTCACTCCCATTGTGGGTGCTCTTAAATGTCATTTTTCTTATAGTAACATAATAACAAATACAAGATGAGCTATCAAGGAAAACACTAAGTAAAACCACACGTAGAGCACAAGGTACACAAACAAGACAAGAAAGTAAAAAACACAAAAGGGCTACAAGAGATAATCCTAATCAATAGAAACAAAATGCATTGTGTTTTGGCCATTGAGCTCAACACATAAGATTCAATTATTTGGTCTTTGATCTCTACACCAATTCGATTATCAGGGCTTGAGAGAGACAACTGAAGAGCGAACATGCTCAATAAGTGTTCAACTCAATTACTAATGTAAATAGTGTGTATTTATAATTCGATTAATAATTATACTACTGTATTTATTGAATCAGAAGTTAACAAGTCGAGTTTGAAGTAGATAATTTCAATATGAGCTGCACGAATCGACTCTGTTACACCTTAAAGATAAGTACAAGAAAGGTGGCAGTGTTCGAAAGGCCTACATACTGCTGCGTGTAACTCTCAAGTCCATATATCTATGTCAGATGATAAAACCAATACTCCACAATACAGTACTATATAAATATCTTGGGTTTTCAGGTTAAGGTTGGCCCTCATGTTTCTAGGTTCCTGAGATTTATTTGATTTTATTGTTATATCAGCAATATTAACATTGATTTAGACATCAAAGACATGAAGCTTGTTAACTAGTTCTTAATGTAGGAATAAAGAGACCAAATTAAACGTAAGAACCAGGAGGAAATATATATAGCTTCAATATGTCGTCTTAACATAGATAAACCCCACTTTCCTTCAAATAAGTAAAAAACTCATGTTCTGAATTGAAATTTGATTCAGAGATGGAGCATTTGAAGATACTTACACAACAAGAAGCATAGTACAACACTGCAACTTCGAATAATAGAAACGAATGAAAAGATCAACAACATTGTTCAGCCAAAGCATACAAATCAAGATTTGGAATCACATCAAAGTGTAGTAAGGATTTCACTGTCAGGAAAGAAAACATGAGTATTAGGTTTCCAACTATGATCACTGCTGCTTTTTCTTCTTTGGCCTCCGCTTTCTACGAGGTTTTCTAGCATCCGAGTTAGAGCTTAAACTACCACCACTGTTTCCAGTGGCTGAATTCACGGGGTCTCTTCTTTGGAAAGAAGGTCCACTAGACGGGTTGCTGGAAGTAGATATTTCAGTTCTTTTAAAGCTTAAACTACCACTACTGTTTCCAGTGGCTGAATTCACAGGGTCTCTTCTTTGGAAAGAAGGTCCACTAGACGTGTTGCTGGAAGTAGATATTTCAGTTCTTTTAGAGCTTAAACTACCACCACTGTTTCCAGAGGCTGAATTCACGGGGTCTCTTCTTTGGAAAGAAGGTCCACTAGACGTGTTGCTGGAAGTAGATATTTCAGTTCTTTTAAACGACTTCTTACTTGAAGATGCTGAGAATCTGGATTTATTATTGGTTCGATTTGTAAATGGCTTGCCAGATGGACCAGGAGGTGGCATAAGAGCACGAGCAGATATCTGTCTCTGCGTAAACACACGGTTATAATCGAGAAAACTATGAGCTCTAGGCATCGAAATGTACAAGTAAACACATGTATTGTGCTAACCTGATTCCTTTCATCACTGGACACTCCAGATGCTGCTTTACCTGAGGCTTGATCTCTGCAGATTAAATGAAAATATGCTTAGATGTGTTCAATATGCAAATATTTGAGAAGTAGAAAAATTAAATATTAACGGGGGTAAACAGTGTTTTTAGTCCGGTAAGTTATCCCTATTTTGGTTCTAATCCTGTCGACTTTCACGAATTGAAAATGGTCATTTAACTTCCAATTCTTGACATTTTGGTCACGTAACTGCCTGTAGGAGATGAAACCTCCGGTTGACGCTGACATGGTAGAGTCTGATTTGTCCGTGTAGCATAGTCAGATCGGTAACCGAATGTTTCACCTCTTACAGCCGGTCACAAAACCAAAATGTCAAAAATTGAAAGTTGTAGGACTATTTTCAATTCATGAAAGTCATCAAGACTAAAATCAAAATAAAGGTAACGTACAAACTTATAAAAACTACTTTCCCTTTAATGGCATGGCAATCATAGAAATGTACTCCCTCAGTCCCACAATAACTTTCACACTTTCCTTTTTGGGACGTCCCACAATAACTTTCACACTCTTAAAATGGAAAATCCTTTATAAACTCCACCCTCACAATAACCTCAAATTTACACAAATGCCATTACTTTATCTCCACACATACACAAAAGTCAACTCATTTCTTTACTTTATACATAAAGTTTTACAAAATTACCCCTCAAAATTTCACTCATTATTACACTTTCTTAATTTTCGTACCCATCAACCTATGAAGATTAATATGGGACAGAGGGAGTATATTTTTTTCATTTCAAAACTACTGGGAGCTTGATATAGAAGGAAAGTGAAGCAACCATACTTATGCAACCATGACAAAGCTCAAGAAGATCTGTTTAATGTAGGATCTCGATCTCAGCACATATCTAAAATTAATGGTTATCCACTGATTTAACACAAGAGCAGAACATATATATATATATATATATATATATACTCCTCGACTGTTGCAATACAGCGCAGTCTCGTTTCAATAGTTTCCTGAGAACTAAAACAAAAATGAAATATAAAACAGTGTGATCCCATTTGGAATAGGTACCTTGCACTCCACTCATCATCTGCATCAGCCTCATCACTAGAGCTCCCATTTAAGAAGAAATCATCCTCACTGGGATCCAAGAGACCATCATCCTCACTCCCTGTTTCTGTTTCATAACATCAAATTTTAGTGTAGATCTACACAATTAATGTGACATGGGTATTGACTATTGAGGGATGATGGAGACACTCTCTGTTTAATGCATGGCAAGAACGTAAAATTATGAATTTGGGAATCTTCAGGAGCACATTAAATGGAAACTTGACAGCAACTGTTGGGATTTCTCTTACGATGAAAAAAGAAGCTAGTGTTTTACATGACCAAGTAGCTCTAGGATTTTTCATTCACCTCTTAAGTCTTAATTGAATAAAATATCATCCTTTAGCAGTTTAACCTACTTCACTTTACTTTTATATAGATATGCTTTGAGTTTTAACATTAAAATAATAATGCAAGAAATAACTGCTTTACAGAGTTATACGAAACGAAGAACAGGATATCCTCAGCAGCCTACTAATTACAGGCATATTGTTTTCTTTCCTTTATCCTAAACCTTTTTTGTTTTAAAACACTAAGGTTAAGTTTTAAATGATTTTAACTCATTGATATTCTCTACTTCAAAAAAGAAGATATTACTAACAAAAATTTACTTAATAATTTTTATCATGATTCCAAACAAAATTATCAAACTGAAATTAGTGTATGTCTTAGTATATTCAGATGATTAGAGAGGACCAGTATCAAACACCAAAGTCATTAAGGTGTTATATCAATGATAACCATTTGTGGCTGCTTCATAGTCCTATGGTTTACTTTAAAAGAGATTCAAACAAGTCAGCACATGCTTGCAATTTGGAAGCACAGACAAACCCAACATTTTAGGATTTGAGCATAGAGATATTCAATCCTAAAAACCCATCAGTTTCCTAGAATAACTCTATATTGGTTTAGCTTAAGCTAAGTTACTTGTAGAAGTTGGAAAAAAAAAGTACCTTCCAGCTCCTTTCCATTTGCTGCAGCAGCAATCAGATTAGCCTTAATTTGCTTACGCAAACTGTTTCTTTTTTCTACAATTTCTGCCTCATCACCTCCCATAAATAACGAGACATACTTCTCGGTTTTGGGGAAGAACTGCAAATTAATATTTGAGAATACATCAATACAAGTAAATTAAAAGGGAAGAAAATATACAAGCTCGATCTGGATGTATAATAATGCTAATGGAAACATAATTCCCCGCAAATATTTCATTGTCCATGATCATGGGACACCTAATCCCTGTAACGTGGTGAAATTAGAACCAACCTAACACCTGTATCAGTAACTCGTAGAAAACACACACACATACTACCTCTTTGAGATCACATTTTGATGTCACATAGTCAGCAAAATAAGAATCCAATTATCAAAGAACTTCCAGTCCCTTTAATTCAAAACTGGTGTCATTGTAGAGACAAATTAATTGCCTGATTGGAAACATCAAGTTCTCCAAGATTTCCAAACTGTTGCTAAAGGGTTGCTAAAGGAAGGGGACATCAACGCGAGATTTAAAGCAAGCATAAAAGGTTGCTGGTCACTTTAACTTTATGTTACATGCTAATATTCAACTGTAAGCCTACAATTTTGGTGCCCCACTGTCATTTCCTCACCCCAAAATTATTAGGGACAAGCATAACTTCCCTGCTATCCTTGTGAAATATTTCTAGGAGCCTAGGATACTTGAAATACTTTGACTTGCAAAGCTAAAGAAAGGCTAGATATAGATTTCCCACCAATAAAATCAGAACCACCATACTAAAGAATGAAAACAAAAGGATGGGCATACACTGTAGTATCCCTTATTTACCTTAACATACTCAAGATCTTCTTTCAGTTTAGAGAGTTGGTTGGCAATCTCTGTTTCCTGAGCTTGACCAGTTGACGCACGTTGCTGTCTCTCCAACCGTCTTATCATTCTCTCAACTTTTCTTCTCTCTACCCATACAAACTCAAACTATTAGATTATTCACAACATGTTTATCAACTTGTCTACAGCATCAAGAACATTAGAACAGGGCATGTGAACAAAGATACAAGCGAATATCTACTACTTACCAAAAAATTTGATCTTCTTATTGCGCATAAATATTTTACGCTCCACAGCCAGACGATTGTGCATATCTTGTTGTTTCTTAAGCTCCTCCAACTTCTTCTCCTGGGCCTCCTTTACTTCAGAAGGTAAATCCTGCACATGGGATTAGAATTGATTAACTACAACAGCTAATAAGAAGAAAGAACAACCCCCAGCCACCAAAAAAAGAGGAAATTCAATAGTGTTATTAGATTAGCAGAAGAATCAGATAAAATTCCCTATAAAAACCAATCCAATTCAAGGAACAAGAAGTTTAAGAGCAAAACACGAATTACTTATCTCAGGAAAAAAAAAAATCTTAATTAAGAGTAGTGCAAAACTACCTTTGAATAACATTTGACTAAGCATGTTGTAACTACCAGCTACAGTAAGATTTCACTCTACTACAATATTCATTCCCGGAAAAATAAAAACAGAGGGATTCTCATTTTAATTTTTCTCCATCCATAATCATTCAAAAACAACTATGCTTTTAATTTCTAAAAAGAAAAAGAATTATGTTGTTTTATTCGCAGTCAAGCAAAGACTATGTTCAGGAAGCAGATACCTAGCCACAAAATACCAGAGTTAATCAATTTCAGATGGAGTAAAGAAATTGACAGTGCACCATTTTCCTACAAGCTCTTAGTTCCCATCAATTGATAGCCAAACAGCAACCCAATAACACTTAAAACCAAACAAACCAAACCAAATATATGGAAACTTTCTCCGAATAGCCTACATAACTAAACATTGAAACATACGCATACGTAATGTGGGTGAAAACTGTGTGTGCGTGTGAGATAAAGAGAGAGGGAGGAATACTTTGCGCAGCATGCGTTCAACGGAGCGAATTTGATTTTTGAGAGAGACGATTTTAGGCTTAGTGTTAGCCTTCGATTTCTTGTCGATAGTTAGGGCTTTGGGCCGCCGCTGGCCGGCGGGTTTCTTCCGCTCGACGGCGGATGCCCTACGTTTGCCGTAGCCACCGTGCCCCATGTTTCGATGACTACTTGTGTAGTAAATTTTGGGTTTTATGCACAAACCATACGATGTCGTATGGAACTTATGTTCAAATTGCCGCCTGCCCCCGGTGGTGATTTTAATTAGGTTGAAATATACGCTACCCTGCGTACCTTTTTATCTAAATATAATAGATTCATTTTTTAAAAAGAAAAAAAAAATTACTCCAAATATTTTTTAAATATAAGATGTAAATATGTAGGGCTTTTATCTTAATAATAGGAAATATGTATGATATATATTTGGTCAACTCAACTAAAATGAATCTATTCTGTCAAAAAAAAAAAAAAAACTAAAATGAATTTATTGAAATACATGTACGCAAATAAATTCATACAAGATTCATTTAAATTATACAAAATATCAATATGACATCACTGTCATGTACATATTTATTTTGGTAAATTTCTTATAAATTTTGGAGAGAGAAACAAATTGAATAGGTTCTAACTCATTAATTCTTTACGTTTTTTCCTCTATTGGAAATTTACCAGAGTTGCTGATAATGAAAATATAAAGTAAACAAGAAATACTCAAAGTAATTAAAGATGTATACTTTGGATTGAAACATATGGCATATGATTTGTATAAATGACATTACAAAAGAAAATTAGATGTTGGATCGATGTTCAATACAATTATGACTATTTTTTTTAAGTCCTTGTATTTAGTTTAAGGATTGATTAATTTGGAGAATCAATCTCACTGTCTTTTTCATCTGGGAAGGTGCAACTCCTCGGACACGTCAAATGGGAAAAGTTGATCATTCCTGGTCAATGCATACACAATTTCGTCCATGTTAGGCCTTCTTGATGGATCCTTATGCAGACAAGCAATAGCAATAACCATCACCCTCATTTGTACAAGAATCTTCATAAAGACACTCATCCATCCACTCCCTCAACTTCCTCAACTTCCCCTCCTCTTGTCCATCCAAAATCCCATCAACACTAGCCCACAAAAACTTACCTTCTTCATCTATAACCTCCCCCGCAGATATAATCTCAAGAAGCACCACCCCAAACGAGAAAACGTCCATCTTCGTTGAGACGACTCCCTCAGCAAGATATTCCGGGGCAATGTAGCCACGTGTTACCGCACTGCAGCCTGATTTTGCAAGCCCGAAGCTCCCAATTTTGGCCCGCATGTTGGAGTCCAATAGGATGTTGCTGCTCTTAATGTTTTTGTGCACAACTTTAGGCCTCGTGTGCTCGTGAATGTACTGAAGGCCACTGGCCACGTCGATGGCGATACTTAGCCTTGTGTTCCAGCTTAACCTTTCGTTTTTTTCCGCGTGGAGCCACGAGTAAAGTGAACCATTTTCTATGTATTCATAGACGACGTAGCAGTTTGAATCTTCAACATCTATGCAAAACCCTTCTAACCTAACTAGGTTCCCATGATTCACCTGTCATGTAATAATTTTTTTGTAAGAAAATACTAAAATTAAAATTATGCAAATTTAAACAAACATATGGTCTAAAAAGGTCAATTTTCTCATATGAATGACATACACACAAGAAGTGTAACAGATCGAAACAATTTATGAGTATAAAGAAATTAATGGCAATACCTTCTGTAATATCTTGAGTTCTTCATAGGCATCCCACTTGATTTTCTTTATAGCATAAATTTCATGATCAATGCAGCCTCTGTAAACAGACCCTTTAATTATGAATCCAGCATCAAATCCGTTTGTAGCTTTCCTCAAATCATTGATTTTGAACAATTTATACTTATCCAAGCAACATGCAACATCTGCCATCTCTTCATCTCTGTATACTATTCCTCCCATAACCATTCTCTTAAACTGATTTTCCCTGTAACACCAAACTCCGCAAACTAAAACCAATAAAACCCCACATATTCCCAATCCGATTCCCATTCCTACAACGACACCGTTGTTCTCAGGAGGAGGACTATCATTTATAGGCTCATATGCTGCAAAGTTTGGAAGTTGAGTAACTGGAATGAAAATAGCATCAAAAGGCGAAATACTTTTGCCGTTGATCTCCAAAATTAACTTCTCTGATGATCCAAACCTTGAGGCAATGGCGCTTAAGGTATCACCTGGTTGAAAAACATAGGTGATCATAAACTTAACTCTGTTCTGCAGCTGCTTTGAGTTGGGGCACTTGCAAAAGATTGGAAACACTACTTCTTCCCCGACGTTGAAAGAAATCCTTTCAGTCGTCGAATCCACAAGATGAACTGATTGAAATGTGACTAAGTTTTGGAAAGTTTGAGAGGTAATAACAGATAAGGTGTCACCTTCCCTTATGGTGTAGTTTAGGGGTGCATAAGAAATGTTGAGAGAGTTGCAGGAGCATTTTAGGGGAACAAAGACGGGCTGATGAGGGCGGAGAAACGAGCTTGGGGATGAGATGTTGCTTGCTTTCGCGATCGCGATTCGTGTAACTCCGAAAAGATCAGCTATGGAAGCTAGATCAAGATAGTCTGGACTCGTGGCTCTGTAGATTACATATGTTTGGCATGGATCAGTGGAGTATTGGTTAGCTTCACACTTGTACCCTGTGGTGTTTGGTTGGGCTTGTACAGTGTAGATGAGGAAGAACAAGGAGAGGTAAAATGTACACTGGGATTTGCCTGCCATTCTTGCCTTAATTTGTTCTAAACTTGGGGCTATATAAGGAAATTTGTGAATGACTAGAGTTTAAACTGATCAATTCAAGGAAATTAGGAAGGCAAGGGTCCATTCAGTTAACACATTATTTTCCTAACGAAAGTCCTTGGAAAAAAACAATGTGGAAGGAATGAACATTTGAGAGTGAATAATAATTTAGAAGTAAGTCTGCTTCTTTGGTCAACGTTTATGACAAAAGGCATAGACGGGACGGGAGCCGGGGTTCCAAACATTTTCATTATTTTTTTTTTCTATTATATATTACTCCTACAAATTTAATATATTATTTATTAAAATAAAAATAAAAAATCATCTTTACCTCTATTACTTATTTTTCTTTTGAGTTACCTATTTTCTAAATAAGAAATAATTTTTTTAGTAAATAAAATTAAAAGGGAAAAAAATATTTTATTATCAAATCAATAAATTATAAATCTAATTTTATAGTGTAATTCTCAAACCAAAAAAAAAAAAAAAAATGTGTAATTCTAAAAAAAAATACATTTCATCATATATAATAATAATATAATAATATAATAATAATAAATGTCATCAAAATTGATGTTTGCGGTATAAGATATGATTGTAAAATTAATGTATTAAACTCACGTGCATATTTAGTTAATTAAAGATAAAAAATACAAAAAAAAAACTGAAAAATATAAAAAAAAACTGAAAAATATAAAAAAAAACTGAAAAAAAAAAATACGGAGTATATAATCTTCCTTCATATCATCATTATAGTTAATCTTCTTCCTATTTCCGCCCCTTCCTCTTTTGGAATCTCGCTTCCACCGGTTATTTCCTCCATGTTTTCTTGATCTTTCAAGATTTCTGCTTCACCGCTCTCTGTCTTGACCTCCATGGTACATACAAATTATTTTTGTTGAACCACGGCACACGAAAACAAAGTCAAAAGAGACCACACTCTCTATTTCTCCACAAAAACCCAGCTCTGTGTTTTCCCTCTTAAACTTATAGCTCCAAGGAGTTCGAAATTGGAAGTTTATTGGGGGATGATTGAGATGGAAAGTGACCAATTTTATAATTAAAAAAATCTCAAAAATCCCACCTTTATTTTGTTTATGGAGTACAACGAAGAGGCGGTTTATATTGTACTGTAATGTATTCTAGGTGCGTTGTTTGTGGAATTGTATTGTACTGTATTCTAGGTGCGTTGTTTAGTAATTAGGGCACTTTAAACGATACCAACGAACAGGCGGTTTATATTGTACTGTAATGTATTCTAAGTGCGTTGTTTGTGGAATTGTATTGTACTGTATTCTAGGTGCGTTGTTTAGTAATTAGGGCACTTTAAACGATACCAACGAACAGACGGTTTATATTGTACTGTACTGTATTCTAGGTGCGTTGTTTAGTAATTAGGGCACTTTAAACAATACCAACGAACAAGCGGTTTATATTGTACTGTACTGTATTCTAGGTGCGTTGTTTGTGGAATTGTATTGTACTGTATTCTAGGTGCGTTGTTTAGTAATTAGGGCACTTTAAACGATACAATTGTTTTACCGACATGTGATATCAATTTGTTAAATTAGATATTGGAAATTGAAATTTATAATTTGTTTTATTGATTGAAAATTTGAATTTCTACCCCTAATATCAAACTAGGTAGAAATTGAAAATTATAAAAGGGAGAAAAATTGAAGTGTCAGAGGAGATTCATAAATAGATAGATGTGTTAGAAGATAATGTCAATCTATTTTCTTCATATTTCATTTTCTAACTAGAGCTCTCATAGACATCATTTGTGAATTTTCGTCCGCCAAAAAAGAAATCATTTTTTATAAAAATTGTTCTTAGAAAAAAGACCAGACTAGTTACATGATTTATCATCCTAATTATGATATTTGGTTATACTACCTTTAAATCTGCATGTATATATATTACTTGGATTTACAAAAATATCATTGCAATTTAAATCTGCATGTATATATATTACTTGGATTTACAAAAATATCATTGCAAGCAAGCAAATGTACTTTTTGTTTTTATAGTGTTTGTTGTCTAGTTCATTTTTTATCCTCACAGTTTTCATGTAATTTTTAGGTCTAAACTCAAAATAATACTCCCTACTCAAAAAATAATACTCAAACAGTCGAGAGATACCGCCGTCTGTGGGAATCGAACCCACGACCACGTGGTTAAAAGCCACGCGCTCTACCAAGTAATTATGATATTTGGTTATACTACCTTTAAATCTGCATGTATATATATTACTTGGATTTACAAAAATATCATTGCAATTTAAATCTGCATGTATATATATTACTTGGATTTACAAAAATATCATTGCAAGCAAGCAAATGTACTTTTTGTTTTTATAGTGTTTGTTGTCTAGTTCATTTTTTATCCTCACAGTTTTCATGTAATTTTTAGGTCTAAACTCAAAATAATACTCCCTACTCAAAAAATAATACTCAAACAGTCGAGAGATACCGCCGTCTGTGGGAATCGAACCCACGACCACGTGGTTAAAAGCCACGCGCTCTACCAAGTAATTATGATATTTGGTTATACTACCTTTAAATCTGCATGTATATATATTACTTGGATTTACAAAAATATCATTGCAAGCAAGCAAATGTACTTTTTGTTTTTATAGTGTTTGTTGTCTAGTTCATTTTTTATCCTCACAGTTTTCATGTAATTTTTAGGTCTAAACTCAAAATAATACTCCCTACTCAAAAAATAATACTCAAACAGTCGAGAGATACCGCCGTCTGTGGGAATCGAACCCACGACCACGTGGTTAAAAGCCACGCGCTCTACCAGCTGAGCTAAGACGGCTTGTTGTATAAGTTTCTAAAGAGTATATAATTAAACT
The DNA here is from genome assembly GCA_963675135.1 of Galeopsis tetrahit. NCBI lineage: Eukaryota > Viridiplantae > Streptophyta > Magnoliopsida > Lamiales > Lamiaceae > Galeopsis > Galeopsis tetrahit. The sequence continues at coordinate 26,403,797 of OY776125.1, read as the reverse complement.
AAATACATTGCATTCCAAAGGCCAAAAAATGGAAATACTGTACATGAACAACGCCGTCTGTGGGAATCGAACCCACGACCACGTGGTTAAAAGCCACGCGCTCTACCAGCTGAGCTAAGACGGCTCGATATTTTGAGTTTCTGTGAATATACAATGTATCATATATTGTTCTGTTTTTTCAGAAATATTTTCTCGTACCAAATTTCATAGACCATTTTCCCCTCTCCCAGTTTCGTTGTCATCTGAAATCTACTTCCCAGCACGACTCCCGTATCGGAAAACCTCCCCTCTTTCCTCAAATTCTGAAAAATGTTTGTGAAGTTTCAGCATTCAGACACCAATTGTCTGCGCATATTCAATTCCACAAAAACCACGCCACCAAACGTGGGGATTTCAGTTACTCCACCAGTCCATATATCCAGCGACAAAATCAAACAGAAGCAGAAGCAACAAGTTCTTGAGTTCCCGAATGGTGGGCCTATGTCAAATAAAAATGGTTTTATCAAAGGCCCTCGTGGAGATATGGAGAAAAACGTCAATTTTGGTGGTAGTTTCGGAGCTCAGGGTGGCGTCTTTAATGGCAAAAATAAGGTTCTTGAGAAAGAAGACGTGAGTGAAGATGGTTATTCGGATAAATTTGATGGTAAAACTGTGAGAAATGGGAGCTTTGAGGTGAATTTGGTTCCTACAGATGGCGCCAATGGTGTGGTGGAGGGTCGTAGTTCTGTGACGGAGAAAGGAAAAGGGAAGAAAAACTGTTATGTGAGAGAAATAGGTGGGGATATTGGGAATTATAGTAAAAATGGGAGTGAAGTGAGGCTTAAGGGTGTGGTTGAGGAAACGCAGACAAGGTGTTCGACGAAATGGGGGAGGTATGGTGGGTGTATTCCTGCGATGTTGGAAGCTGTGGAGACGATTAAGGACTTAGATGAAGCTTTGCGGCCTTGGCAGATGACATTGACTAATAAGGAACGAAGCATTCTATTGAAGGAGCAGCAGGGGTGGGAAAGGGCATTGGAGATTTTCGAGTGGCTTAAAAGTAAAGGATGTTATGAAGTGAATGTTATTCACTACAATATAATACTTAGAATTCTTGGGAAAGCTCGGCAATGGTCTGAGGTCGAGAGGCTGTGGGAGGAGATGGGGAAAAGGGGGATTAAGCCAATAAATTCAACCTATGGTACTTTAATCGACGTGTATAGCAAAGGAGGGGTTAGGGACAAAGCAATGAAATGGTTGGAATTGATGAATGAGCATAACATGGAGCCTGATGAGGTAACCATGGGGATAGTAGTTCAGATGTATAAAAAAGCAGGGGAGTTTATGTCAGCTGAGGAATTCTATAAAAAATGGTCGTGTAGTACCTCTGCGGTGAAGGGGCGTGGGAGTGCTAAATCGAGGAGAAGAACAGATACGAATGTTGGTTCTTTGGAGGTGAGCTCATATACGTATAATACATTGATTGATACGTATGGGAAAGCAGGAAAAGTGCAGAAAGCAAGAGAGACTTTTGAAGAAATGCTTCGGAAAGGTATAATACCAAATACAGTTACTTTTAATACTTTGATACATATGTATGGTAGTAAAGGGCAGCTAGATGAAGTTGCTTCATTGATACAAAGAATGGAGGAAGCTAAATGCTCCCCTGATACCAGAACATACAACATTCTCATATCCTTACATGCTAGGCATAATGATATTGAATTGGCAGCAAAATACTGGAAAAAGATGAAGGCAACTTCTCTTGAACCCGATGCTGTAAGTTATCGAACCCTTTTGTATGCATTCGCGATTAGGCATATGGTAGCTGAAGTAGAGGAGTTGATATCAGAGATGGATGAAAGAGGATTCGAGATTGATGAATTTACGCAATCTTCTTTAACAAGAATGTATATAGAAGCTGGTTTATTGGAAAAGTCGTGGTCATGGTTCGAGAGATTCCATTTGGGAGGGAAAATGACTTCTGAGTGCTACTCTGCTACCATAGATGCATTTGGAGAGAGAGGGTATATCTTTCAAGCTCAAAAAGTATTCGACTGTTGTCTACGAGTAAAAAGATTGACTGTTCTTGAGTTTAATGTGATGATCAAAGCGTACGGTATCAGCAAGAAGTTTGAGGAGGCGTGTTGCTTGTTTGATAGTATGGAAAAATACAATTTAGTCCCGGATAGATGTGGCTATAATTCACTGGTACAAATGCTTGCTAGTGCAGACCTGCCAAACAAGGCCTTAATTTATCTCAGGAAAATGCAGGAGGTTGGATTAGTTATTGATTGTGTTCCATATTGTGCTGTTATATCAAGCTATGTGAAATTAGGACATATAGACATGGCTATTGGATTACACAACGAGATGATTGGTTATGGTGTAAAGCCTGATGTCATTGTTTACGGTGTCCTGATAAACGCGTTTGCTGATACTGGGAGTGTAAATGGAGCAACACATTATGTTAACATCATGCGAAACCTAGGATTGGGGATGAATGATGTCATATGTAAGTCGTTGATCAAGCTTTACACGAAAGTAGGGTACTTAAAGGAAGCAGAAGAAGCATACACGATGCTTCAGTTGTTTGAAACGGATCTCGATGTTTACTCCTCGAATTGCATGATCGATCTTTATAGTGAACGATCAATGGTGGGTGAAGCAGAAGAGATTTTTGAGAGTTTGAAACATAAGGGTGTTGCAAATGAATTCACGTATGCTATGATGTTGTGTATGTATAAGAGGAACGGGAGGTTTGTGGAAGCTTTTAGGATTGCAAGAGAGATGAGAGAGCTAGGGCTTATGAGTGAGTTGTTGAGTTACAATCTTGTGCTTGGTTTTTATGCATCTGATGGAAGGTACAAGGAGGCTGTAGCTACATTTGGTGAGATGCTCAAATCTAGTGTCCAACCTGATGATTCGACATTCAAGTCACTTGGAATTATTCTGTTGAAATGTGGTGTTTCTAAGGATGCTATCAGTAAGCTTGAAATGACGAGGAAAAGGGACACTGTGACTGGTCTGCAAGCGTGGTCTTCGACTCTTTCTTCTGTTATTGACATGGATGCAGATTTCTCCGATGATGACATCTAGTTCATGTTGGTTTTAAGACATGAGTGAAAACATGAGAAGTGAATTATTTTAAGCAGCAACTGCGACATATTATCGACAATTTTGCAGGGATTAAGAGATTGGTTTCTGTATGAGCAAGCTTGAAGTGCAGAATAGGCCAAACATGGCATGTGTAAAGGTTTTTCAAGTGATTTCTTCGCTTGAATGAGAAGCAATCGCCTGAGTTTAGGATATAAACTAGGTTTCTTCGTGTTTTTTTTAATAGGTAAATTTTTCGTTCTGTTCTCTCATTTACACTCGCCCAGGCCTTTTGATGCTTGTCCATGCTTTATGTAACATGTAATATAGGAATTTCGCAATGTCTTTGTCCCCATGTTCTTTTCATTTAATGAATCTTTGCCGCAATTCTGAGATCATGTAATATATCTGTATTGAATTCTATGTTAAGGCATTGTTTGATACTTAGGTTAATCATTTATGACTTGAATTGGACATGTTAAGGTTGGTTGTATAATCACCCAAAATGGAGATACGAGTATGAGACAAACATGAATTTGGAAAGGATTGTCCCTCAATCCTTTGCCCCTACCACGTAGTGGTATAAGTGAGTCGAGCAAACTTGCGAGCTGCTCGTGCTCGACTCGAAAAAAGATTAAAATCGACTCGAGTTTAATCAAGTCGAATTTCGAGCTACTCGAGTAGCTACCGAGTTCGAGTCCTGTGAAGAGAGGGGGACATGGAGCATAGAAATCTCGTAGGAGAAGAAATGATGGTTGACTCATTCAAGTGAGAAATCGGATCGAAAAACGTATTCTTGTAAGAATCAAGGAACTGACAACATGGATGAAGCAGTGGGCAAACCCGATCCATATCATATAAAGGTTATGGCAAGCAAGGCGGACATGAAACAAAAGCAACCACATCGTCAACCGTAATTAGGCTATCCATAAATACTCGACTCGAAAGGCTCGCGAGCCTAATCGAGCTTATACATTATTTATTATAATTTATATTTATATACAAATAATCGAGTTGAGCCGAACTCGAGTTTATTTTGCAATTAATCAAATTAGGAAAATATATTTTACATTTAATTTTGTAAAATTATACAGGTAATCGAGTCAAACTCAAGTTTATCGAGTTTCTTGTCGATTTGGGTTTCGAGCTTCGAGTATAGCAATCAAGTCGAGTCCAAGCTCAGCACTACTCCGACTCATTTACACCCCTACTACCACGTCCTGAATGAGCATAATTTAGGAGTCAGGATATCCTTTTCCTTGTCTTAAGGTATTTGTACAACACTGGAGCTGCTTCTGTTTCTTGCAGCTATGTGACAAAAAACAGACCTGGGAAATGGAAAAGATGGCATCAGCTTTGGCCGTCTTGCCATGTATTGACACAATATGGGATCATTTCAACTACCAAAATTTGCCTATAAATTCCCTTTGTTCTTCTTTATCCTCATAGCAACCTCACACTTTTAAATCTTCAACAAAACCAGTACACTAAAGTCATGGCCATAACCACTTTCACCGATGAATACACTTCACCAATTCCTCCATCAAGGATCTTCAAGGCCTCAATCGTCGATTCTCACAACTTGATTCCGAAGCTCCTCCCACAAGCCATCAAAAGTATTGAATTCACTCAAGGTGATGGAGGTGCTGGGAGCATCAAGCAGATCAACTTTGCTGAAGGTTAGTTTCGACTTTTGTTTCTAGCTTGCAGTGCTGCAAAACTGTAGAAGCCTCAGACTTTCTATTGTTCATGCAGGTAGCCCTTTGAAGTGTGTCAAGTACCGAGTGGATGAGCTGGACGAGAAGACGTTCACGTATGGCTACACGTTGGTAGAAGGGGATTCCTTGGCGGATAAGCTTGAGAAAATAACATATGAGGTTAAATTCGAGGAGTCGGGCTATGGTGGCTCGATTTCTAAGGTTACAAGCAAGTACTTCACTGTGGGAGATTTTAGTCTCAAGGAAGAGGAAATTAAGGCAGGGAAAGAAAGGGTATTGGAAATGTACAAGGCTGTTGAAGCTTTCCTCATTCAGAACCCAGATGCCTATGTTTGATGTTTTCATGTTGCTGCTGTTTTCTTCTGCATCTTGTCCCTGTTTATGTTTTGGTTGTTTTTACCTGTTCTTTGAAAGTGGTAGTCCCTTTTTATATTGCAATAATGGGGCATGTTTGTAACTCGTGTAACTTCTTATAATTCAATAAACAGATTTTATGTTGAATATATCTCTGAATTAAGAGTTGACAATATTTTTGTTTCAAATCCAAAAACAAACACCCCCTACGCATCATATCTCTGAAATTAAACAATCAAGGAAACACAAAATTACACAAAAAATAGCTAGCCAAGACAGACTTTATTTACCAATGCAGGTTAAGAGTTGACAATATCCAAAAGATAGCATGATCAAGAAAACAGTCAAAGTATGGCCAACTTTAACAATGTATCACGATGAGCGAGAAGAAGATAACTTGAGACATTCGTTCTGACATCTTCGGAGGCAAATATCATTCCAATTAGGTACTTGATGTTGGTTAACGCAGACAGTTCGAGCACAGGCATCAGCACAAGCATCGAGTTCAGAAACTCCACATACCGTAACACACGTATCTGGGATTGGATCCTTGGAGAATGATCCTACTTTCTTCAGCATTCTCTTTGATGTGCAAACTCTCTCGCACACAAAAATTTCATCAGCGCTTTTCTCTCTGCCCCGGGCACTTTTGATTCGTTGCTCCTCAGCATTTTTTGCCTTGATTCTCCAAGCTTGACCAGCAATGAAAACAGGCACAGTAGCACCCAGCAGAGTCCACCATACTTCAACCATTGCTGCTACACCTACAGAAACCTTAACTTCATTGTTTCCTCAATCTTCTTGTTAAATTACAGGTCTAGAAACGAGTTTGCTTTAACATATCAAGATTAAATAGATTTACAAGATGCGTGTGCTTAAAAATGCATGATCTAATCTAAGACATCATATTAGCAGCCCATTATCAGAAATTCCGAAGTGAACAATCATTCAATTTCATTTCCATATATTCAAGCCAACAACAAGTAACATAGTGGAGGAAACACCAAAAAATCGTGATTGGAATCAGTCTCATTAACCATTTGTTATTCATTTCAGATATAAGAATGCAATCAAAGAATTCAAAGCCAAGCATCATTCTTCACTACAATTTTTTTCAAGCCAACAGAAAACACCTAAAAGGTACAATTGGAACCAGTTCCACTCACTGTCTTCATCAATTCCATTCACACTCATCCAATACCACTTATATGAGTGAAACTTCTCAACATAGACATGTTTGCAGGCTCTCTAATCCCATACTTCATATGTAGCAGCAAATATTCGAAATGAAGCATCACTTAACCTCACTACAGTATTTTCAAGCAAATTGCCGCATAGTGGAGCAAAAACCTAAAAACTGATATCAGAATCAATCCCTTTCAACATTTCTCATCAGTATCATTCACACTCATCCAATTTCACAAATATAAAAAAACTGTAAAAAATGCAAGTGCTAATCGACTAAAATTCCAAACCTAATCCTCGTTACCGAACTAAAAAATGGAAAAAAGGAGAAGCAAAATCATGAACTAAGAAAAATGTTCTACGGAGGTACCGGAGTTTGTGTACCTAGAAATACGACGCTTTCTTTTGGTAACTGAGGTAGAAGTATCGTCACCGGAGTCCTAGCTCAGAATGGTGGCCGGCGGTGGACGGAATTCAAACCTTTAACTCAGCACGATTTTCTAAAAATGTCGGATTAATATTTTTACTCGTGAAAAAGAAAATGTAATATCGTACAGTTGGGCCATTAACGGGCCCTAAAATATATTGTACAGTTTGCCCATGAACAAGCCCATCTAGGCCCATATTTTTTCGAAACCCGACCCGTTTACAAAATCCTGCCCAAAAACCTACCACGTATCACAATTCATATCCAGTTCTTTCTTCCAGAGGTTTTTCCTTACATTTCTCGCGATCTGGAACTGGCGCTGCAAAGATAGGAAGAGGTAAACGGGAAAAGAGTGATTAAAATGTCTTCTTTAGGCACATCAAAAGGAATTTTGGAGATTGCGAAATTTGCAGTATACGTCACCGTTCCGATTGGGATGATGTACTTCTTCGCCAGCAACACCAAGAATCTCCAGAAAGTTATGGGCAATGTAAGAATATTCTTAAAGCGCTCTTTCGTATGCATTGTGTATTCAATTTTGATTTTGTACCTGTTTCTCTGTGTGCAAGGAGTAGCAGTAGCTTGTTTTTCTGCCCTAGTTGAGGGCACATTTATATTTGGTAAATTAATTTTCTGGAAATAATTTTCGTGGTTAAATTTTTAGGGAATTTGTAATTTGAGCATCAGATTAGTCCTTTTTGCAGTGTGTGTGCGTGTATATGCCTTGTTTTGTGTGGAGTAGCTCTAATAGGTGTGCATTTTTACATTTTACAGTGAGTTGGATGGAGGAAATGGATGTATTTGAGATAGGATTGAGGGAAATAGTGACCTTGAAAGTGAATAATTAAGATATAAATGTTGGAAATTTTGTTAGTATGTTGTTAATTACAAATTGAACACTAAAACTGAAAATGTTGAAGCTGACAATCAAATTAGGGGAGTAGCCAGCCCCCTTTTGGCAATGAGTGTATGCATGATTACAGTATATATCTGAAATATTAATATAGTCATGATGTAAACCAACATATATAGATGTATTCCTACCTGATTCTTGATATGCCTTCTTCCTGGTGTATTATGCAGCGCCAGTATGTAGTCTACCCGCCTGAAGCGCCACGCCCTCCATCACCTGAGGAATTGAGGGAGATGGCACGCGAAATAGTTCGCAAAAGAGAGAAGCAAATGTAAGAAAAGAATGTATCTTTGAGCTCATAATATTGTGGCTATAGAATTTTAGGAAATGCTACTCTTATGACCACATCTGTGGCTCCAATAATCTTGCCAACATTATCTGTAAATTTTTTGTGAAATTGACGAATAAACAATCTAGATTTGTGTTAATTGTGCTGTAACACTCATTGAGACCAGGAACGGGCTGAAGTCGTACTTTCTCACAGCCAAGGGGAGACACATTTGCTCAGCAACTGAAATTGGGAATGAGTTTCTACTTTGCAAACTTAATTTTCTATTTTTCGTGTTTGCGATCTCTCCCTCCCCTCCCCCGAGTGTGGATTTTTTTAAACTGCAATATTATTAATGATTTTCCCCAAAGTTATTAACTTTTGGTGTACATAGCATGCCATTAAGGATAGATGTTATGGTAATTTGCACGTATGTTCTAACTGTAGCAGTTTGGCAAATGGATTTTGTTTTCTTAGTTATGACTGTGAAGTTAATGGGAAGTTCGTTAGCATAAGTTCTTGGTTTGGAAGTGGGGGCTCATTTTTTTATGTAATTTTGTGGAAAAATCAAAAGTAGGTAAATGATTCTACAGCGTTTTTTTTAGAGTTAGTAGAAATTGATGGGTTTGGGAAAATAGATTTTAAAGTGATTCCAATTACAGCCACTAAAAGCAAAATTTTATTTTCTATTTAAAAAGTGATTATAAGTGAGTAGTAGCGTTTGCACTCAATTAGCATGATCAATTTATAAAATAAAATAAAAATTGTATAAACTATATATTCATCAAACAAGGGATCATCAAATTATTTAATTACACTTCACAATTATTCAATCATTATGAAATTTATCTTCACTCTAACATATAAACAAAACATCATTTTTTATCAATAGTAATGTGACACCACTGAATATCCAGACCCACATCTTGAATTTAAGAGTGCCCACCACTTAAAAGGGGGTCCAAACATAGGCCAAAACTTTTTTTGATTTTAATGTTAGGTTTGATGTACACTAACCAGAAACTGCAGGCCTTTAATTTCTTACACTCAAATTAACGTACTGTGGGAAGATTCACAGGCAAAAAACGCGTTCTTTCGTTTCACAATTCTTTATTGAAAAGTTGAAATCAACATATGAACACCAATGACAGGTGGAGATATAATATACTCCAGTAATTTCCAAGAAAATTAGGGGAAATTTTGAAAATGGAAGAGCCATTGACCTGTAAAGTCAAAAGTCAATGGTCTCAAGTAAATTGCTTCTTTATTTGCAGAGAAAGATGGGGTTTATTATGTTCATCATCGGTTGTTGAAGCCTGAAAGTAAGTTTGTTAGCTTCAGTTTTGTAACTTTGCTTTGATTTATTTGAGGAATCAAGATTCAGTAATGGCAGAGATGGTACCAATTGGAACAATCATAGCAGTTCTGTCTAGCCAGATCATTAAAACAGCTCAAGCTGCCAGAGATGTTGTGTTCGAAAAGGAAAGCTTTAAGGTTCTAGCAAAGCACCTCCTCGACATTGAGCCCGTCTTAAACGAACTACAATCCAAGCAGTTAAACGACTCACCAGCAGCGAGACATGCGCTAGAATCCCTCGAAAAGGACGTCAAAAAGGCCAACAACTTGGTCGAAAAGTACAAGGACAGAGCTCGATTCTACCTCCTCCTCAAATGTAGGCACATTGTCAAAGAGATACAAGATGTTACAAGAGAGATTGGCGATTCTTTAGCCGGTTTATCCCTTGCTAACATCGAAGTCCTGTCTGGGATATCCGACCAGGTCAATCGCTTACAAAACAAGATGCAACGCGCTGAGTTTGAGTCGTCTCAATCCCGCCTCCAAATCGTTGATAAGCTGAATCAGGGCATATCAGTCCAATCATTCGATAAGGAGTTTGCGAACAATATGCTTAACGAGATAGCACGAGCCGTTGGTGTCCCTGTTGAGCCTTTAGAGATCAGTAAGGAGCTAGCTAGCTTTAAAAAAGAAAAGGAAGAAGCTGAAAATCGAAAAGAGAGGGCCGAAGTTCTGTTCTTGGAACAGGTCATCGAGCTCCTGTCTCGAGCAGATGCTGCTAGAGACTATGAAGAATTAAAGAATCAGTACTTCCAAAGATTGGAAGTGATCGAAAGATACGATCCAAGAGAAGAATTCATCGAGCCGTTTAAACCTTTCAAGTGCTGCATAACGAGGAACGTGATGGTCGACCCCGTTAGTCTCTGCACGGGTACTGCGTGTGAACGAGCAGCTCTCGAGTTATGGTTTCAATCAGGCGAGGATACGGATCCCGAGACAGGGGAAACTCTTAATGATTTGTCTTACAGGTCGAATGTTCAATTGAGGCAGTCAATCCAAGAGTGGAGGGAACTGAACTATTGTGTCATGATTAGGTCTTGTTTGGCGAAACTAAGATCAGGAATCGACTCATTAGTCGAGCAGGCACTCGATCGAATGAAAGAGCTTGTTGCAGAGAATTCAATCAATAAGGATTGGATTTCCATTGGAGGGCTTACTGATGTTGCAGTTTCCATGCTTGGAAGCAAGGTAAATGAAGGTGTGAAGCTTAAGTTGCTGCAGACTTTGAAGGATATCTTAAATGGGCATGTCAGAAACAAGGTGAGTTTTTTCATGATGTCTGATTTTCGGTGATCGTGTTGCTAAAATGTAACGTTTGCCTCCGAATTTGTAGGATATCTTCTTAGAGAATGGGGGGATTGAGAAGCTCGTTTCGTGCTTGGGATTGGATTTGAATACGTCGAAGGCTGCTGTGGAGTTACTGTACGAGGTTTTACTCGATAGATCGGGCTGGAATGCCCCGTTTTGCAGGGCTCTTGCTCAGCAGCCTGATGCGATTCCTCTTCTCGTTTCCCTTGACGGAAATCATGAGAGCGCGAAGATTGCAGAAGAGATTTTGTTGAAGCTTTGTGAAGATGATGAGAATGTTTTCAAAGCAGCTAAAGTGAACTGGTTCAAACCACTGATTGATAAAGTGGTCCAAGGTTAGTTATTAGATCATTAAAAATGGATAATGTACATTGTTTCTAGATAAAAACGAGTTGAATGTTTGGAATATCTTGCAGGATCGGTAGCTGTAAGAATATCAATGGTGAGAGAGCTTGTTAGTTTGGAACTAGATGATGAGAAAATCAAGTTACTAGGAGAAGGGGGGGTGATTCCCCCCTTGCTCGAAATGGCGTCAGGGAGTATAGAATCGAAGGATGTTTCATTAAACGCACTCGTTCAGCTCTCGACTTTCCATCACAACAAACACCTCATTGCTGCTGCTGGTGGCGTCCCTCTCGTCTTGAAGCTTCTGTTTTCGTCCCACATGATATCCGTTCTTATTGCAAGATGTGCTGAAATTCTAGCAAACCTTTCATCAAACGGCGATGGGACTACATTTCTGGTCGATGAAACAGGCACTCAGCTTGAATTACAGCCTGTTATTACCAACTTACTGGCTTTCCAACAGAACCTCAACTCACTGGACACGATCCGAAGGCCTGCCCTACGTGCCCTTCTCGGAATTTGTCAATCCGAAGCTGGACTAGTTAAGTCTGCAGTTCTTTCTGCTAGTGGAGTTTCGGTTGTTCTTGCTCTTCTCGATGATTCCAACCAGGAAATACGAGAGCTGGCGATCAATCTTCTGTTTCTGTTCTCTCAGCACGAGCCAGAGGGGGTCGTTGAGTATCTTCTTAGACCTAAACGGCTCGAAGCTTTGATGGGGTTTCTTGAGAATTGTGATAAAGGTGAAGTACAAATGGCTGCAGCTGGTCTTCTAGCCAATCTACCAAAATCCGAGACGTCGTTAACTGAGAAGCTGATCGAACTCGGAGGGCTCAAAGCGATCGTGGAGATCATAAGAACGGGGACGATGGAAGCTAAGGAGAATGCTCTTAGTGCTCTTTTCCGATTCACTGACCCCACAAACCTAAACTCGCAACGAATAGTTGTGGAACTCGGTGTGCTCCCGTTGCTGACAGGGCTTCTCAAGGTCAACTCGGTAACAGCTAGTGCACGAGCTGCAGCTCTACTAGGCGATCTTTCGATGCGTAGTCAGGAACTAAGCAGCATGCATCGAAAGAAAAGCTGTTTCTGCTTTCCTCGAGCTAGGGCTTCGGTCTGTGCAGCCCATGGTGGGTCGTGCAGTATGAACACGACGTTTTGTCTGTTGGAAGCCGATGCATTGCCTGGTTTGGTTGGACTTTTGCAAGCTAAAGTTCACGCCACGGCCTATGAAGCGATTCAAACGCTATCAACTCTAGTGCAGGAGGATTCGCCTCAGAGAGGGGCCATCGTTTTGCATGAAAACGAGGCAATTGGACCAACAATAGAAGTGCTAAGATGGGGGTCCAAGTCACTGAAAGGAGAGGCTTTGAGCCTTTTGGACAAAGTTTTTGTGTCAACGGAGATGGTCGACTTGTATGGAGCAACGGCTAGATCGCCTCTCGTGCAACTAACTAGTCGGAGAGTTTTCGAAAACGGGCATCTTCAAAGGAAGGCATCTAAAGTGCTACTGCTAATTGAAAGATATTCAAGATCATCTACATCTCTAGTTGCAGGAACTAATGAATGAAGCCTTGCTAATGTATGATAGATAGACCTTTCGTTGTTAAAAGTTTTGGTAATACAGTATCTCCTCTCAATCTAAAATTGAATAACTTGAACAATGTTATAGGTTTTTTTTTTTTTTTTTTTACGAGTTGAACAATGGGGAAAATTTTAGTTTTAGTCCTATAAGTTTGATACATTCCAAAATAAATCCTTTAAGTTTCAACTTTACAAAATACGTAATTTACCTTTCAATTTAATCATTTTTTACATCAATTTTAATCCTTTATCTTTCTAATGAATTAAATGCTGCCGATTCCTAATCCTTTATCTTTTTAATGAATTAAATGCTGCCGAATTCCGATGGGATGGGCTGACTTGGTATCACATTTATTTAAAAAATGTCATGTCATCTGCCACATAATTATCTCTCATTTATATATACTTAAAAATCTACGTAATTAATTGAATATCTATCAAATTTTCCTGTAAACTCTCAGGTTCAATTAAAAACAAAATTGAAATATGCACCATTGATAAAACAATTCTATAATTAAAAATAATTTTATTTTTTTTGACACGGTAATTAAAAATAAAATTTACAACTAAATTAAAACATAACAATTTAAAATATATGAAGTTGTTCATATCAATTTATGCTTACCATATAATAAAGTTGTATTTCAATATTTTCAAAAACTAACATTCCACCTAAAAGATTGAGAATACAACCTCCAGTAAAAAAAAAAAAAAACACCAAGTTCATCTAGCCAAAGTTATCCACTAAAATAACCAAAGTACCTTGAACAAGTAAAATAAACGACAAAAAGACAAAAACCATCCATGTTTAAAAGGCAAAAAAACAAAGTTCACAATTTTTTGTTTCTCTTCTTCGTGATATTACTCTCTCTGTTGAGATAAGTCCATGAAAAAATGGTAATTAAACTCGAATATTGCTCAGAACTGTATTATTTATACACATTCTTAAAATAAAATTATATGTAAATTTTATTGAGAACTTTTTGAGAAAAATTCATTTTACGTCCTGTAACTTAGGCCTAATCCAATTTATATCCTTTAAGTATTCACTTTCTCGATTTACGTCCTTTTTGGTCCAATTTGCGTCCTTTTCGCCGGAAAATTTTCAAATTCACCGAAATGTGAGGAATAAATTGGGATTCCGGCCAAATAGTCCAATTTACGTCCTTTAAGTTTGAAATTTTTTAAATTTTAATAAATAATTTTTCTAAAAATATCTTTAAAATTTTTAAAATATTATTAAAAATCCGAAAACATCATTAAAATTAAAAAATATAAAATGTGTAAAATAAAATTGAAAATATCTTATTTAGTTTTTTAAAAATCTCATTAAAAATTATAAAATGTGTAAAATAAAAATAAAAAATTTTACAATTGAAAAAATAAAAAATGTTTAACTTAAAATTAAGAAATTCAAAAATCTCATTAAAAATTCCAAAAATTTCATTATAAATTCTAAAAATCTCTTTAATTTTTAAAAAATGTGTAGATTTAATATTAAAAATTCTAAAAACCCAATAATAATAATAAAAATTAGACTTGATTCGAACTCATCTGCCATTAAAGTTTTTCTCATACTCCTAAATTTTTTTGGATTTCCACGCCTTGATTTATTGTAGAACCGTGTCAAATTCATTTTAATGAAGTTTTTAGAATTGTATAATTTTTAAGTTTATTTTAAAATTTTTAATTTATAAATTTTTTTTATTTAGAATTTTATGTTTTTATGAGATTTTTACAAATTTTTTATTTTTAATTTACAAATTTTTCAAGTTTTTTGAAATGTAGATTTTTTAATTTTTTTAAGAATTTTTTATTTTTATTTTACACAGTTTATAAATTTTAATGATATTTTTAATTTTTCAGAATTTTTTAATTATTAATTTCTAATTTTCAAACTTAAAGGACATAAATTGGACTATTTGACCGGAATTCCAATTTTCCGGCGAAAAGGACATAAATTGGACACCCTAGGATATAAATTGAAAAAGTGAAAACTTAAAGGATATAAAATGGATTAGGCCTAAGTTACAGGACGTAAAATGAAATTTTCTCGAACTTTTTAAAATATTGAAAACTATAACTTTTTAAAATATTGAAAACTTTTTAGAACTTCTTAAAATATACCTCTAGTCAATTGATTTAAATAGACATGTAAAAATATATATCACAACAAAACTAGACAGTGGCCATATTATTAACAAAAGAAAAATTTAAATAGATATGAGAAAAAATTAAAGATAGGATGATGGGTTTTTTAAATAAATGTCGTACCAAGCACATTTCACCGGAATCCCAAATAATTTAACCGCATAAATCAAAAAGGAGAATATTCAGGCAGCTTTAATTCATTAGAAAGATAAAGGATGATTAAATTGAAAGGTAAAGGACGTATTTTGTAAAGTTGAAACTTAAAGGATTTATTTTGGGGATTATATTTTTTTTAGTCCATTAAGTTGCCACGATTTTGAATTTAGTCCATCAGGTTACCACTTTTTGAATTTAGTCCACTAAGTTTCGATTTATTTTGATTTTGGTCCATTAACCTGCTACAGCAGGTTTAACAGGTCATTTTTTAAAACACACCCCATAAAATGTTATACACACCCCAAATGTTAAACACACCACACTAAAATTTAAAAATCATTTTTTATTACTATACACACCCCAATTCTTTCATATTTAATAAATTGCCAAAAATAATTAAATTAAAAAAAATAAGAATTCAAATTAATATAAAAAATATAAATAAAACCTATAAAAAATTGCCTAAATCTTCAAAAATTAAATAAAGCTAAAAAAAATTAATTAATTTAATTAGTTTTGAAGATTTAGTTGATTTTCTACCTCTTTTAAAAAAAAAAATTAGCCATATTTTTTTACGTTTATAAAACATTAATAAAGTAATGGAGTTTTAAATTTATTTTATTTTATTTTCCTGTTAAATATTTCTTTTATATTATATAAACCTAATAACCCCATAAAAATTATATACACTCCAAATGTTAAACACAAAAATTCAAAAATCAAATATAGTTAAATAAAATCAAAAACATATTTAATAAATTGACAAAAATAATTTAATTAAAAAAAAAAGTAAGAATTCAAATTAACATGAAAAATATAAATAAAACCTATAAAAAATACATAAATCTTCAAAATTTTAATACAGCTAAAAAATTAATTAATTTAATTAGTTTTAAAATTTTAGTTGATTTTTTTAATACTTTTAAAGATTTTTATTTTTATTTAATAATTTTTTCAAGTTGATTTTTTAAAATTTATTAAAAATATTCAAAAATAGTAAAAAATTAATTTAATTAATTAATTTTTTTTATCTTTGTTTAATTTTTGAAGATTTTGGTGTTTTTGTATTGATTTTATTTAGAGTTTTTATATTAATTTGAATTCTTATTTTTTTAATTTAATTTTTTATAGTAATAATTAAATTAATTTTAAATATTTCATATTTTTTATTACAATACACACCCCAATTCATTTCGATTTAATAAATTGCTAAAAAATAATTAAATTAAAAAAGTAAAAATTCAAATTAATATAAAAAATCTAAATAAAACCTATAAAAAATAACCAAAATCTTCAAAAATTAAAAAAAGCTAAAATATTTATTAATTTTGAAGATTTAGTTGATTTTTTATTATTTTTGAAGATTTTTAATAAATTTTAAAAAAATTACCTTGAAAAAATTATTAAATTTAATAAAAATAAAAATTTTAAAAGTATTAAAAAATTAACTAAATTAACTAAATTAAAATAAAATATCTTTATTAAAATTTTGAAGATTTAGGTATTTTTTATAGGTTTTATTTATATTTTTCATGTTAATTTAAATTCTTACTTTTTTAATTAAATTATTTTTGACAATTTATTAAATATGTTTATGATTTTATTTAACTATATTTGATTTTTGAATTTTTGTGTTTAACATTTGGAGTGTATATAATATTTATGGGGTGTTATTTACGTTATAAATTCTATAAAAAAAACTTCAAAAATAAGGCTAAATAAAATTTAAAAATAGTTGAAAATCAACTAAATTTTCAAAACTAATTAAATTAATTAATTTTTTTAGCTTTGTTTAATTTTTGAATATTTAGGCGATTTTTTATAGATTTTATTTATATTTTTTATATTAATTTGAATTCTTATTTTTTTAATTTAATTATTTTTGGCAATTTATTAAATAGGAAAGAATTGGGGTGTGTATAGTAATAAATTTTTTTTTTTAAAATTTTAGTGTGGTGTTTTTACATTTGGGGTGTGTATAACATTTTATGGGGTGTGTTTTAAAAAATGACCTGTTAAACCTGCTATAGCAGGTAACTGGACCAAAATCAAAATAAATCGAAACTTAATGGACTAAATTCAAAAAGTGGTAATCTGATGGACTAAATTCAAAATCGTGGTAACTTAATGGACTAAAAAAAATATAATCCCTTTATTTTGGAATGTATCAAACTTATAGGACTAAAACTAAAATTTTCCCTTGAACAATGTTATAGTTAATCCAACAATGCATTTAAAGGTCCTAAAGTATCAATTTTTATTTCAAAAGAACCCACTAAATTTTAAAGAGTCCCGAAGTTATCAAGTTTTATCCTGAAAGGTACCTAAAATTTATTGAAATACACTGGTCATTTTTTAACTATCCTCAAAAACTTCTTTTATTAAGCCGATATGTCTTTATAAGATAGATGTTTTAATTAAAAATTGAATTGATTTACAAATCAATTACAAAAATTGACGAAAGGCTAAAAAATGATCTCGTGAAACCACATTTCAATGCTTTAAGGACTTTATAAAAAAAATGTAAATACTATAAGGCTTATATGCATTATGCCTATTTGTAATTTTGAAACATGATCTTACTTGATAATCAAAAGAAAAGGACAAAGCATGAAGATTGAGAATACGATACTTCTCGATACTTATGTCCGAAAAGGTGGTACTTCCAGTGTTGGTCGTACTCGAGCGCTAAATGGATTCAAACACTCTAAAAAGCATATGTCCCTACAACACATGAAGATTGGGTCATTTGATTTGCCAACAGTAAATTACCTCTACAGCCAGGTGCAAAACCCTATTTTGATAAAGAATGTTGGGAGTTTATAATACTATACAGATAAGTCTCATTCCTGTATATTCTTTGCCCTCATGTATTTCTTCAGTTCTTTTTACCAATTTTTTGCTATGTTTTCGATTTACAGAATATATATTCTGGAATCATTGAGAGTGTCTACTTCATTGATAAACCAAATATGTATTATAGATAACTGATTGTGTAACAATTTTGTTTCTAATGATGAATGATCATAGTCAGATGCCATGGTGTCTACAGTAAAAAAAATGTGACGACAATGATGCCATAAAAAAAGAAGTTCTCCAGAGGGGTAATTTAGTGACAATGCTTCGTACGAGCCAGCATTTTTGTAGCTATGCAGAGTTTTCTTGAATTTTCTTCACATATTTTTCAATAATTCAACATTACTAGAAATTATATTGGTATATTGTATACTCCTTACTCATTGATTTGGGCATCCATGAACAGTGCCACAGTTTGGAGTTTCTGCAGAATCAATGCAATTTTCATATGATCTCCGAGGCAATATCATTACAACTATCCTCCTGCTCATGCAAAGGCATTTGTATTCTCTGGGTGGCCTTCAGGTATTTGCCCACATGCAAAAGAACTCCAGTTTCTTGCTTTCTTTAAGTTGTTTTATCAAACCTTTTCACAATGGAAACAAATTACAGGCTGAGGGGATTTTCAGAATACTGCTGAAAACAGCCAGGAAGAGTTTGTACAGGACTAATTGAACAGAGGTGTGGTTTCTGGAGGCACTGGTGTACACTGTTTGGCAGGCCTGATCAAGGTAACTTATGGCATGAAATTGTTTTTGCTACTCTGATTATTAGTGGATATTATAGGTATTTGCTAGAAACCTTTCATTTGAAATGATCTTTTCGTTTGGCTCTCTGATGTGTATATGCTTTTTCAGACTTGATTTAGGCATGTCCTTCAAAGCTATTTGGATTGTGCAATACAAAGTTTTAGGAGGATATCTCATTTTGGCTTTGATTATTGCATTCTCATTTTCTCTCAATTATTCTATACTTGACTATGGGAAATCTTTGAATTTTTTTTTATAGAAAAAGTGTTATTTACGTCTCAAAATCTCAACAATATTCATTCCTTAAAAGTACTTCTTTTGTTCATTGATTGAAATGAGACATGTGTTTAATTTGGAATTTGATGAATTGAGATGTCTGGAAACACTTCATTGCTTTTACGTTCTTTTATCCACATTTCTTTTCCACTTCCTAAAAGAAAAAAAATTGTTATAAATGTGTAGGTTCATGAAAGAAATGGTCCAGAAAATTATGAATGAATTGATATGAAATTTACATAATGGTCTTTTTTTTTAATAGGCTAAAGCCTATGAAGGTTGGGTCATCATCTTCTTTGAAAGTGGGTAAACAGGGCCTAACAATCTGGAATTTGTTTGGTTTTGATCACATGCTTACATTCAAACTGACATTTTGGGTGATTAGTGGTCTGAACAGAGACATAAAACATTCAAACTGATGCTGCTATCATTCCTGAAAAGAGGTTTGAGTTTCAAACATACATCTATCTTGATGTTGAGCCTTCATATTACTGGTGTTTCCCTTAGGCACCAATCACTCTTTGGCGGTGTACAGTGGAGGTCCTTTATTGGATTTCAAGGGGAACAAATATGTTTTGGTGTGGGAAGGAGCTAGCACATCATAGTTCTATCTCATCCGAAAGTGATGTTTGGACCTTTTGTTACTAATGAATGCAAGTGTAACTTCATTTTTCTGAGTCCGCTTCATTATATTATTATATAACAATTTCATTCAAATGAAAAATGTATTGATATTATCAAAATGTCATTTTTCTAAAATACTATTTTAAATCAATGTTACTATATGAGTTTAATCTAAGGTATAATTAAAATTGTCTAATTACTCTATTCATTTATATTATTTTTAAATAACATTTATTGGATTAGTTTGAAATTTTATCTTAATTAGTTGGATTGCTTTACTGTTAAAAAAAATCAAGCTATATTAATTTAGCTATTTATTATTTGATTTTCGATTTTATAGTAATTAAATTACATTGATTTGGTTAATTGGTTATGCTTTGGAAGCTTATTGAATTAAATGTATTTTTTACACAGTGCTATTTTTCAAATTAATATTAATATATAAGAATTATATATTGTAATCATGAATGAAATGTGATATATATTTCAATAAATACATTCATGGATTCATGTAAAAGTAATAAAATTGACACTTTATTGTCTAATTAAGTTTATCATTACCTTTCTGTCAAAAAAAAAAAAAAAGTTTATCATTACCTTTTTAATTTGAAATTGTTCTTATAAAAAATATAATAAAAATTTTATAATATAGAAAGTAAATATTGTCCGTGCGTTGCACGGGTGAATTACTAGTTGAAGATAAGAGAAGACAAATAAATAAATAAACAAATAAATAAGCATACACTCTATTCAATGTAGTTCAGTTACAAAACTAACAATGCAAGGTCATTTACATGCCCCAAATACCACGAACTGATGCAACTTTGTTGCTCGGTCGAGAAGTCAATTCATGTAATATCCGAGCAAACGTTTCAGCATACCTCGTCTCCGAGAAGAGCATCTCTGCAAATGCATTTTCATATGCTAGCAGCAGGGGCTTGTTCTGAGGCTCCAACACGAGATTCTCCAGAATTAACGCTGCTTTTCTGCATACTTCCGGCACTGGATGTGGTGTTTTGATCACCTTCAACAAGCGATCAACTGCCCTGAAATATATTGCAAGCATTGCTTAGATACATTCAAACTTTAATGTAAGATGAACAGCCTAAGGTTGTGTTTGGATCAAAGGATTTGATAATGGGATTGTTATACCGAATTGAAATCTATCGATTCAAACACAAAAATAAAAAATTAGAATGGATCGAGTGAATCTCATCTAACCATCTCTCACTAGCAAGTTTCAACCGGCAGTCCATATTAACTTCTGCAAGGTTGTACAGAGCACCTACAGCTGCTGCTTGAGCATCACCAGCTGGGAAGCTGATAATATCAACTAATCGCTTGTAAATCTGCAATATAAATCAACTACATATCAGAAAGCTGCAGACGTAATAGTATTATTGTAACTTAACTTTTATAATACAGTATGAGAGAAGTAAACCTGTGGGAAAAATGGCACAAGGAAAGGTTCGTTGTCGGGGTTAAGTATCAAGCGACCAAGTAGTTCTGCAGCTGCACAATGCCAGCTTCTAACAGCAGATCCCAGCATCCCCATGATGGCCTGGACTGCTCGTTTCTCTCTGGAAGGACATTGTGAAAAACAGGGTTTCAGATCACAATTTGCAGAAATATGACAAAAAACAAAAGATTGTGTCAAAATGTTACGTCATTTTAATGTACGAAGGCTTCGACGAGCTAAATATCCGAAGGTCCAGCAGTGGCCCCAAATTCATGATTGTCTCGAGACAATTTGTTACAAGTTCTTCATCCTCTGTCCAAGTTTAATCATTTAGAAAATGTCAAAAAAGAGTGGCCAAAAATAAAACATAAATATTCAGAGTTGGGAAAGTATAATCTAGTTTCTCTATAAAACAGTCAGTAACATAACCTGTAACGTAGTCTTCCATACACTGGAACATGGTTTCAAGACAATGACGGTTCTGACCCATCGCAATTTCGTTCTCAGCCATAAACGAGAAGTTGCGAAGTATGTTTGAAGCAGTTACAGCACACAGCTGTTTTTCTGCTCGCCCTTCCTCATCGAGATTAAAGAGGCCCTCTTCCTCATACCACCAACCAGAAGGGCGAGCTTTTGTAGTAATCTTCTGTGCAGATAGATCTCTATTCGAAGAACCAGATCCAGCACTACTGTAGAGATAAATGCATATCAGGATTAAAACAGAGCAATAAACTGAACTACCAAAAGATTGAATACTAAATTTTTCTTACATGGGATGAGGAACTGCATCACCAGAATTCACAGACTCGTATTCATTTCCGAATCCAGTAACAGTTGAATTAGCTCCCAGTAATCTTACCCTTGGGGTCTTTGAGAGAACCCTTGGTAGAGCTATATCTCGCCAATCATCTATCTGCTCCAATTGAAAAAAATTATGTTAAAGAACAGCTAAAAGAAAGGTATACATAGAGACACAGAGATTGCAACTTACAACTTGAAGTAGAGCATCGAGTAATCCAGGAATCTTGGCAAGAGGAGTTGCATCTTTCCTGATATCATCTTTCTCTTTGAATGAAAGCAATGTCAGAGCATTCAATGCCCATGTTATCTCACTCTTTAGTCCACTTTGAAGAGCCATAACTATTCTTTTGTTATTTTGCTCTGTATTGAAGTTGCACAAGACAAAACAACAGGTGAATAAAATGACAAAAATCTATAAAGTTAATTTATTTTTAACCAATTTCTGAAAAGCACCAGATATAGCCCACGCTTCTTACGTTCTATAATGATTTGAGATCCAACCAATTCAGTGATCAGAAATTTTATTTGAAGGAGAACTTAAAACATTTCTACTTTCTTAGAGAAGAAAATCACAAAAACAGTTCTTTATAATGCAATGTTTATTAACAGATGAAAAATATCAGTTCCTTTCAAAAAATTAACCTAGAACGTTAGCTAGAGCATGATCTAACCTTAAATGCAGAATTCCCCCAAATCTAACCGGTAAATCGTCCAAACACAACTAAAAAACACATTTTTCACATCACAGAATTAAATTCAAAGCTTAATATCACTGAATTATAAATTTATACGGAATTCCTAACCTCCCAAACCTAATAATAAGCAGAATAGGTGACTCCAAAAAAATTAGGGTTTTCGTAGAAATGTACCAGCGAAGGCAGAGTGAACTTGAAGAGAGGGTCCTAGGAGGGTGGAGGGGGCAGCAGCGTCGCCCCCAGCCGCGGCCGCTGCGGTGGCTGCTGCAGATGCAGCTGCGCTGTTGTTTCCGCTGCCAATTGGGCGACCTCTCTTAGCGGCGGGAGTTCCGGAACCGCCGGCAGCTCCGCCCAGCTTGCTTTGATCTCTCTTCTGCATCTCTCTCAAGGGGGGGTATTCGGGTTTTTTTTCTTCAAAGCAGGGTTCTTTACGTTTGTGAGTGAGAAACTGCTCAAGAAGTGAATTTAAACTGAAATGATTAGCGGCGGGCTCAATTTTAATTTATAACAAAGATAATGGGCCTACTACTAAAGGGCCAGACTCGATTGTAACAAGGTCTACGTTATTTTAACTCCGAAATTAGGAAATACACACACCAACTTTTTTTATTTTTTCTCCATTTATGAAAAACCTATGTTACTCTTAAATTATTTTAACCTAATACTTGTGGAACTAGCCACCACCTTCATGTGTGAGTCGTACTCTATTTTTCAATCAGCTTCCATCTTTCTATCATGTAGATCAAAAAGCAACTCAATTTTCAATTAAAGTATTTATACATTACAATTGAATATTTCAAGAAAAGAAAATGGAAAATTACAACAAAATCTAACCATGTTCATTGAATAATAACATAAAGAGAAAAAAAATATCAACACTTTAATTAAAACCTGGCTACGAAGAGGAAGCTTTGCACGATATGGTTGTGGCGCAGATGTTGGTAGTGTTACATGATGGTTGTGACACTGAGTATGCATAGGAGGTGTGGCACTAGGGACGGGGATAGAACGTGGCACTAGCGGCGACAACAACGTAAGGGAAGGCGGTAGTGGAGGCAACGACGTAAGGGAAGGCGGCAGTGGCGGCAACGTAAGGGAAGGCGGCAGTGGCGGCAACGACGTATAAGAAGATAGTGCTGTTTGAGGAAAAATGAAAAGCATGAGAGAAGAGAGTGAGTAGATATAAATTTAAGATTTGATAGAATAATGGCTATAATTTGTAGTTTATAGTGGGTGTCCTAATCACTTCGGTAAAATAGATGTGTGTATTAACCGGGTGAGTGTATTTACTAAACAAAGGGATGCAAATAACCTAGGTCTTATAATAAAGTGAGCCTAATTTTCCCATTTATTGATTTGAATTTGTACATATTATTGATTGGTAGATATAATACACAATAGCCCAAATTTACCCATGGTCATGTTGTGGCATACCCAAAAAAATTTAATATACTCACCAACTTTTTTTCTTATTTTACTTAATATATGAAATCTCTAAATTACCCTTAATCAATTCAAACCTAATTTACTCTAACCCTAATTGAATGAAAGATTTACACACCCACCTATCATTGTCGGCGTCGACGTCATCGTCATTAACTTACCGGAAAAAGTAAAATCACATACCAAGATTTCAATGAAACTA
Organism: Galeopsis tetrahit; assembly: GCA_963675135.1. NCBI lineage: Eukaryota > Viridiplantae > Streptophyta > Magnoliopsida > Lamiales > Lamiaceae > Galeopsis > Galeopsis tetrahit. The sequence goes on along the minus strand of OY776125.1, from coordinate 26,379,855 downwards.
TTAATGACCACCAGATTTTTTACTAAATCGATCGAAAATCGCATCATTCTGTCATAATAACCAAAATAATCGAACAGCACCACATTTTTTTGACCTTTTTTGAATAAGAGAAAAATTATGGACGAAATTTTCAGATCTGAGAAATAAGATGAGTGGAACTAGAAAAAAATGGATAAATTTCCGAACCTGGTGGAGCAAGAGTTAAATCCAGAGGAGAACCCCAATTGTTTGTTGAATTGTGTAGCGACGTAAGTTGCTGAAGTTGGAGCGGCGTGGGGCGGCGTTGGGGTGTGGCGGATCTAGTGTTAGGAGAATCCATATTTTGGTTCAAATGAGCAAATGTATTAATCATGTAGTATATTTACTAGATTTGGGTGAAAATAACCTAGCATTTAACTATTTATAATTCGAATTTGTACCTACAACCTATACTAATGGGTCGCGGGCTCGCGACCCAATTATAACAAACATTGTGGGCCCGATTTTTCTACGACCACGATTATTTTGCACCCCCCATAATTTAATAGTTAACCCCTTTACCCTTTTTATTATTTTAAGAAGCGCGTGCAAATGTCAAAGTACTCTTTTCAGCTCCTCCCACCATTGGTAAGTTCACCTCCAAAAAATAGAAGATTTCGATCAAAATCATCATCTCCTCTCTACCGCTCGGTTCATATTAAAAAAAACATTAGCAAAGTTGAGAACATTTAAGAAGTGGTTTGCATCTTTATGGCTTACATTGAGAGGAATCTATTGTATCCGATATGCAAATGTAAGTTTTTTTTTTTAAAAAAAGAAAATCATAAATTATTGGTTGTGTAGTTAAAATTACAAGAACGAATATATGTTTAACTCAACTTGCTTTTTTTTTCGTGATTGCTATTTTCCAACTCTGTTACACCAGATTTTTTAAGAATTTATGGAGAAAACAATCCACTATTTCTACTTATTTTGAAATTTTATATTGGATTTTTTTCCGTATGACCGACGAACAATAAGTGGGGAGAGAGGGCAGTTAGGGTAAATGAAGAGGGTGAACGGAAGTTATGCAAGTCCTTTATGAATGTTTGGGGGTTCAAATAACTTTGGCTCTTTCTTATTTTTTATTTGGATTTGTACCAATTTTTTTAGCGTATAAGTAATTTTTTATGAGTTTTTTTATCCATAGGTGCCATTTGTTGGGATATTCATCCTAAGATTCCTAACCCTATCAGATTAGAATTATATGTACTTAGTTTTGATGGCCAAAACTAGATTAGTACTCAAGTGTTGGAATCATAAATTTGTAATCTAGTGATAGGTTACATAACCTGTTTTATAAAGTTTAATAGATAGTCTGTAGAAGTCTAAGTCTTAGTCGGTGGGATCAGATGTATGTATATCAATTGATACCACATCTGGTTAAACACGCGTTCGCTCAAGACTTAAAGAGTATAAGACTAAAGACTAGAAGACACTTGAGTTCATTGGTGAAATCATACTGAAAGGTTCATGTATACCTTATTAGCTAATATTAGCTACACGAGATCAACAGATTAGAAGATGCCAGTTGATATGAACTTCACCAGATCTTGTCAAAGCTAGTTTTAAAAGAGCATTAAATACTGTTAGTCTGATCAGATAACAAAAATCATTTATTGAAGAATGCATTGAAGGCAAAAATAACAGAAGATAAAGAGAATGTCGAATAACATCTGGCAGACTCAAATAGAAGACAAGACTACAAGTCTAACATCTCAGCTGATGTGGACCAATTAAAAGATGACAACACAGCTATTGAGTTGACTTGGACTAGGAATTCATAGATCTTTTCAGGGTCGTACAAGAGCATTTAATGAACATTAAATGCACATTCCTTTTTTAAGGTGATGTCGTACCAAAAAATCAGGAGACATCAACTTCATGAAGACCTCGTCCTCAAAATAGAATTTTTTTTTCTAACGGCTAGTTCGTACAAGTAATCCTCTATAAATACAAGATGTTGTTCAAGTAAACAACTTACGGAAACTATATGTAAGAACTCATCAGTAAACCTCAAGAACATCTAGCTTTTTTGAATCCTTTTAAGAGTTCTTTAGAGCCAAATTTTTATATTTTATCCTAGTGTTTTCATAATCGAACCGGAGATCAAACCGGACTGGTCACCGGTTCACGGTCCAACCGGTTGAACCGACGGTCCAACCGTTTATCGATCCCTAATTAATTGTTTATAATTTTATATTATTCTACCTTTTATTTAGTTGGTCCATTAATTAATTGCTTCACTAATAACTTATTACAATAGTTGGGCCCATTGATTAATTATTTTACTAATATAATAATTGGGTCAATTTATAAATATAATAATTGGGCCTGACTATAACCCAGGTTTAAGGTTTTTATTTGTGAATCAGTTTTATTTGTTAATTGTTATTCACTGTATCAATTCACACGCCTCAGCCGCGACACAGCCGCATTCTGCAGGTTTGATTTTTTTATGGAGTATAGGTGGCCGTCGACGGAAATCCAAAACCAAGAAAGAAAAAGTTGTTGAAAGAAGTCAGAAATCAAGAGATGATCGAGCCGCCGTCATGATCGTGGTTGCACCTTCGTCTCCAAGCAACCAAAGGCAAGAAGGTAGGTTCACATTTCACACAGTGTTGAGAATGGGGAAGAACGTGTAATTGCGTTTGTATAAAGATATGAGAAAAAAAAACTTGTACCGGTCAGATCAGAATTTACCGAGTTTTCCGGTTTTTAGCCGGCCTAATCCGGTCGAACCATAAAAACGGTTCTTTAGTCGATTTTGGACCGGACCCAACCGGTCGGTCCGGTCCGGTTTTAAAAACACTGTTTTATCCATAGCTCTAAGTTTCCAGATACTAAGCCCGAATCCAGATTCATATCTTTAGAGCTTAGAAAGTGTGTTCTTCACACTAGTTAGTTATGAAAGTGTATATGCGTGCGAAATCAGAGATGTTGTCTGTCGTGTTGACACTGTCGAGACAACACTATGCAGCGGAAATTAAATTGCACGTAGTGAAAATGGAAGTATTCAAAATTTGCGTAGATTATAAAATAATCTACGCTGTTCACTATAGAAAAATATGTGAAACGAATTACAACCTCTTAGAGGTGTACAAAAAACACTTCGATGAGTGTATATAATTTACTAGATCCTATGAAACTATCTCCCTCATACATCTATGCATATAACCTAGTAAATAAGACTATGATCAACACACTATTATTCGGATTTTCAATAATGTGAAGATCTACAAGAAGAAACGAGTGTTTTTCTAACTAGAAGCGTATAAAGCGTTATATAGAATATTAATCGAATTTAGCTTTTCTTCTTGTTTATCTTGTGTTGAGGTAGCTACTGTATTTATAGGCTTCATGGATGAACTGCTCTCAACCCCTATGATCATCACAGCCGTGAGATCAAGCGGTTACAATAACTTCTCTCCACTCCTCATTGAATGTAGGACTTACTATATCATGTCCAATAACTTCTCACTCCCACGCAGTGGCATAACTTGGTGTTGCCCACGTCTTCTAACTGCTCTGGGGACATTATTAGACAACAAGTGTAAGATCGGAGTTAGTGAGAAAATGAAGGGCAAATTCTGATGTTGTCATAAGTTTTGGGAACATAAAACACAACACTCGGCTGTTAGTGTTGGATCATTAAACAAAACACTTATATTAACATCAACAATCTCCCCCAATTTGACCTTTCTACATCAACACTATTGAAGTTCGCACAATAGACATATTGATTAAGAAATTAACACAATTGATATTTCAAAACGATGAAGTAGCAGTTGTATTAGATCAAATTAATAAAGACAGCATCTAAACCAAATAACATGCTTAGATTAAAATAACTTAAACATAAGTAAATCCTAAATAATTACAAAAAGTAAATAACAGAGTTTGAAATAATAAATAAAGCATAAGTACAAAGCTTTTACAACAAGGAATGATCTGAATTAACACATGGGAAAGGATTGGGCTGAAATGTAATTCAGCTGCATCTCCATAATCTGCATATACTCCCCCATAATGTAAGCTCTCCCCCTGTCTTCAAGCTCATCATTTATCCAGATCACCATACAGATCCTGGATATCCTGGTCATCTTCTATCATTGCAGTGTCAGCAGCAGCCTCATGAGTTCTATCAGGAACAGCATCCGATTCATCTATAGATGGAGCAACAATGTTAATGGTTTGCTGGTTGTGTGAACTATCAACTACTCCCCCTGTTGAAGTGGAAAGAAGATCCATCCAAAATTTCTTTATCCTCCACAGAACTCTGCAGATTAGTAATTGATCCCTGCAAGATGTCAATCTGCCTCAAGATATAATGGGAAGATAAATAAATAGAAGAGATAGGTCCTTCTAGAGGCAGTGTGGTATTATGAATGGGATCATTTGCTGGAACACTGGGAGTTGAACTTGGGCCTGCACCATCATCATTCCTTCTCAAAGGAAGATCAACCACCCTTTCACCTTCTACCCTGAATTGGTTTGATATGCTGAATTCAGGTATGTAATTACTCACCACATCTTCATCTGATCTTTCAAAAGCTTTATCAAGCAGAAATTTGTACAAAAGGCAGGGGTAAGGCAGTATGCCTCTTCCAGACATATTAGACTTGAATGTCATCATATTTGTAAAGATAACCTGTCCTAGGTTGAATCTTTTCAAATGCACAATTTTTTACATAAGCACATCTTGTTCTAGTGTGAGGGTGGTGTTGTTTGTTGTAGGCAACCTGTTAAAACATACCAATTTATGCAACACAGAGTATAGACTAGTTAATTTAGAGGCCAATATTCTTCTTCTCCATTTAGTGATTACTCCCCCAGTCAAGATACTGATCATCACATCATGATCTGTAACTATTGGATCCTCCATGATTTTAGTTTTCAACAAGATGTTGATCATCCTAGGAGTAATCATATGTCTATTTCCTCTAAACCAAAAATGTCCATATCTAGTTGAATTCGGATCATCAACATGTTGAGACACATTAACATAGAATTAAAAAATCAAGTCTACAATGTATGGACAAGCAAACTGCAGAGCATGCAGTAATGACCTTTCCTTAAATCATTCAATCAGATTCATTTCTTCAAAGTATGGTACTTTTATCAGTCTTTCACTCAAAATTTTCCTAGTTCTTATAGTTCTATACTGGATGCTTGATTTATCATTATAGTCCTCATCAGAGTCACTATTTCTATCATCAGAAGAGAACAGTACCTCGTTTGCATCTTCTTCAGAAGGGCTGGATGATGACTCAGGATCAGAAGGCTCGGGTGTTGCCATCAGAGAGGCAACACTAGAGGTCTCTCGGAGCCTTTTTTATCTTCTGGTTCGGATTGGTGGAGTGGGTTCACTTTCTTCTTCCATATCCTCATCCACCTCATCCACATCAGCTTCATTAACCTTCTCTTCCTCTTGGAATGGAGCTTGTTCGAGCTCTGTTTCTGGTTCTGGCTCAGAATTTGACACAGCAATGGGATCACACACATTCCCATCGGTTCTAGGCTTTTTCCCTTTTCCTGAATAGTCCACAATTTTACCCAGGTTCCTTTGGGACTTTCTTTTTCCACCGGGCCAGTTCCTTGCAGTAGGAACAGTAACCTTCTTCTTGCCCTTTTTTTGTCGGTGTAGTCTCTCAAATTTGGCGGCCAACACTTCCTCATCTGAAGATTCCAGCCTATCCTGCATGTCCACATCCTGGTTTGGTGGAGCATCTCCATTGAACATTGACGTAGGGAAGCGTAGAACACGAATACATGAAAACCTTGACACTACGTGTACTAGGTTTCACAAAGTTTAATTATTCAATCATCAAAAACTGCTGATCTCAAAATCTGTACGGAATATAAATACCTCTCAAAAACCCTCATAAACCAAGCCCATACAAGGGTCCAACATAAATAAATGCATAAATAAATAAAGCCCAACTAAAAAATAAAAGAAGTCTTCAAGCTTTCGATTTATAAATGCGATCGAATCTCTCCAGAAATGCAATAGAATCGTCTACTACATCATCCTCCCCCACCGGAAGGAGATTCGACCTCGAATCTGAAACGTCATCAACGAACTCATCGTTATCCCCTTCGAACGGAACCAAGTGCTTCACATTGAAGACATCATAAGTATTCAAATGCGACAGCAGCTTCAAGCGATACGCATTTGGATTGATGCGCTCCAAGACCTCGACAGGCCCCACTTTCCTAGCACGCAGTTTATTGTAAACATGAGAAGGATACTTGTCTTTGGTTAGAACAGCCCACACAAAATCCCTGGGCTCGAATAAAACGTAGCGACGACGGCGATCAACATCCTATTTGTACCGCTCGTTGGACTCCTCCAAACGAGCAGCGGTCGCTGCTTGTGTACGCGCCAGTTCCTCCATCAAATCTGTGGCGCGCACATCTGCACGGACAAGACGAGGCATTGCTAGCAGGTCCGCTGGACCCCTAGGAACAGCAACAAAGACGACCTGGAATGGGCTCAGACCAGTAGTCCGGTTAACCGCTGCATTGTGGGCGAACTCGGCTTGAGGAAGACGAGCATCCCACGTCCGCAAGTTTTCCCCGACGAGGTAACGAAGTAAATTGTCAAGAGATCTATTTACTACCTCAGTCTGGCCATCCGTTTGAGGATGATAAGCGGTGCTAAAATTCAGCGACGTGTTAGCCATTCTCCACAGGCTACGCCAAAAAAAACTCAAGAAGCGAGAATCCTGATCAAACACTATCGAAGTCGGGAGGCCATGCAAACGATAAATCTCTCGGAAAAAAAGTTGAGCCACATGCAAGGCATCAGACGTCTTCTTTCACGGGATAAAGTGAGCCATCTTCGAAAAACGATCCACCACCACATAGATAGAATCAAAATCCCGTTGCGTACGAGGCAAACCGACAACGAAATCCATGCTAATAGCCACCCAAGGACCCGACAGAACAGGGAGAGGACGGTATAGCCCGACATTTGAAGTCGTGCCCTTTGCAATCTGGCATATCCGGTAACGAGCTACAAAGCGACCCACATCGCGCCTTAGGGTCGACCAGAAGTACAAACGCTGCACAAGCTCGATAGAGCGATCACGCCCCACATGTCCCGTGCCATGCAAATCCGCTATCAATTGCAACCGTAAACTACAATCGGGAATGCAAAGTCGAGTACCTTTAAACAAAAGACCGTCCACTCTCATGTAGTCGAAACGTTCGCCCGCTGACATGCGAGCCAAAATCGGCCCAAAAAATGGATCTGAATCATATAACTCCGCTAACAATTCAACCCCTAGAACTGTGACTCGTAAATCAATGATAATTAAAGCACGTCTACTCAATGCATCCGCAGCCCTGTTAGAAGTGCCCGAACGGTGTTTCAGAACAAAAGTGAATTGTTGGAGAAAAGCAATCCACGACGCATGACGAGCAGAAAGATGATATTGTGTCGCTAAATGACGGAGTGCTTCATGATCGGAATATAAGATAAATTCATTCTGGAAAAGATAATGCCTCCAGTGACGAACCGCACGCACAATAGCGTAAAACTCCACATCATAGGTACTATATCGTCCCGTCGGACCGGAAAGCTTCTCACTAAAGAAAGCCACTGGACGAGAACCCTGGCTTAACACTGCTCCAATACCCACTTTCGATGCATCACATGATAGCTCAAATGGTTGTTCAAAGTCGGGTAGAAGAAGAATGTGTGCCGATATTAAACGCCGCTTAATCGAAGAAAAAGCCCCTTCAGCCTCCGTCGTCCACACAAACGGCTTTCGCCCAATACAGTCGGTCACCGGAGCCATAATAGCACTGAAATGGGCTATAAAACGACGGTAGAAAGATGCAAGACCATGAAAGCTTCTAGCCTCAGTCACCGTGGAAGGGGACGGCCAATCCCGTATTGCCGCCACCTTTGACTCATCAACCCGAATGCCTGTCGATGTGATTAAATACCCAAGAAACAACACTGAATCCACATGAAAAACACACTTCTGTGGGGGAAGCGAAGAAATGTTCAGCCCGTAAGAACAAGAGCACGGCCCGAAGGTGAGAAATTTGCTCAGCCGATGACGCGCTGTATACCAGAATATCGTCAAAATAAACGACAACACATGTGCCAATAAGAGAACGTAAAGACTGGTTCATCACCCGCATGAAAGTACTGGGTGCGTTAGATAGACCGAAAGGCATGACTAGCCACTCAAAAAGACCCTCCCGAGTCTTGAATGTCGTCTTCCACTCATCACCGGGACGAATACGGATCTGGTGATAGCCACTACGCAGATCAAGCTTGCTAAAGACCCGTGCACCACTCAACTGATCAAGCAAGTTTTCGAGACGAGGGATAGGAAAGCGGTAACGAACCGTAATCTTATTGATCGCACGACTATCCACACACATACGCCACGTGGAATCTTTCTTTGGGATTAACAAAGCCGGGACAGCACAAGGGCTCAAACTCTGTCGAACCACACCCCTCATAAGTAACTCCTCTACCTGTCGTCGTAGCTCGACATGTTCAGTGGGGCTCATGCGATAATGAGGGCGATTAGGCAACGACGCGCCCGGCACCAAATCAATCTGGTGTTGAATATCCCGTAAAGGTGGTAACTCAGATGGAAGATTAGTCGAAAACACATCTGCAAACTCCTTTAGCAATAACTCAACATAAGGGTAACATAAGGGTGAACTACCGAAGGCAGGTCACTACGCTCAAGACCCAACAATAAAAATACACACGGGGTAGTAGCCAGAGCCTGCTCAAATTCCGAACGAGACAAAAGCACAACAACACCAGATTGTAAAGATTCACGGGGAAGGGAAGAATGCAACACAATTTTGGCACCCTCAAAAGCAAAGCTATAAGTATTTAAACGCCCATCATGTACAACCGACCTATCAAACTGCCAAGGCCTACCCAATAACATATGACATGCATGCATAGGGACAACATCACACCACACGGTATCCCTATATTTTGCCCCAATCGAAAAAGAAACCCTGACACGACGATCTACTGTAACTGAATTACCCCGTTGAATCCAGGATAAAGCATAAGGTGATGGATGTGGTTCAGTAGACAATTTAAGTTTGGCAACAACATCAACAGACATAACGTTCTCACAGGAACCAGAATCAACTATAAAACGACAAACTTTACCCTCTATCGTACAAGTAGATTCAAAGATATGATTACGTTGTACCTCAAGATCGGTCGGGGCTTTGGGCGCCAAGCAAGCACGGCGAATAATAAGGCAAGGCCCCGAATCACCTACAACGTGTTCTTCGGGCAGCTGGTCTGATTTATCATCATCGAAAACAGGTGGGCCTTCATACCAGTCGACATCACCCTCTTTAGTAAGAAGGGTACGAGCGGGCCTGTTATGCAGGCAATTAACTCGCCTGTGGCCGTGTTCGCCACAACCATAGCAACGCGGACCTAATGATGAGCCCTCCCCGTTGATCCGAACAGGCTGTTGCAGTGGCGGATTAACTTGCGGACGGGTAGGAGGCGCCGCTGAAGAACTGGCCGGAGAAGCAGGCCAACGTGACGGTCGGCGTAGCGACTATTGCTCAAGCAGTAATGCGCATTGATGAGCCTCGGACAAAGACGACGTCATGAACATGGACAGAGAGTCCTGGATCGACGTACGAAGCCCCGCGATATAACGTGCCACCACTTGCGAATCTGAATCACGAACATCGACACGAGCCAACAATTCGAAAAACTCTTTCGTGTACTCATTAACGGAACGAAAATTTTTCTTCAGAGAGTGTAACCGATGAAATAGGGTTTGCTCGTAATTGAACGGGAGAAAAGCACGGTCTAGGTATTTTTTAAACTTGGTCCACTCCACGATTTTAGGCTTTCGCGCCTGTTCACGGCCCCGCAACTGAGTGGCGACAAGAGATACACGCCTAGCCTCCGGTACCTCCTTAAAATCAAGTATCTCACCAACGGAATTGATCCAATCCAAGTAATTAGAAGCGTCCAAACTCCCATAAAAACCAGGGATGTCCAGTTTGAGACCGGATTCCCAGCGACGTGAATCATCTGTCCGATGCAAGCGATCACGATCGCGATTACGTGGAGCGAATGGATTAACCATCAACATAGTGTCCTCATCGTCTGAGCCGATTGAGGGATTGGGAGACGGAGCCCTGGGTGAGGGATCACGTCGGGGCTTCCCTCCTTGATCCACTCGATCACGAAGATCGCGACGATCACGGGGAGGGGGTACTCGTGCCGCATCCAAAGCCGTCGTAACATGGATCCGGAAATTTTCCAACCCTTGGGCAAGGGTTTCTACCTGTCGAGAGAAAGCAGCAAACTCGGCATCCCGCCGGACGTCGTCGGCTACATTCGGTTGTCGGCGAGGAGGCATGACGTAGGAACGGTCCCGGTCTCTAGATACCAACTGACGTAGGGAAGCGTAGAACACGAATAAATGAAAACCTTGACACTACAAGTTTAATTTTCAATCATAAAAAACTGCTGATCTCAAAATCTGTACGGAATATAAATACCTCTAAAAAACCCTCATAAACCAAGCCCATACAAGGGTCCAACATAAATAAATGCATAAATAAATAAAGCCCAACTAAAAAATAAAAGAAGTCTTCAAGCTTTCGGTTTATAAATGCGATCGAATCTCTCCAGAAATGCAATAGAATCGTTTACTACATCAAACATCGAGTTGTCCAGTGTTTCTCCTTCAAGCACAATAACAGGGTGTGCTGTTTTTCGACTTAGGGTTTCAAAGGCCTCCTTCAGTGTGTTGAATGGAGTGCCCAGAGAAAAATGTAAGGTAACTGGAGCAGTTTTGAGAGTGAGGGCTTCAGATGATGGCTCATTAGGTGAGGGTTTAGAGACAGAGACTGCAGCAGCGTTTGCATTCGCAATTTCTGTGCGAATGTCAAATGGGTTGTATGGCACGATTTCTAGAGGGGATGTTTGTGAGGGAGCTTGTTCATTCTCATATGGAACGACAACGGTTCGAACATTGAATGAAGGTGAGTTTGGTGAGTGGGTGTTTGAGGATGCCACTTCAGCGAGAATTTGGAGAGGATTTCTTGCTTGAGTTTGAGTTAGGTTGTGCGTCTGAGTCTTGTGAATTCTAAGACATTTTAGAAGTTGTACACACAAATCAAAGCAAAAAGTTAATCTCCAAAGAAACCTTTCGAGTTCTGTAGATGAATACAAGATAAATGAAAAAAAAAAAAAAGTCTTTAAGTGATGTGACATTCCCTGTAAAAATACTTAAGTGTTGTAAATAATTTAAAGCAACAATTACCGTGCTTAATTGAATCAACAATGCCCTTAATGTATTTTCCAACACTTCTATGGAAACTCATCTTATATGGAGAATTGAAAAGTGAGAGAGTAAGGAAGGATTACACGATTCTGAGAATAAGGGAAGTGAAGTAGTGGAAATAACTTACCCACTAAATGATCGTGTGAAGAAGGAGAATAAAATTCTGAAAATAAAATAAAATAATGGAATAATATATTTAATAACCGAAAAAATAGATTAAGGTAAGACTTAGTCAATTATATATTTCAGAGAATAATATTTAATAATTATAAAAAATAACAAATTCCTAGAAAATCGAGATAAGAATCTGAGTTTACAAGTGTTTCGACTATTGTTGGCATTCTATACACCTCAACACAGTTATTTCATGATTTTACATCATATGTGTTGCTCTATTTTCTTTTTCTTTTTATATCACACTTGACATTGATCCATTTTTTGAAAATAGTGCATCGTAGCAGCGAACTCCGTGCCCCATAGTTACTCAATGGATTTGTGAATATATTGATGCAATTTATATCACATTTTGAAAAGAGATCATCGTAGTAGTGAGCTCCGTGTCCCATAGTTACTCAGTGATTTATAAAGCATCTAATATGTGATTTTCTTTTTCATCATTTGAGAGGTGTATAAGCTCTTTTAGTATTTTTCACAAGTTACTCAGAATTCAAATAACAATCACAAGGAATTACATTAATTCAATAATTAAGAAAAATATAACAAGGAAACAAATAAGAGACATATCTTAGTGTTGTCTCAAATGCTACCGCATTTGATACAACACCCTTGATCATATTTTTAGATATTACACAAATCAAGAGATTTTCGAAGGGATGAAAACCTCTTGTCATCAAGAGCTTTGGTAAAGATATCAGCCAATTGTTTTTCAGTAGCTATGTACTCCAACTTAACAACTTCTTTTTCAACAAGATCTCTAATGAAGTGATGTCTAATACTTATATGTTTAGTTAAAGAATGTTGCACTGGATTTTTAGAAATGTTTATAGCACTTGTATTATCACAGTACACAGTTAAAACATCAGTAGGCAAGTCATAATCATGAAACATTTTTTGCAACCATAATAATTGAGTACAACAACTCTCTGCTGCAATGTATTCCAATTCAGTTGTGGATTGAGACACACAGTTTTGTTTTCTTTTGTGCCAAGAGATCAAGTTATTTCTCATGTAAAAACAACCACCACTTGTGCTTTTCCTGTCATCACAATCACCTACCCAATCTGCATCACTATACCATATCAAGGTACAATTTGTATATTTGCTATACCATATGCCTAAATCACATGTTCATGCAACATACTTTATGATTCTTTTAACAGTATTCATATGTGATTCTTTAGGGTTAGATTGATATCTAGCACATAGGCATACACTGAACATGATATCAGGTCTACTTGAGCTCAAATAAAGGAGACTACATATCATTGATCTGTATAATGTTGGGTCAACATTCTGGCCAACATTATCTTTACTCAATTTCTGAGTTGATCCCATAGGTGTTTTCATGCGTTTAGCATTCTCTAAACCAAACTTTTTCACAAGATTCTTAGCATATTTACTCTGTGAAATGAAAATACCATCCTTTTGTTGTTTAATTTGAAGTCCTAAGAATTAATTTAAATCACCAATCATGGACATTTCAAAGGTAGATGTCATTTCTTTCACAAACATTTTGAGCATATTATCACAAGTAGATTCAATTACTATATCATCAACATAGATTTGAGCAATCATAATAGCATTCTTCTCATGTTTAATGAACCAGTGTTCTATCAGCTTCTCCTCTTACAAAGTCAAACTCAATCAAGAAATCAGTTAGTCTTTCATACCATGCTCTAGGTGCTTGTTTCAAGCCATATAGAGCATTTTTCAGTTTAAAGACATGATCAAGAAAATCAGGGTTTTCAAAACCTTTTGGTTGTTCAACATAAGCTTCTTCCATAAGAATACAATTTAAAAAAACAGCTTTAACATCCATTTGGTGCAGTTTTATATCAATATAGCATGCAATGGCAAGTAAAAGCCTAATGGATTCAATTCTAGCAACAGGAGCAAATGTTTCATCAAAGTCTACACCTTGTACTTGTGTATAACCTTGAGAAACCAACCTAGTTTTTTTTCTTATAATGTTTCCCATCTCACCAGTCTTGTTTTTAAAGATCCATTTAGTTCCTATGACATTTATGTGATCTGGCCTAGGAACTAATGTCCAAACATCATTTCTGACAAACTGATTTAATTCTTCATGCATAACTTCAATCCAATTCTCATCATCTAATGCTTCTTTAACAGTTTTAGGTTCAATCTCAAAGTGATAGCATTCATGATTTACCTTACTACACATGCATGACATACATATAGATCTTACCACATCCTTTGAGTTCATACCCATTCTTCTTCTGGTTTGAACACCTGTGGATGTTTCACCAATGATTTGATCATGTGGGTGGTACTTCTGAATTCTTATGGAGGGAGATTTTTGGAGATTATACAGATTTTCAGAATCTGTATTATCAGATGATTCCTCTGGTGTGTCATCATTCTTCTCAACATTCTGAACCTGTTCAACTTGTTCAGTATTGATTGGAACATCAATAAAATTTGAAATGTCTTCATCTTCAATGCTTTTACTTGTAATGTTTGTATCATCATCAAAAACAACATTTACAGATTCATGTACAGTATCAGTCCTAAAGTTGTAAATTCTGTAAGCCTTGCTATTTCTAGAATAGCCAAGAAAGAACCATTTGTTACCCTTTGAATCAAACTTATGTAACTGATCCCTGTCATTCAAGATGTAACAAACACAACCAAAAACATGGAAATGTTTAAGGTTAGGCTTTCTATTGTTCAGAATTTCATATGGAGTTTTGGTAGAATATGTTCTAATATAAACTCTATTTGCAATATGACAATCAGTGTTAAGAGCTTCAGCCCAAAACCTTTTGGACAAGTTCTTAGAGCATAACATGACTCTAGCCATTTCTTGAAGAGTTCTATTCTTCCTTTCTGCTATGCCATTTTGTTGAGGAGTTTTAGGTGATGAAAACTCTTGTATTATTCCTTTTGATTCACAAAACTCAGTAAAAAAACTATTTTCAAATTCTCTTCCATGATCAGACCTGATTCTGCACACTTTAGAACTAAAAACATTCTTGAATCTTTTGTACAGAATTTTGAAAATGGAAAAAGTTTCAGATTTATCTTTTAAGAATTCAATCCATGTGAATCTGGAATAGTCATCAACCACAACTAAAGAATATGTTTTACCTCCAATACGTTCTGTTTCCATAGGACCCATAAGATCCATATGAAGCAGTTCGAAGCAGTGTTTAGTTCAGCAGTGTCCCAATATTTTATGAGACACTTTAACCTGTTTGCCTTTTTAACAAGGTCCACATAAATTTTTATTTGAAAATTTCAAATCTGGTAAACCTGTAACAACTTTCAATCTTATAAGTTTATCAAGTTGTCTGTAATTAACATGTCCAAGTTTGTGATGTCATAATGTACTATCATCAACTTTAGCCTTATTGCATGTAAGTTTAGATTCAATGAGATAACAATTATCAGCAGATCTGTTTCCCATCATAATACATTCAGATCTTTGTTTAACACATAACATGAATTTTATCAAATTTAACATGCAAATCATCATCACATAATTGACTAATGCTTATAAGATTGCCCAGTATTCCATCAACATGCAAAACATTGGATAACTTAGGAAAACCAGGAACATTTAATGTCCCTCTACCAATGATTCTTCCTTTAGATCCACCACCATAAGTGACATTACCTCCATTATAAGCAGTATAATCAGAAAGATAATCAAGTTGACATGTCATGTGTTTAGAACAACCACTATCAAAGTACCATAATCCAGGAATACATGCTTTTAGAGACATATGAACAACATTACAAGATGTATTTTCTTTTGGTGTCCACACAGAATGTGATCTTGAATGTTGAGTCATTTCAGGAAATACAAAAGTTTTCAGATGATTTTTCTTCTTCAAACATTGAGGACTTTTATGACCCTTTTTAAAACAGTAATAGCAAACCACATCTTTTATATTAATCTAAGACTTAGCAGAAACACTAGGATTGTAGTTCACTTCAGCTTTAACAAAAACAGTGGGTTTCTTAAGTTCAAAATTTTTGGAATTTTTACCTTGGTAATCAATACCTGTTCTTCTTGAGTTGTTGGTCATAAGAGAGTCTTCCAGTTTCATCTTTCCTTCAGAAAATCTTTTAAAGCTCAGTGAGGCTTCCTTCAACCTATGTTCAAGTTTAGATATCTCAATATCTTTTCTTGTTAGAATACCTTCAAGCTTGGTAATAGATTCTCTTAAGTCAGAATTTTCAAAGTTCAGAGACTTAATTATCTGATTAAGTTTCTCAGTTTCAGAAGATATCTTGAAAACTTTTTCATTTGTTAAAGGTTTTTCATAAGAATATTTCTTAAAATCAAGTACAGACACTTCTAGTCTTTCTTTGAGTTTAGAAATTTCTTTATCCTTCTTTGTTAAAAGACTTTCAAGTTTAAAACATTGTTAGACAAGTCTTGAATGTCAGCATCTCTTCTGGATAAACCTGCTTTACTTGATGTACCTGTTTCTGTAACAAAACTTGTGAAACTGTTAAATTTTGGAGTATTATTATTCAGTGATTTCTCAAATGATGGCTAATTTGTTCTCACATCGTAATAATCATCCAGATCATCATCAAAAGTATCATCATATTCAATTCTTGCAGAGAAAGCTTTTTCAAGGTCTTTTTCAGGATCATGTTCAACATCAGACTCATCACTTAAAGTAACACTGAAATTAAGTTTCTTTTTTAGAGTGGTGTTGGCACATTCATTAGACTAGTGACCATATCCAGAACATGCATCAAATTTAACATTCTTCCTATAATCTTGATCAGATCTAAACCTATTACCTCTTTCTAATTGTCTAAAAGGATTAAAAGTATTCTTCCTAACAGGCAATTATTGAGTGTTATTAATCTGAACCTTAGGTTGAATGTTATCCTTAAACCTATTATTCTTGTTCCTCATGAATGTCTTAAATTGTTTAGTAATGAAGGCCATGTAGTCAGGATTGTTAAGATATTCCTCAATTTCATCTTCATCAGATTCAATTTCAGTAACATAAGGAGACTTTCCAAAAACTGCCGATGAGGATGATGAGGCATCACCTTTGAAAACAAACACTTTCTTATCATTATCAGTCTTTTCAGAAATATTCATTTCATAAGTTTTTAAAATACCAATCAATTCATTCTGACTTAACACATCAGTATCCTTATCTTCTTCTATAGCACATATCTTAGGTTCAAAACGTTTAGGAACTGATCTAAGAATTTTATGTACTAACCTTGTATTGGATATTGGATCTCCAAGAGAATGAGCTTCATTTGAAATCTCAGTCAGCCTTTCATTGTAGGATGAAATGGTTTCATCCTCTTTCATCCTCAGATTCTCGAACTTGGTTCCAAGCATACGAAGTCTGGTCCTTCTTACACTATCAGATCCTTCACAATGCTCTTGAAGCCAATCCCATGCATCCTTCGAAGATATGCAGTTTGAGATGATTTTGAACATTGAGGCATCAGTTGAGGTGAAGATTGCATTCAACGCTTTTGAATTGTAACTTGCAGCTGTGATTTCATCATTAGTCCAGTCGAGCTCTCTTTTGATCCGAGCTTCATTATCTTCATCCGCCGTGGTTCTTGGTTGAGTCCAACCAGCAAGAACACTCCTACAGGCTCGTTCATCAATGGATTTGATGTACATTCTCATCTTTGGTTTCCAGAAGGCATAGTCTGTGCCATCTAGAATAGGAGGCTTTAGTGCGGGTGAAAGTGGATACTCCATTTCAGAATTACACACTCTAAGCAGAATCTCTACTTAGTGTATCAAGTAGTTGGCTCTAATACCAACTGAAAGTGTGTGTGCATGCGAAATCAGAGATGTTGTCTGTCGTGTTGGCACTATCCAGACAACACTATGCAGCGGAAATTAAATTGCACGTAGTGAAAATGGAAGTATTCAAAATTTGCGTAGATTATTAAATAATCTACGTTGTTCACTATATAAAAATATGTGAAACGAATTACAACCTCTTAGAGGTGTACAAAAAAACACTTCGATGAGTGTATATAATTTACTAGATCCTATGAAACTATCTCCCTCATAGATCTACGCATATAACCTAGTAAATAAGACTATGATCAACACACTATTATTCGGGTTTACAATAATGTGAAGATCTACAAGAAGAAACAAGTGTTTTCCTAACTAGAAGCGTATAAAGCGTTATATAGACTAGTAATCGAATTTAGCTTTTCTTCTTGTGTATCTTGTATTGAGGCAGCTACTGTATTTATAGGCATCATGGACGAACTGCTCTCAACCCCTACGATCATCACAGCCGTGAGATCAAGCGGTTACAATAACTTCTCTCCACTCCTCCTTGAATGTAGGACTTGCTATATCATGCCCAATAACTTCTCACTCCCACGCAGTGGCATGACTTGGTGTTGCCCACGTCTTCTAACTGCTATGGGACATTATTAGACAACAAGTGTAAGATCGGAGTTAGTGAGAAAAGGAAGGGCAAATTCTGATGTTGTCATAAATGTTGGGAATATAAAACACAACACTCGGCTGTTAGTGTTGGATTATTAAACAAAACACTTATATCAACATCAACAAGTTACTCACACATTTTATTTTTTATAAGTCTTTTGTAGTAAACCAAACCATATTGTAAAAGTACTTGTTCTTACAATAACAAGTAGATCCGTATACACTAAGGAAAGTGTATCTCGATCAAAGTCTTCTCTTGGGACTATAAAGTAGCAACTAGCAAGGACCTTTATGTAAAGGAATTAATATCACAGTAGAGTTGTGAGAATGGACGTAGAACAAGTTGTTCGAACCACTATAAATACTTGTGTTGTTTATTATTTTATTCTTTATTCACCCCCCTAGACTTTCACCGGCGTTGATACTCGTTTAGGGCCAACACCATCTACACCTTCCAATTACATTTAGGTGCTACAAAATTTAAAAGTTTCAAATAGGTGTCAAATTGGTAGTAAAATACCATTACTACCCCCTATAAAACCAAATCATTTACCCCATTTCCCTCATTCCAATTCATTTCTTAAAATCTCTCTCCCAAACCCTAATATCCCAAACCCTAATCACCACCATGGCCGCCGCCGTCGTCCAAGCCACCACTATGGCAGTCGCAGTCGTCCGAGCCCCCACCATCTCTCTAAAGAGCTGACCGCGACCTGCAAGGCGTAGACCACGTCGCGACCCCCTTGAAGAAGACGAAGTCGCCGCCTTGTTTCGGAGATGAAGTCGTCGAAGATCTAAAGCCATGGCTGTCGAAGAGAGAGAGGGTGGCGAAACAAAGAGCATCGAAACAGGGCCAAGACATAGCTCCGACGCCATCGTCTTCTTCGACCATAAACCATCATCTTCTTCAGCCACCACAAACGACGTCGGCGGCCAAGGCAGGGCTATGGCCTTCGTCTTCACGACCTCCAGCGATGGCAAAGAAGACGAAGCCCCAAGACAAATCGATGACGGGGTATATATGGTGGCTGATAGCAGCGCCAGACATCGACCAAGACAAATCGACGACGACGGTGGCTTGGGGTCATCTCCTCCGAGATCTACAATCACTATACACTTCCCATTTTATTTTTACAGCAATTGAAGATAAGTGTTGAAACTTACCTTTAGCGGCTTTAAATTGCGCAGTAAGGGGCCCAAGACTGGTTTGCTTGTGAGAGGTAGAGAAGATGAGAGAGAACCTTCTATGAAATGGAGCTAAAATTTTGGGAAAAATCGAACGTTGGGGTTGGATGTGAGAGAGAAGATACGTCCTTATTTTTGTCAATCTGTTACATTTATGGTCTATTTTTTAGATTACGATTTCTGGTTGTATTTTTGTATTTGGGAAAATATCACTTTTGGTCACTGAACTTTACCACTTTTCACATTTGGTCACCCACATTTCATCACTATCAAAATTGGTCACTCACTTATTCTTTCTCTATCAATTTTGATGATGCTGTTAAAGAATCTGTCATTTATTAACGAAGAAAAGGTTTTGAGCGCCAACTTTTATTTTCCCTCTTTTAATTCCTTAACTCTAACCCCCAAACTTTTTTTTTTTCAAAATTTTATTGAATTTTCTTCCATTAATATTATTGGTGTGGGGTTAAGAATAAATTATCAAACCCGAATAACTATAAATGGGGAAATGAATTCTAATAATTAACTATTTTGAAATAAGTTTCTATTCTCAATCATTATACAAATTCAATATGAAAATTAGTAATTGAAATATTATTAAAAAAAGTCTGAAATGAAAAATAGAGTACAAAAGCAAGTCTGAATAATTTTCAACCATAGTGAATACAATAATTATAAACCATCGAACTCCACACCATAATTATAAAAATAGAGTACATAAATCCTTTGGTGTTTTCCTTGGTCATTTTGATGAACCACTGCCACTCTTTCTCATGTATGTAAGTAGCTAGATTTGATATAGTGATGTAATTCACTCCTCCTTCCACAATAATTGGATTATGCACTCTTGATGATTGCACAACCTATAAAATAAAAAATTTGTCACGTAACATTACATTAATTATAAAATGACAAGCCAAGACACACTCACATTGTGATTTTTTCTTTTCCTACCACCTCATGAGTTTTCCATTTCCTGGTTACCGTGTAAAATGAAAAGTAAACCAACAACAACAATGAGATGATAATAAATTATAATTGAGTTATATGATTATTAATAACTTACTGATAATTCTTGGCTACTCTGGAAAGGGTTGGTTGATGAATCGCCCAATAATCTCGAAGATACATGAGAATTCCTTCTGACCTATTACAACAATAAATATAATAACATAATTTAGTGATACAAAAAATTTAAATATTAAATTGAAATAAGAAATACATATGGTACATACTGATAATTTTTGTTTCTTTACTTGAGTATTGATTGTTGGAGTATTTTCCACACTGATTGACTGAAATTCTCCAATGGGTATTTCTTAGGCTCCACGACTGCAAGTTCCACATGCTCCATTCTCTAACAGTTTTCTCCGTTAGTAAATGACAGATTCTCTAACAGCAGCATCAAAATTGATAGAGAAAGAATAAGTAAGTGACCAATTTTGATAGTGACGAATAAGTGAGTGACCAATTTTGATAGTGATGAAATGTGGGTGACCAAATGTGAAAAGTGGTAAAGTTCAGTGACCAAAAGTGATATTTTCCCTTTGTATTTTCATGAAACTCATAAATGTATGGTTTCTGGTTATTACCGCTGGAATATTACTTGAACTGATGGTGCAAACTATTTTGTCGTGGATGCAAATTATTTTGTCTTTGATATAAATAGGTTCTTTGTTGATGCAAATTTTATTTTTTCGTCGGTGAAAATTTTATTTCTTCGTATGTTTTGTGAATTTTTTTTCTTTTTTGTTATTTTTATTTTTGGGAGTTTTTTTTAATAATTTTGTTGATTTGTGAATTTTTTGATTTTGATATATTTGTATTTTTTATTAATTAAAATAATTTTGTTAGAAAATGGAAAAAGGTTGAAGAAATAAAAATTATTGTAAAAATGAAATGAAAATTATTTGTAAGAAAAAAAATGAAAAATGGAATAAGGTTGAAGAAATAAAAATAAATTTTAAAAGGTTAAAATTTAAAATTCATCTAGAAGGGTATAATAGTAATCTCAATGGTCATTTTACACCTAAATAAAACTAAAAAAAAAGTAGCAATTAATTTAAAGGTAATGCCCCCTCACTAAAATGCTACACCCCCATTTTTTATTGATTTGGAGAGAGGGCGTATTTATATATTTAGTAACTTTTTTTTAAAGTCAAAATCATTTTACTAAATTTGTAATAAATTTGCAATGCACCGTTCATTAAATTAATTAATTTACATCCTCCCCTAACCAAATATACGAATACGGCAGAAAAAAAAAAGGGGACAAGGAGAAAAAAATTAGACAGAGTTATATACAAGTCTGCTACCCAAATATGAATATGAATATTAATATAAATAAAAACCATTTTTATCTTCTCAATTAAAACATTTGCAAAATCTTTACCATATCAACTACTATTAATTTTTTCAAAACATTTTAAAAAATGCAATAAAATACATTAAAAATTACGTTAAATTTACCCCCTACAAAATACCTATTCTACTCTTTTCTCATCTCTTCTCTCATTTCTTCCTTTTCCACCATCATCCTCCCTTCCGCTGCCGTTAGCCCCTGCCCACCAATCGGCCGCCTCCTCTCCCCTCCCCCTCTCCACCAGTCGGCTGCCTCCCCTTCCCCTCTCCACAAATCGGCAGCAGCCACCACCTCCCCTCTCCCTCTCCACAAATCGAACCGTGGCGCCCCCAAACTCATCGTCGGATGTAAAAAAAAGTTAGCCGCGACCGCCCCTCCCTCTATTCTTGCAGCCGCGGCCGCTCGCCCCCACCCCAATAATTGATCGTCGTCGCTGCAGGTATTTTTTTTTCCGACAAACTAATATCAAGTAGATGCACTATTATCGAAAAATTTTAATAGGTCAAATTAAAATGTCATAATAATAAGTTTTTGTTTACTCAATAATCGTGATAAATTTTTCAAGGTGTCAATTTTGAAATGAGCTACATACAAGCAGAGGCGGACCTAGAGGGGTACATGGGGTACAACTGTACCCCCAATTCCAAAAATTTCTCTTTTTTTTTATTTTTTATAATATTATGTATAAAAATAATTTTAAATAATAATAAATGAGTGGAAGATGATGAAAAATTCAATACATTTATCTTTTAAATTCATTTAAGTGTCTCGAGCTTATTTTATACTCCTTCCGTCTCATTTTAAATTCATCATTTGCAAAATAATGAACGTTCAAACATATATCTTATTTTTCATATTTTGTAATTAAGCCATGTACGTTTATATTAAAAAAAATCTAATAAAAATTACAAGTATGTCATTAATGCATCTAAACCCCTTATTTTCATATTTTGTCGTGATACTTGCATCTCACACATTTATTTGCATATATTTTAAAACGTTTATACATATATTTATTTGTATTGTATATATTTTATTTATTTACACATATCTTAGAACATTTATAGACATTTATTTGTATAAGTCTTACTTATTCGTAAATAACTTGTTTATGTAAACATATATCGTACCCAGATACATAATTCTGAGTCCCCACTCCATGTCCATGTAAGCTCAATTAATTAGTTGTTATATACTTATATTTCTATATTTCGTTTCACGTTTTTCTTAAAATCAAAATTCGACCAAAATTTAATTTTCGTATAATCGTGAATCAAAGTCAAAACGACAATAAAATATCGAATTAATCAGATAAATTTGAGTTGATTTGGTCGATTAATTTAATTTTATTCCCCCAGCAACTACTATTATCAAATAATTACTACTAGTTCCCAGCATAGAGTAACAAGCATGGTTGTGCTTCGAATGTTAGATTTTCAGCTAATGATTTTTTTTTTTTAAAATTTATTTTAAATTGTTAACGAATTCAAATTTGAAAAAAAAAAAAAAAAATCATTGAACCAACTTGACAAATACAATTCAGTTCGATGAGTTAATTTGTAAGGTTAACCACCATTGTCAAGTAACTGCCAACTAATTTAATTTAGCAGAAAATGTGAATGGTAGGTATAAGGGATAAGTGAAATGGTTTACAGGCTTATAGAAATCATTCGATCGGGTTCTTGTGAGACGGAGTATAATTTAAACACAATGTTTTTTTATCATTTTAATAAGTATTAATTTATGAACGGTATCATCGTGAGACTCTCATACAAATCAGTCATACCAAAAAATGAACCACGAGATACATACAATCCATCCAAATAATGTTGATAGGAAACATGTGCATATCGTCCACATTAATTTATTTCAATTGACACACATTGATAATTCAATATATTTTCTGAATTTTCGATGGCCCCTACCACGTTCCCAACTGGTTAAGGAAAGGGCCAATAATAGCATATGCGAAATCTAATTTTCGTATATTTTTTAAATCGTTCAACAAAACATTTTGTTATATTTCAGACTACTTTTGATAATTATAATAAATATTGAGATTTTTTGTCACTCATCCAAAATATAAACAATAATATTGAATTCACAATCTTCGTTGTTCATGGCCGTACCACTTCATCTCAAATGTGCTTTCTTTTTCCATCATATTTCTATGCTAAAATTTATCACCCGATATATTTAATGCTATACAAATAAAGTCATCCATATTATAAAAAAAACATATTTTATTTTTAGTTCTGATTATGTGATTTGAGCGTCGAGCCATTTAATTTTGGTGATACTCTTCTTCATTGCGTTTGTAAATTGTAACTTGTAAGGACTTGAGTCATTAATTATTTTTTTTAAGCGAGAAAAACAACTATGATGGATAATAATTTAATGCCAAATTTCTACTAGTAACATTTAGAAAGAAAAAAAAATATAGTCAATTTTAAATTTAAGAGATTCTATAATTAATATAGGCAATTTTTTTTCCTAATATAATTATATTATAAAAGATTAAAAAAAAAGTAAATGAATATTGAAAGGTCAGAAGTGATTCAAAACAATAACAAGTCATGACCCAAAAGTGTTTCAGGTGATCAAGAAGAGCCCAGAAGTGACTCATCAAAATATAAGCCCAAATAGGTTGGAAAAAACAAGTACTACCAAATGAGTCTAAGTATATACTCTGTACAAGACAAAACAATAGTCTAATTACCAGTTGAGTTAGAACTCAATCACGAACTAGTATAGCGACATCGATTCCACCATTTTCTACATCTCTATCGATACTCGATCCCTCGTTGCTGATGAAGACTAAGCACCTGTAGTTGAACCTGTCAATACAAATGATGCAAACGTCTGTATGAAAATTGAGTTCACAACCTACTCCATTGTATTGTTCTTTGTTATACTCCTTCATTGCAACCGTCCTCTTATTGCTTTTTTGTAGCAATTAATGACAGTGAGTCCTTAGATGTTTTTTGCTCTTATCCACGTCATACATGTCGTACCTCAAACCAAACACCCATGCCAGTCCCAAATGAAAACCAGATATCATAATCTTGAACATTCTGCAATGGATCATATAGACCACACTTGCATACCCAAATAATTGTCACCCATCTCACCCATGGACTCATCCTCGTCTAACTCTTTCGCCTAACTACGTCTTCTATTATGGGATCCCTCTTGCTCAATTGTACTGGAATAAAAAAATGAATGCATCTTCAGGTCCACCTCTTCCATTGGCAACACATCCAAACCAACACCCACTTATCAGTTAGGAGCATCATCCAAATTTTGAGTAAATGACTCATGAACATGTGAGTTAGTCCGTGTAACCACGGGTCCACAAACGTTAATGTGTTAGATGCAACTAACATTTCAACCTAAAAAACCAGCACATTGTCCTTACGTATCCATTCTTGATGTATCTTCAATTATCACGGCGTTGGAAAGCTGTCCGGGGTCTAGGAGCTAACTTGCCCAATGCCTTCCCCTTCGGTGCCCCCATGACAGTGGCAGTTAGTGGTAGCATGCCCAATAACCCTACCATCGACACAGAAATCGGACAACTGCTCATACTTAACAATACCAAATGCAAATTTATTAGCTCTCTCAAATATGACCCCTCTTACTTGTTTTCAATAATGAAAATATCGATATCACAACAAATATCACAACCTTAATTTTACATATTATAACATACCATTGTGCATATATTTCATATATATATATACTTGCTTTAAACATATAGTAACTTATAAATAAGACATAATTTTTGTATGCAATTGACAATTGATAAGTGTATACCATGCAATTGAATTTTGAGTGATTTTGATATATCACCAATTGTCCAATTGAATTTTTGACCCACCACATTAGAACAAAATCGAAATTGTGACTCAATCACATTAATTGCACCATGCAATTCAGTGCACATAAGTGTGACTTATAGATAATAGATTATATATATAAATACTGGTTAACGAAGAACAATTGACAACCTAGTATATACTCCGTAATACAATACAAAATGCTTAAATATACATGATAAAATACAATTAATAGTAAAATAATGATCAATGAAGTTCAAAATATAGTAAGTAAAATGTAATCTTTTAACTCATCACATTAAAGTAATTCTTACCGGTTGAATTATGTTCATCTTTGTTAAAATGATTGTTTTGAAGACCATAAAATTAGAAATATATTCCCCATAACCACAATTGCAACAACAAAAGAATATCATTAAAAACAAATAAAAAAAAACAATTATATATATATATATTATATATATATATAAATACAATTTTTTTCTTCAAATTTTATAATATATTTTTATTTCTGTCCAATTTTACATTACAGTGCAATATATCAATAATATTAAAAAAGAATATATTAGATCTATTAAATTTGTGTATATTCAACTCAATTTGCAATGTGTAGTATGTACAATATATATAGAAGAAGACTCACATTCTAGAGTCATCCATCTAACTAACTAACAAACTATTAGTTAGTGAGAACTACTCTTCTTCTAGAAACTACATTAGTAAAGCATGTGTGTGTATTAGTGTTGAGTTGGATGTTGCAACACTATCTGCAACATTATACTACATTAGTAAAGCATGTGTGTGTATTAGTGTTGAGTTGGATGTTGCAACACTATCTGCAACATTATACTTCAACATGCCCCGGAAGAATTTGGACCACCCTTGTTAAGAAAGGGCAAACCAGCTGCAGAGATGAGAGAATCGAGCTGGGGCAAGTGGTTTTGTTAGAAGGTCAGCTGGTTGATCATCAGAAGAAATGAAGCGAATGTCAAGAAATCCAGCCTGCACCTTTTCCCTTAGAAAGTGAACATCAACTTCGATATGTTTTGTACGAGAGTGAAATGCTGGGCTGAAAGCAAGAGTGATAGCCCCTTGGTTGTCACACCACAACAAGCCAGGAGTGGAGATGGGAATGTGTAGTTCTTTGCATAGGCTAGCAATCCACATAATATCCGTAGTGGCAAGAGCTAGAGCTCGATATTCAGCCTCAGTGCTGCTGCGTGCAACCACAGATTGTTTTCTAGAACTCCAAGAAATCAAGTTCTTGCCAAGTATGATGCAAAATCCTGAAGTACTCCGTCGATCATCAATGCTAGAAGCATAATCCGCATCCACGAACCCCTGCAACCTGTAATCTAAAACTGGAAAAAAAAAAGATACCATGAGTAAGGGAGCCTTTAAGATATCTAAGTACTCTCTTACAAGCTTTCCAATGGTTTTGTGTAGGATTTTGCAAAAACTGAGACAACTTGTTCACACTAAAGGAGATATCAGGTCTTGTAAGAGTTAGATACTGTAGAGCTCCAACAATGCTTCTGTATAAGGTGGGATTATCAAAAGAAGGACTGTCAGATGAAGAGAGTTTGGAGGAAGGGCATATAGGAGAAGGACAGGGCTTGGAATCAGAAAGATTGGCTTTAGAGATGATGTCAGTGGCATATTTAGATTGAGTGAGTTTGATATGTGAGGAGGTGGAATGAGCTTCAATGCCCAAGAAGTAGTTTATTTCTCCCAAATGTTTGAGAGAGAACTGAGAGTGAAGATCATTGATGAGTGATTGAACTAGAGCTGAGTCATCTCCAGTGATAAGTATGTCATCTACATAGACAAGGAGAAGAGTAATCTTGCCATGTAGAAATCTGTGGAACAAGCAATGATCAGATGAGGAATGTGTGAAGCCTTGCTGCATCAAGAAGGCACTGAGAGTGTCATACCAAGCCTTTGGTGCTTGTTTGAGGCCATACAATGCTTTTTGAAGTTTACAAACATAGTGAGGATGCTGGGAATCAGTAAAACCCTCAGGTTGAGTAATGTAGACTGTTTCATGAAGAACACCTTTGAGGAAAGCATTGTTAATGTCAACTTGTTGAATGGCCCACCCTTTGGAGACAGCAAGAGTGAAGACAACTCTAAGTGTTACAGGTTTTATCACTGGACTGAATGTGCTAAAGTAGTCTACACCAGCTTGTTGTTGAAATCCTCTAGCTACCAACCTAGCTTTGAATCTCTCAACAGAACCATCTTTGTTGTATTTCACCCTGAAAAGCCACTTTGTAGTGATGGGATGAATGTCAGCAGATGGAGGTACTAGAGTCCAGGTACCATTCTGAATCAAGGCATCATACTCCAACTGCATAGCAGATTTCCATTTGGGGCTTTGAATAGCTTCTGAGACACTGTTTGGTTCAGGAATAGGTATTGTAGAGATGAGAGCTTTTGGTTTGTGAATCCCAGATTTTGACCTTGTTTGCATAGGATGAGATGAAGGGTTGGATGGAGGAATGTATGCTGGAACAATGACAGCTGGAGTGGGAGAGGGAGAGATGTTAGGTGGTGGAGGAAGCATGTATCTGGAAGAACTTGAAGAAGAAGTGTCAAGATCATGAGGGGATGTGTGGTTGTTGTGAACAGGAGTGGATTGATAAGAGGTGTTATGGAGAGAATCTGATATGGAGGGAGTGATATTATGAGAAGATGAGTCATGATCATGAATTGAAGGCTGAGATGGAATAGGGGTAAGAGCTGTTTGAGGAGTGTGAGAGAGATTGAGTGGTATTTGAGCTGTGAATTGTGAGGGAGAACTGCATGGTGAGTGTGCAGTAGAAGATGAGGAGAAGCAAGTAAACTCCTCTTCATTGAATTGAACAGAAGCTGAGATGAATATTTTCCCAGACTCATGAAGACATTTGTAGCCTTTATGAGAGGAGTTATACCCCAAAAAGATGCACTTAGAACTTCTGAATTGGAGTTTTGATGAGTTGTATGGTCTGAGAAAAGGGAAACATGCACATCCAAATACCCTTAATGAATGATAATCAGGTTTTCTGCTGTAAAGGGCTTCAAAAGGAGAGGTATCCTGCAGAACTGAGGATGGAAGCATGTTGATCACATGTGATGCAGTGGAGAAAGCATGCCACTAAAATTCCATGGACAGTTTAGACCTAGCAAGCAATGCCAATCCAAATTCAGTAATGTGCTAGTGTTTTCTCTCAACCAAACCATTTTGAGGATGAGTATATGCACAAGATAAACGAACTTGTATTCCCATAGGCTTAACCAGCTTGTCCACATGGAGGAATTCAGTGCCCATATCATGATGAAGTGCTTTAATTGATACTCCAAAGGCCCTTTCTACAGTATGCATAAACTGTGTAAAAACAGTGATCACCTCAGATTTTGCCTTTAGAGGAAATATCCAAACAAATCTTGTAAAGTCATCAACCAAAGACAGATAGTATCTAAACCCCTCAACAGATAAACAAGAAGCAGGCCCCCAAACATCCATGTGTATTATCTCAAAAGCATGAGCAGTATGATGTTGAGTAGAAGGGAAATGTTTCATATGTAGTTTTCCAAGCTTACACTCATCACAGAAAGTAACATGGGACTCCTTACAATGAATATTCAAGCTCCTCAATACATGAGAAAGAGCTGAATTACCAGGGTGTCCCAACCTACAGTGCCATAACTTCCAAATGGACTTATTCTTACTATCAACAACAGAATTACATTTATTGACAGTAGCAGCTGAAATAGTGTCTTTATTCCAAAGAGATTTTGAAGCTTTATGAGTGTTCAAACAGCCAAAGTCCAGGGTGTACAGACCACCTTTAAGCACCCCTCTCAACAGTATCTTGTTGGACTTGAGATCCTTAACAAGGCAGCAATCAGCATAAAAGACAATAATAGCATCATTATCCTTAAGAAACTGTGAAATACTCATAAGATTTCTAGTAATTGCAGGCACATGGAGGACATTATTCATGATCAAAGAGGATGATGCACCATTTACAGGTATGGATAGAGAACCAGTATTAAGAATGGGAGTAGATTCACCATTGCCTACAATAAGAGAACTCATACCTTGGTATGGGGAGTTTAGTTGCAGATTGGCCAATTGAGATGTCACATGGTGAGTTGCACCACTATCAACACACCAAGTAGAGTTCTGAGGAAAGTGAGCAATGTTGGAAGATGAAACACCATGATCCATGTGATTGGTGAGAGCAGCTGGAGTATATGGAGTGTAAGATGGAGCATTGTAGTAGGAAGGATGAGAATTATATGGAGTGGAGGAGTTGATCTGAGTAAGATGAGCTTGAACTGATGGAGAAGGACGAGGATTAGATGAGTGAGATCTGGATTGAGTGTTTTCAAGTCCATTGAAGGATTGATCAAAACGTTTGTAGCATTTAGCTGCTACATGATACTCTCTCCCACATAATTGACAGACAATTCGAGGTTTTGGATATGGCTTGCCTTTGAATGATTGTCTAGAGTTGGATCCATTATCTCGAGAGGCAATATGAGCTGATGGATTGGATATGTTACCTCCAGATAACTGAATGGAATGAGAGCTGTGATTGTGCAATCGCACCTCATACGCCTGCAAAATTGATTGCACCTCTGGTAGTGAAGGAATGATACCCCTAGTGGTGAGATTTACTACCACTGCATCATACTCAGCACCTAAGCCACCAACTATATACAATACCAGCTCCCCATCCGTAATCATGTGTCCATCATGATGAAGACCATCAGCTATGGATCGCATCTTCAATATGAAAGCATCAATGCTTAGATCTCCTTTCTGTAGAGTCTGTAATTGCAGCCGAAGAATCATAGCCTTAGCACCTGATTGCGATTGGAACAGCGATTCAAACACCAACCACAGCTGAAACGAATGCTCACACCTACTTACATGACCAAGCATCGTTTCAGAAACCGAACTTAACAACCAGCTAAGCAGAAACTGATCCTTGCGCTGCCATGATATGGAATCTGATGTCGATTCACTTGCAGTAACTGGAACAGCCTTGCAAAGGAGTACATCCTCAAAACAATGAGCATGAACGGAGGCGATAACCTGATTTCGCCAAAACGGATAGTTATCATTATCCAATTTGATGGACAGAGTGATGAATCGAGGAAGAGTAGGAGCTGAATTGAATGAGTTATCCATGAAGCAATGAATATTTAGAACAGAGTAGAGCGGAAGACTAGGATCGGAAGCTGAATATGAATGAAAGTATGGCAGTTGAGCGAAGAACAAAACGGTTACAACAAGAAGGTTTTGAAGATGTGAACGAATTGACGATGAAGATAGGCAGATATGAAGGATGTGGGAAGAAGAGTAGAATTTGCAAAATGCTAAACAAAAAACAGAGGAAGAGGCCTCATGATACCATGTTAAATTTGTGTATATTCAACTCAATTTGCAATGTGTAGTATGTACAATATATATAGAAGGAGACTCACATTCTAGAGTCTTCCATCTAACAAACTAACAAACTATTAGTTAGTGAGAACTACTCTTCTTCTAGAAACTACATTAGTAAAGCATGTGTGTGTATTAGTGTTGAGTTGGATGTTGCAATACTATCTGCAACATTATACTTCAACAAGATCCAATATTCAAATTTGCCTGTTTGCTTAGGATCAAACTCCTACACAAGTCATTGTGCCCTCATCAAGCGTCAAAAAGATTTTTTGTATTGCTACTACCAAAAAAAAACTTGAATTAAAATAATGTGTGGACAATGTGATTTCCAATGTACTTGAATAAAATCCAACCACGTCAGAATATAATTTAAATGCATTTTCAATGAATGGAAATCGTTTTCACCACAAAATTCATGCCCCCTCACAATGCCGTATTATCCCCTATTTTAATTTCACATTTTATATTTTATTTTATTATGTTTAATATATTTCATTTAGTAAAAGAGTTAATAATACTTGGTATCTAATTTTTTTGAGATACGTACTCGTGAGACTATTTCACATCCCATCAATTAAAACTCATATTATTAGAATACACGTTTTCATTTTTAGTCGTTTTTTTACTAAATTATTCATTCTTTTTTTAAAAGAAAAAACATTATCAATTTATCACTTTAAATACTTACTCCCTCTGTCCATTATGAAATATAGTTCAATTTATCTTATATTTTTACGAAAACTATCACCCTTCAACCATCACTTAATTACTCAATTTGATATCAACTTTATTCATAAACAATTACTTTATTAACAATGGACCTCACAATACCCTATAATACCTACGTTATTTACATTTTCCTTAAAACTTGTGTCCCACTCCAATGAGACTACATTTGATGAATGGAGGAAATATTAAACACATTATTATCTTATCTACTTTAATCACTTTATCTATTTTATCACTTTTAATACTATTAAACACATTATCTATCTTATCTACTTTAATCACTTAATCTATTTTAACACTTTTAATACTATTAAACACATTATCTATCTTATCTATTTTAATCACTTTATCTATTTTATCACTTTTAATACTAGTACTCCCTTGAAAGAAAAAAAAGGATAGAGAGAAAAAATAATTATAAAGTAAAGTGAAAAATAAAAAATTAGTAAAAAATATTTATTAAAAAAGGTATGAAAAATTTATAGACGGACATACTAAAATATCAAAATGAAAAGCTTAAAAGCGAACGGGAAAGTATTAAACAATTTTTACATCGTGCTCGAATCAAATGAACAGTAAGGAAAACACTAAAGTAGTAACTCCTAAAAAAAAAAAGTTGATTACTTTTTCAAATTTTAAATACGTGTGACAACTCCTCTAATATTACATTACTTTTTTACAACAATAAGTCATTTTTTTTATATATTATTAAGTTAAATGTAGGACACAATCTGAAATTAGTTAGCTGTAAAGAAATTGAATTGAGCAACTTTACTACATACAGTCAATTGTAAAGAGAGTGAATTGAACAAATATTTGAAAATTGTTTACCATTACATAAGAGCAAACTGTAAAGTGGGTGTGTGGAGCAAATATCTAAACATTTTTACTTCATACAATTAGTTGTAAAGTGAGGAAACATCGGGTGTCAATAGCAGAAAGAAAGTATTCTCAATTTAATTTTTCTATTTATAGGAGGGTTATAATTAAATAAAAATAATAATTTAATATGGTAGCCGAAATAGAGTACCTGAGGAGACAGTAGTATATATAGACCCCATTCTGAAGAAGAAGATATACTACAAATTTTCTTTATTTTACATTAAAAAAATTGAATTCCCTCGCCTGAAAGAATCAAACGTTTTGAGGTAAATAAATCTTTTTCTCTTTTCGTGGAGGATATTCTCTACTACGCATGTTTTTTTTTTTTTTTTTTGAAAAATTCTGCTGAAATTACTCTAGAAATTCATGTGTAAAATTGATGACATGTTTTGGGCTTGCTGTGAATCATTAGTATTTCTGGTGGGGTTGTGAAGATTATGATATATTAATTTCGTGTATGCTCTGCTTCTTGAATATTTCAAGACTCCATTTTTCTGGCCTTCCACGGTTTCCACCATGTTTTAATTCAAGAATGGTTCAATTTTTTGTGGGCTTCTGTTGATTTTTAGCTATCAAACCCTGTTAATTTGTGCTCTTTTTATAATTTAATTGTTATTTTTATGCAATGTAGTGTGTGTGTTTCCTAGTTTTTAAAAGCTAGTAAGCACTTCTTGATTTTTGTTTTATAAATCCAGAACATGTACAAGTTTTTGAGAGAATTTGATTTCAGAGATTTTCTATTTTACCTCAATTCGTATGCTAAATCTTTGTAATGGTTGATTTTGGTTCAAGTTTATGTTTATTTCTCTTCATTTTTGTTTGTGCTCATCCCTGTTATCCTTTGTGTGCTTATAATTAGCCCATTTCTACCTTTTTGCTTTATCATTTCTTTTAATAGGCTTGGATTTTTATGGACCTTTTGGATTTTTATGCACCTTTCCTCCTGTATTTCCTAGCTTTTGAAAACACTTAAAAGCTGGGTTGTACCTTTTCTTTTACTATAAAATTACCTTTATTTGTCTTCTTGTTCTTATAAATGTTGCTTTGGAAGATCATGGAATGCTAATCTTGCAGTCAATAATTCATGTCTTTTATGTGATTTTCTTGAACTAAATCGATTGTAAACTTTTGGCATTGCTTATAGCAGAATGGGAAGCACTGATGAAGCCCTCTACGGTGCATACACATACGAAAACCTCGAGAGGGAGCCCTACTGGCCCTCAGAAAAGCTCCGTATTTCCATCACAGGAGCTGGTGGATTCATCGCTTCTCACATTGCTAGGCGTTTGAAGAGCGAGGGCCATTACATTATCGCTTCAGACTGGAAGAAAAATGAGCACATGACAGAAGACATGTTCTGTAATGAATTCCATCTTGTTGATCTGAGGGTCATGGATAACTGCTTGAAAGTTACCAACGGCGTTGATCACGTCTTCAATCTTGCTGCTGATATGGGAGGGATGGGCTTCATTCAGTCTAACCATTCTGTCATTATGTATAACAATACGATGATCAGCTTTAACATGATCGAGGCTGCCCGAATCAATGGTGTGAAGAGGTATAACATCTGTTTTTAGAGCACATTTGGCTAAGCTTATAAGATGTTGTTTTCTAAGTAGCTTATAAGTGGGGGAGGGGTGGGTGGAGTGATTTTTTTTAATTGATTATTCAAGTATAACTTAAAAGATTTTAGAAAAATAAGTTGGGGGTGTTGGTACCTTTTTATTTTGGAGCTTATAAGCTGTAAAAAGCTTAATTTAAGAACTTATAAGCTGTTAAAAATCTTTTTTTACCAAACTCTTTTGAGAGCTTATTAGCTCCTAAACGTTGTTTCAGGGAGCTTATAAGCTCAGCCAAACAGGTTCTAAACCTACTGTTTTTCGCTTTCCCGTTTCTACATTTAATGCACATTGCATCACGTAAAACACAATACATTCAATTTGGATATTCTTTAAGTTTAAGCATCAATCATGAAGGTCAAGAATCACGAAATAAGGCACACAAACAATAATTCTGATTATATTATTGCTTCTTGTTTAGGTTTTTCTATGCCTCGAGTGCTTGTATCTATCCTGAGTTTAAGCAGTTAGATACGAATGTGAGCTTGAAGGAATCCGACGCCTGGCCTGCCGAGGTCTCCTTCTAAATTCCCTGCACAATTATAATTTATTTCAACTTTGTATCTTACTAAACTAGCTTTTATCGTCTCATTATAAATTTTAGCCTCAAGATGCGTACGGGTTAGAGAAGCTTGCGACTGAGGAAATATGCAAGCACTACAACAAGGATTTCGGAATCGAGTGCAGAATTGGAAGGTTCCATAACATATACGGTCCCTTTGGCACATGGAAAGGTAAACTTGAAAACATTGAGACAAGTGGATATTTGTCGTTCTATTCTGTATGTTCGTGTCTGAAATTCATCGTCTTTATTGATCCCTGCAGGTGGGAGGGAAAAAGCACCAGCTGCCTTCTGTAGGAAAACTCTCACTGCTACCGACAAGTTTGAGATGTGGGGAGATGGCCTGCAAACTCGATCTTTCACCTTTATCGATGAATGTGTCGAGGGTGTTCTGAGGTATTCTTACCTAATTATTGTTGCCATTAAAGCTTAGTTTCACGGAATTTGACGTTATCAAGTTTTCAGAGGTTTACATATTTTAGCATTGGCACACTAAAGATCAACTTGACATTATGAAGACACATATCTGTTTAGACTGTTTTTGTGGGGAAAACTTGTATACACCAGTTGCACGGTACAACTGTTGTGTATTTTTAATAAGTACTAGCTGTTTAACTAAAAAATGTTAGTCGTTTTATAAAAAAGTGATAATTGTGTGCAATTAGTGCACTTGAGTGTTACTCTTATTCTGTATCTTTATAAGTTATAACACGTCATGTGAGGAATCTATTGTAGTTAGGGCATGCAAACACGAGAACGATATTTCAGTTTGAAAAGGCTCGATCATCTCTTTACCGCCTTTTAGAATTGACAACGGTTCACCTGACGTTTCGGATTTTAACATTTACGGAGTACTTAGTTACGTTTTGTTCATTTTACTCAAAAACTCTAGTAAAACGATAATGAAAATCTAATGACTTCAGATTGACCAAATCCGACTTCCGAGAGCCGGTGAACATTGGAAGTGACGAGATGGTGAGCATGAACGAGATGGCAGAGATTGTTCTAAGCTTCGAAAACAAGAAACTCCCCATCCAACACATTCCAGGACCAGAAGGCGTGCGCGGTCGAAACTCAGACAACACTCTGATTAAGGAAAAGCTTGGCTGGGCCCCATCTATGAGGCTTAAGGTAACCAACCATATCTGGTCTTTAAATTTATTTCCGTCGAATTCTGCTTATGCCAGCCAACGCCCGATTCTCATATCCTCGTTTTCGTACAGGATGGATTGAGAATCACATATTTCTGGATCAAAGAACAGCTTGAGAAAGAGAAATCTCAGGGGATTGATCTGTCTACCTACGGTTCATCAAAGGTCGTGGGGACACAAGCTCCCGTTCAGCTCGGTTCTCTCCGAGCTGCTGATGGCAACGAATGAAGAAATCGAGGAAAATAGGTTCTATCTATTGTTTCGAATTAATCTACTAGAATTGAGTGTTTCCTTTTGTATTCGAGATATTGTTTCAGTTTCGATGCTGCTTTTAGCTTGTTGTAATTTCTGCATAATTTGCTTAAGTTTACGCCTCGAGTCTCGTCTTTTCTTGCTATAACTAGAAAGGAGACGCAGGCGTAATTCTTTGCCGTTGGTGTCGGAAACGTCTGGCCTTGCAATGATTCATCAACTTGCATGAAATATATGTCATTTGGCTCTTCTTCTATTTACATGTCAATTTATATGAAATTTCATTGAGGCCATTCAATTTAGATAAGACTATAGAAGAGATGCCATAGTTGATATGAATATGCCTCTTGGATTCCATATTTGAAAATTGAGTTGATAAATAGTGATGTGGTTTATTCAAGAATTGAAATCAATCAACTTTATTGTGCTGCACGGATATTTATCAAATTGAGTGATGCATATATTGGTAGGTTAATTATGTGGGCCCATGATTTTTTTAATTATAGAAGAAACATTTGCAATTGAAATGGGGCACAAATAATATCTGTACACACCCAAAACAATGTACTATCTATCTCCTTTTCTTTCACATGGCTATGTTTGTGTACTCAATAAAGTTAGTAACATTTTGTGAGAAGAAACAAGAGTGTTGTTTCCACTTTCCTGGTGTGACTTGTCTTGTTTCGACAAGGAAGAAATTCTAGTTTCTTTTCAATACAAACGCGTGCCTCAACTTCCGATGAATATGTTATACTCTGATCTGTTCGTCAATAAACTTTTCATTACTTTTGGACACATAAATTAAGAAAAGTGATTAGAAAGGAAAAGTAAGATAAAAAGTGAATTATAAGAATAAAAAATTTAAAGATACATGTTAAAAAGGGTATGATACTATTTTCGTCTTATAATAACTTTTATAAAAAAAATTTGGATGTTTCATAATAACTTTCACACTTTTAAAATGATTTTTTTTTTTATAAATCCAGCCCTCACAATATTCACAAGTTTACACAAAATGTCATTATTTTTTAGTTCACATATACACATTTAACTCATTTTTTTTACTTTATACATAAATATTTACAAAATTACTTTTCTTAACTTATTATTACATATTCTTATAACATTTGTGTCTATTATGAGAAAGGGAGATTACATGATATACTGCTCCATATATTGACCAAGATATTTTTTTTTTTTTGAGAATATATTGACCAAGATATTTAGTACGTGTGTAGAGGCATTGGCGGATTCAAAATTTTAAAATGGGTACGGTAGATATATCATTTAAAAATATTTATACATAAACATTATTTTATATATAAATAAAATATATTTTATAAGGTATAAATAAAATTGCAACTACAAGTTATATTCGAATTCAATGAGTTTTTATTTTTTAAAAGCAGTCTATAACATCTTCATCAAAAATTTGTAGAAACAAGTTTTTCACAATAAAAATGATCAAGCAATCATTTAATATTTGTACATAATTTTTGTTAAAATAAAATTAAGAAACCCAAAAATTATAATTACCTCTAACAAATGGCAAGAGGGATTGACCGCAAGGAGGAGTGTGTGAAATTGTGAATGAAATTTTAATTCTCACTCCGGTCCTAATTAAATAGACTTATTTTCTTTTTAGTATTGTCTTATTTATATAAATTTGTTTTTATATAAAGTAATATTTTTTAATTCATTTACTAATATAATTATATACTCCGTACATTAGAAAGTATAATATTCATTATGTGAGTGTTATCTCATAATCTCAGAATCAGCACACTAAGTGAGTAGTGAGCTGATAGGATCAGATAAGATAACTTAGGCCGAAATCAGATGAGTGGAATGGTTTCAATCAGCTGAGGAGGTGATGCTTAGACTTCAGCAGAGTTGTTCAGCAGAGTTGGTCAGTAGAGTTGTTCAGCACAGTATGTAGTCTATCAGCAGAGTTAGTTTTTGATCATCAGAACAGAAGAGTTGGGTATCAGAACAGTAGAAGCGATCTGATCTTTATGGACAAGTCTTCTGGTTCGAAGTTAGTTAGTTTAACTAACAGTTTTACAGTTACAACAACTTGAGGGCATAACTACCATTTCAGTTGGGCAATAACAGAGCACATGGGTTGTTACAAGCGGTTGCAAACGGTTGATAACTACTCAAAACAGTTCCTAACAGCAGCAACTACCTTTGGTCTTTATAAACTCTTGTTTGTGTACATTGTAAAGGTTGATTTTGGATTGAGAGATTTAGTACGTTATTGTATTCTTTGAGTTGTGTGAGTTCACGAGTGAAGTGAGGAAATATCCTATTCCGAGTGAATGAGTGTGTAAACATTCTTTATCAATCAAAGAAGTACTAGTCTGATCCAGTGGATGTAGATCACATTGATCGAACCACTTAAATTCTTGTGTGTTGTTTGTCTCGTTGCTTACTTTTCTGAATTACTATCCTAGAGCAGTTATTTCTTCTATATTCAAGTGTTCTAATTAGTTGGAGACGTCTAACCGATCGGAATCATCTTGACAATTGGCGCCGTCTGTGGAAAACCGAAGTAGCTGCAGATCTAAGATGGGGAATTCTACCAAGTACAACATAGAGAAGTTTACAGGCACTGGAGATTTTGGGCTGTGGAAGGTCAAGATGCAGGCCCTCCTTGAACAGCAAGGATTATTCGAGGCTCTCGAAGAATCCGAAGAGATTGCAGAAGAATCTGCAACAGCTGCGGCTGAAAGGAGCAAGTTGCTCAGAAAAGCTCGAAGCACGATCCTACTCTGCCTTGGAGATAAGGTCTTGAGGGAGGTTCCTAAAGAAAAGTCAGCGAAGGAGGTTTGGGATAAGCTTCAGAAGCTATATATGGTGAAAACTCTTGCTAACCGACTCTATTCGAAACAGAAGTTGTATGCCTTTAGAATGGGAGATGACAAACCCATTACGGAGCAGCTAGATGAGTTCAACAAGATTCTTGATGATCTGGAGAATTTGTATGTCAAGTTAGAGGAAGAGGATAAGGCTCTGATCTTGTTGAGTGCTCTGCCCAAGTCCTTTGAAATCCTAAAGGACACCATCTTGTATGGTAGAAAGGAAGCAATCACATTGGAGGATGTGATCTTGGTTGTCAAGTCCAAGCTGTTACATAACAAAACATCTCAAGGAGATAAAAGTAGCAGTGGGGAAGGATTGGCAATCAAGGGAGGTCAGAAGAAGTCTGTCTTCAAGAAGGGGTCTAGTCAACCCAAGGGAGCTGATAAGGGTAAATCAGCTGTGTCAAATCAAGGGGAAGTAGTGTGCCACCACTGCAACAAACATGGACACTTTAAGAGTACTTGTTACAAGTACAAACAACTTATGAAAAAATCTGGTCCTATGAACCCTGTTGATAAGAATCAAGCAAATCAAACCCAAGATGATAAGGAGCAGAAAGGCTATGAGTCAGCTCAGTCCCTATCCATCACTTCCACTAAAGAGCAGCAAGATTGGATTTTAGATTCAGGGTGTTCTTTCCACATGACTCCAAGAAGAGAGTGGTTTCATGATTTTAAGCATCAGAATGGAGGTTCTGTGTTGTTAGGGAATGATCACACTTGCAAAGTCAGAGGTGAAGTTACAGTACACTTGAAGATGTATGATGGAGTAGTGAGGATTCTCAAGAGGGTCAGGTATGTTCCTGAACTCAAGAGAAATTTGATATCTCTTGGTATGCTGGATTCAATGGGCTACAAATTTCAGTCAGAAGATGGTGAGCTCAGAGTTTCAAAGGGGAAGCTTACTGTTCTTAAAGGAGAGAGAAGAAATGATCTCTACTTTCTTAAGGGGGGAACAGATATTGGCAGATCAGATGTGGCAAGGGTGCAAGACAACTCAATGTTGTGGCACAGAAGATTAGGTCATGTAGGAGAGAAGGGCCTACTTGAGCTAAGTAAGCAAGGGTTGCTATGTGGTGACAAGATCACAAAGCTTGATTTGTGTGAGCACTGCATTCTTGGGAAATCCAAGAGATTGAAGTTTGGGAAGAGTTCACACTCTACCAAAGGAATTTTGGACTATGTCCATTCAGATTTATGGGGGCCAGCTAGGAATCAGACCAGAAGTGGTGGGAGATATTTCATGTCTATCATAGATGACTACTCAAGAAAGGTATGGATCACTATCCTGAAATCCAAGTCATAAGCATTTGAAAAATTTAAGGAATGGCTCACTGAGGTGGAGAATATTTCTGGAAAGAATCTCAAGCATTTGAGAACTGATAATGGGCTGGAGTTCATATCAGAAGAGTTCAATGTTTTCTGCAAGAAGAAGGGTATAGTGAGGCATAGAACAGTACTAGGTACACCTCAACAGAATGGAGTAGCTGAGAGAATGAACCAGACTTTGCTTGAGAGGGTCAGGTGCATGTTGAGCAGCTCGGGATTGCCTAAAGTATTTTGGGGAGAAGTAGTGTCAACAACAGCCTATTTGATAAACAGAAGCCCTTCCTCAACTGTGCAATTTAAAACCCCAGAAGAGTTATGGTCTGGCCATGCAGCTGAGTACAGTAATTTGAAGGTGTATGGTTGTTCAGCATATGCCCATGTCAAGCAAGATAAGCTTGAGCCTCGAGCCTTGAAATGTGTGTTCATAGGATATCCTTCAGGTGTGAAAGGATACAGATTGTGGTGCCTAGAAGCTGGAATGCAGAAGTGTATTATCAGCAGAGATGTAACTTTTGATGAGAATAGAATGCCATTGAAAGAGAAGGCAAGCTCCAGTACAGCACACAACAAACCAGATGAGACACAGGTGGAGCATGGTGACATCAGAACACTAACTGAAGAGCAGATTGATCCAGATGAGGAGGAAACTACTCATAGTGATACTGATCTTCATGACTATCAGCTGACTAGGGACAGAACCAGAAGAGAAGTCCACCCACCTCAGAGGTATGGTCAAGCTGACATAGTATCATTTGCATTATGTGCAGCTCTTGAGGTGGAGTATTTGGAGCCTAAAACTTACACAGAAGCCATCAACTGCCATGACAAAGAGAAGTGGTTAGTTGCTATGGAGGAAGAACTGTTATCTCTTAACAAGAACCGGACTTGGGAGATTGTTGAGAGGCCTAAGAACAAGAAACTTGTTGGGTGTAAGTGTATCTACAAGAAAAAGGTGGAGGCTCAGAGAGGTGGCAAGATTAGGTACAAGGCAAGACTTGTAGCTAAAGGATTTACACAGAAAGAAGGTATTGACTTTAATGAAATCTTCTCACCTGTTGTAAAGCATTGTAGCATCAGAATCTTGTTGGCTATGGTTGCTCAATATGAATTGGAGCTTCATCAGATGGATGTGACCACAACATTTCTTCATGGGATTTTAGATGAGAAGATCTACATGAAAATACCAGAAGGGTTGGACATAGAAGATGGAGAAGACAAAGTGTGCTTACTCAGAAAATCACTCTATGGCCTCAAACAAAGCCCTAGACAATGGTACTTAAGGTTTGATGAGTACATTTGCTCAGCTGGTTTTGCAAGAAGCTTGTATGACAGCTGTGTTTACTTCAGGAGGGTTGGGAGTTCAGTTACCTATCTTCTGCTGTATGTAGATGATATGTTAATAGCCGGGGAGTCTATTAACAGTATCAATCAAGTTAAGGAGATTCTCAAAAGGGAGTTTGAGATGAAAGATCTTGGTGAAGCTAAAGTGATTCTTGGGATGGAGATCAGTAGAGTTGAGGGAGCAATTCAGCTTAGTCAGCCTACCTATTTGAGGAAGGTGTTAGAGAGATTCAGGATGAATCAAGCTAAGTCAGTTTCTACACCAATTGGTCAGCATCAGAAGTTATCCAATCAGATGTGTCCCAAGAACAGCCAAGAAAGAGCTCAGATGAGTAAGGTTCCTTATGCCAGTGCAGTAGGGAGTTTAATGTATGCTATGGTGTATTGTAGACCAGATTTAACTCATGCAATGAGTGTAATCAGCAGATACATGAGTGATCCAGGTTCAAGTCATTGGGAGTCAGTTAAGTGGGTCATGAGATATGTTCTAGGATCAGCTGAGAAAGGTCTGAAATTTCAGAAGATATCAGATGAGGGAGAAACACTTGTGGGATATGTTGATGCCGACTATGCAGCCAATGTAGACACAAGAAAGTCCTTGACAGGGTATGTATTCACCTTATTTGGTACAGCTATATCATGGAGGTCAATACATCAGTCCGTAGTTGCATTATCTACTACAGAATCAGAATATGTAGCCTTGACTAAAGCAGTAAAGGAGAGCATGTGGCTTAGGGGGATCTTGAAGGAGTTTGGTATATCACAAAGAAGTGTGACTGTCTTCTGTGATAACCAAAGTGCAATACATCTTGCAAAGCATCAGGGGTATCATGAGAGAACTAAACATATAGATGTAAAGCTGTACTTTGTAAGAGATATTGTAGAGAAGGGGGTGGTCCAGGTAGTGAAGATTGCTACAGGAGAGAACCCTGCTGATGCGTTCACTAAGGCATTGCCAAAAGAGAAGTTTGGCTTGTGTCTTAGACTTATTGGACTGCATTAATTCCTCTGAGGAGAAGGCTACTGTTCTTGTGGCAGAAGATCAGTAGTGGAGGCTATTCTTTGAGGAGAATAGTGTTGGTATTTTTGTTTTTGGTGGAGATTAGTTCGATTATGAGCTAAAGGTGGAGAATTGTGAGTGTTATCTCATAATCTCAGAATCAGCACACTAAGTGAGTAGTGAGCTGATAGGATCAGATAAGATAACTTAGGCCGAAATCAGATGAGTGGAATGGTTTCAATCAGCTGAGGAGGTGATGCTTAGACTTCAACAGAGTTGTTCAGTAGAGTTGGTCAGCAGAGTTGTTCAGCACAGTATGGAGTCTATCAGCAGAGTTAGCTTTTGATCATCAGAACAGAAGAGTTGGGTATCAG
Source organism: Galeopsis tetrahit (assembly GCA_963675135.1). Classification (NCBI taxonomy): domain Eukaryota; kingdom Viridiplantae; phylum Streptophyta; class Magnoliopsida; order Lamiales; family Lamiaceae; genus Galeopsis; species Galeopsis tetrahit. The sequence continues at coordinate 26,336,974 of OY776125.1, read as the reverse complement.
AACAGTAGAAGTGATCTGATCTTTATGGACAAGTCTTCTGGTTCGAAGTTAGTTAGTTTAACTAACAGTTTTACAGTTACAACAACTTGAGGGCATAACTACCATTTCAGTTGGGCAATAACAGAGCACATGAGTTGTTACAAGTGGTTGCAAACGGTTGATAACTACTCAAAACAATTCCTAACAACAGCAACTACCTTTGGTCTTTATAAACTCTTGTTTGTGTACATTGTAAATGTTGATTTTGGATTGAGAGATTTAGTACGTTATTGTATTCTTTGAGTTGTGTGAGTTCACGAGTGAAGTGAGGAAATATCCTATTCCGAGTGAATGAGTGTGTAAACATTCTTTATCAATCAAAGAAGTACTAGTCTGATCCAGTGGATGTAGATCACATTGATCGAACCACTTAAATCCTTGTGTGTTGTTTGTCTTGTTGCTTACTTTTCTGAATTACTATCCTAGAGCAGTTATTTCTTCTATATTCAAGTGTTCTAATTAGTTGGAGACGTCTAACCGATCGGAATCATCTTGACACATTAAATAAGGTTATAATATAAATTTTATTTGTGTCTTTTTAATAAAAAAAATTTATTTTTATTAAAAAGTCAAAACAGTCTATCTAAAAGACGGGAGTAATCTTAATTGAGCTAATGTACTTTATCTTTGGGCTTAGCTAATGGAATATTCCTTCACAAAAAATTCCACACCATTGTTGAAATAGGGCGCGGTTATAGACACACACTGACCTATTGAGGACACCCACGCGATGAGGACACCCACGTGGAAAACTCAAAATTGCCCTTAAAATTTCTTTTCCTCCCTCCACTCTCTCCTTTCGGTACACCCACCCATCTTCCCCCACTTCCCCAAACTTCTCCCCCACTTTACTCTTCTCCTCCACTCCCACCTGCACCGTTCTCACGGTGACATCGAACAAGAGAAGACACCCACGGCGACATCGAACAAGAGAGAAAGAGAGAATACGGGCGGCACATCGTTTTTTTTTAGAAGAAAAGGAGGACTCGTTTTTTTTTTTTCTTTTTTGCAAAAATGGTTAAAGGTTAGTTTTTCTTGCTTATATTTAGAATTAGTGTTGTGATAATACGTGTTTTCTTGTTGAAACATTGATTCTATTGTTGTAGGATTTCATGATTTAGGTTTTGTTTTTTAAATTTTGTGTTAATTCATGAATGTGTTGATTAAGGTTGGTTTTTGTGTTATAAACATGTTTATGTGTACAATGTATCAATATTTGATGTGTTAGGATGTAAATAAACCAATGGACATCTAATTGGCATGGTTTAGGAAGAAATTAAACGTTTTTTTCTGGTTTTTCGAACATTGAGTAGGTGTCCGGAACAAATTTTCGCACATGGCTTGTTTGTTGGGGGATAATTTTTGAACATGTCTTATGTGTTGGGAACTTTTTTTCGTACATGGCGTGTTTGTTAGGGGATAATTTTCGAACATGGCTTATATGTTGGGAACTAAATTTCGAACATGGCTTGTTTGTTGGGGGATAATTTTCGAACATGGATTGTTTGTTTGGAACAAATTTTTGAACATTGATTGATTGTTATGGTTTCAGTTTCGAACATTGATTGTTTGTTAATTGTTTCATAGTTTTGACATATTGTTCATGTTTTCTTAGAGGGTGTTAGTAGGGTTCGACCGACTGCTTCCAACAGGAAGAAGAAGCAACATGTTAGCAATGAGGCCGCTCCACAAGAGCCCAATCCACAAGAGGCTGTTCTACAAGAGGCCAATCCACAAGAGGTCGTTCCACAAGAACCGGAAGTAGATGATCAAGACAGGGAGGAGGGCAACGATGAGGGAGATGGAGAGGACGAGGGACAGGAAGAGGGAGAGGCCGAGGAAGCCGGTGGTGGAGACGATGAGGGAGAGAAAGAAAGAAGAGTTGAGAATGTTGATCGGCAAATTGTAACCTCACCTCCCCTTCTCACAAGCTTCCAAGAGCATGTAGCCAAATACATATGGTTAGATGAGGAGCGAGATGTGTTGAAGTGTCACTGTCATGTGACCAAACTATTGAATTGGGAGTTCGATGATGAATATAATTGGCGTCATTGGCGGAGGTTTTTGAGAGGATCTAGATTGATTCACGTTAGACGTGCAACTTACAAGTATTCAAACAAGAACCTTATCACAGCCTTCGTTGAGAGATGGCACGAAGAGACCAACTCATTCCACTTGCCCTTCGGAGAAATGACAATCACTCTTGATGATGTCCACTCTATCACTAGTCTGAAAGTTAATGGTCTCCCGGTGCAGTCTACTTCCGAAGAACATATTTTGGCTTCAGATTATTTGATGAAATATTTGGGTTTATCATTAATAGAAGCCAAGGAAGCATTAAGTGGGCAACGAGGGGGTTCTGTGAAGCTAGCGTGGCTAAGGGAGACTTTTATGCCCATGATGTCCTCGGACAATGAGGACGAGGTGTTGTATTCAGCACGAGCGTTTGTGTTGTACATGTTTGGGACCACTTTGTTCCCGGAAAAAAGTGGTACTCGTGTTCACGTACAGTGGTTGCAGTATACAGATGACATGACAGAATTTTCAAACTATGCTTGGGATACCGCAGCACTTGCCTATTTGCATAGACAATTAGGGATGGCGTCAAAGTTCAAGTGTAGGCAGATTGTTGGTTACCTTACGTTATTGGAGGTATTAATGTATTTTAAATAAGTTGGTTAATATTTCCTGTTTTTCATTTGATATTGACCTAATATTGTACTTTCAGGCTTTGATTTATGAGCACTTTCCTACTTTGATCTTGCTGCCTCATAATCCAGACTTTGGCCTTACGGATCCACTATCGATGCGTTATGCACCCGAAGCTCATACAGGCCCCTGTGTCGACCGAGTAAGAGGCTTTAGAGAGCGATTAGATACCCTCCTAGCAAGCGAGGTACGTTACTAACCAAATTAATATATTTGTCTGTTGTTTATTTGTTTTTAACATAAATACGCATTTTTTATTTAATTTGGTGTTGTAGGTTAACTGGAATCCATATCGTTCCGTACGAGAAAACCATCCATTGGATGAGGTATCTTACTTTCATGGGTGCATTGTGTGTTGAGATATTGTTGAGTCGTACATACCAGATAGAGTGCTCAGACAGTTCGGGTACGTGCAAACCGTTCCTGAGAAGCCGCTTGCTGCCCGTGTTAAGAGAACCGGTTCCACATCCAAGAAAATAAAGCTAGTGTGGGGTGCTATGGTGGAGTACTTTTCTACGTGGGACGCACACATGCTTACGGAGGATAGACTTGGTGAGCGTTGTATCCAAGATTCGAATTGCAGTGATGGTTATATTGATTGGTACCTAGCCAACAGTCGTCCTTTCGTTTCAAATCCTTCTAATAGGAGACTTCCTCCTCGTGAGCCTCCACGTAGGGCCGAGTCATGGCACTTGGTAGACTTTGCAAAGGTTGAGCTGAACTTGTTGTTGCACAAGTGGAGGAACGACGAGCCATTAACAATGGATGGGGTAATGCAAAAGGTTGAAGAAGTTGTGAGGCAGCTTGGTGGACAAATTCGGATGACGTAGGAGAAGAGGCACCGATATCATCAAGTGCACGTCGTCGATGTGGAAAAGGTCGGGGCAGGGCTAGGCGTTCTTGAGACGTTACTTGTTTTATATCATTTTGAACAAAAACTTGACAATATTGTTTTTATTATCGTAGTTTTGGTCGATTAGAATGATAATTTAGTGTTTTAACATGTATGGTAACTTGACTACTTTATGAATGTTATGTTGTATTTATTGAATGGTTTATATATAATGTTGTATGGTTTTTATAATGTTATAGTATGGTTTATATATAATGTTGTATGATTTTTACAAATTTCGGATGAGAACACCCACGTTTTAATGTTGTATGGATGTGGACACCCACTATGTACGGGACAAATTTTCGAAAAAATGAAGACCGTCTGAGATATGTTGCCGAACATTGATTTTTTTTCGAACATTTGTAGTATGTGCGGAACAAATTGTCGAACATTGGCACGAAGTTGGGAACATTTTTTCGAACATTTCCCCAATGTTCGAAAATTTGTTCACTACAGAGACTTTTGGTTTTAAAATTCGACCAAGTAAAACTCGCGGAAGTAATTTTCGAACATGGACCAATTGTTGGGAACATTTTTTCAAACATTGCCCCAATGTTCGAAAATTTGTTCGTTACAGAGACTTTTGGTTTTAAAATTCGACCAAGTAAAACTCGCGGAAGTAATTTTCGAACATGAACCAATTGTTGGGAACTTTTTTTCGAACATTACCCCAATGCTCGAAAATTTGTTCGTTATAGAGACTTTTGGTTTTAAAATTCGACCAAGTAAAACTCGCGGAAGTAATTTTCGAACATGTACCAATTGTTGGGAACTTTTTTTCGAACATTGCCCCAATGTTCGAAAATTTGTTCGTTACAGAGACATTTGGTTTTAAAATTCGACCAAGTAAAACTCGCGGAAGAAATTTTCGAACATGGACCAATTGTTGGGAACTTTTTTTCGAACATTGCCCTAATGTTCGAAAATTTGTTCGTTACAGAGACATTTGGTTTTAAAATTCGACCAAGTAAAACTCGCGGAAGAAAATTTCGAACATGGACCAATTTTTGGGAACTTTTTTTCGAACATTACCCCAATGTTCAAAAATTTGTTCGTTATAGAGACATTTGGTTTTAAAATTCAACCAAGTAAAACTCGCAGAAGAATTTGTCGAACATGGACCAATTGTTGGGAATTTTTTTTCGAACATTGCCCCAATGTTCAAAAATTTGTTCGTTACAGAGACATTTGGTTTTAAAATTCGACCAAGTAAAACCCGCGGAAGAAAATTTCGAACATGGACCAATTGTTGGGAACTTTTTTTCGAACATTACCCCAATGTTCGAAAATTTGTTTCGAACATAAGTTCAAAGTGCGAAAATATTTACCGAACATCACTTCTTTTTCGAACATTGGCCCAATGGTAGGAACTTATTTTCGAACAAAAGTTAAATTTTTGAAAAAAAATGATCCCAACTAGAGGTTTTATACACCATATTATACTTTTAACACAATAAACCATTCAAAAAATAGAGCAATTAAATTAAACAGTCATCCATTGTAATGTTGAAACCGTATACATGTTCTAAACATACGTACATACATCAAGAATTTGTACACAAATTATCTATAAATGTTGTTTTTTGATAATTTGTGTACAAATTACACCAAAAGACAAAAGTATTCCAAAGTTTTTAACCACAAAACTAACAAAAGATGGTAACTACATTCATACACTATCATCTAATTAATTCCTCCGGACGCATATGAATTTTTCCATCCGTCTGAAATGCGTTGACCCTCATGCTTCCACGAAGTAATGGCCGGGGGCAAAATGCGACCAGCACCCATCGTAACCTACACGCATTCGAGATTTATGTGTTATATATACCTAATGTAACATATACGTGTAAATAAATCAATGCAATCAAATACCTGGACGAAATGGTTCTCATTAATTAATCCCATCCAAATACTCCTCGGTTCTTGAGGAGGTTCTTTGTTGAACGGCAGATACGTAAGGGATATACGTGTATCAAGAACCACCACCGCCACATTATAGTGTAACGCCACTAGATATCCCATACGAACCAATATTTTTTATGTGCAAATTCCGTAAAAAAATTCAACTTTTCAAGCACAACATGGACGTAATCATTCAACAAGAACACTTTGTCGTATAATGTTATATTGCGGGACAGTTCATTCATCAAGTCCATCCGAACCCTCGCCCACTCATCCTCACCCCATCCCATAAGCCCAGCCACTGCTCGAAAACCGCAGTGTCCGTCACCCTTTACGTTCTTGATATCGATAATGTAGGGTTGATGCGAGATCGGTAAATTTCCGATGAAGTTCAAGTCCTTGGGATTGTCGGGTACGCCGACGGGATACCTACGCACATTACACATCACCAAAATATTACACATCTACAAAACACCAAAAAAATTACCCATCTACACATCACCAAAAATATACGTACATATAATAAATCACCAAAAAATAAACACATCCTCAAATCACAAAAAATAAACACATCTATAAATCACCAAAAAATAAACACATCTATAAATCACCAAAAAATAAACATGTAAGGGCTGAGAATTACCGGTTGTTTTTGTGGAATCCCTTTCTTTTGAAAGGACGGGGATGAGAGCGAGTTATCTATTGTGATGACTGTCTGCTCCTTTTGTACTGAGCAACTTGCAACTTGACTCTCTACTAGCTCAAATAGGCTCGGCTCACGTTTGGTGGACGCATCCGACTTCTTCTTTTTCTTTCCTTTTTTGGGTCGATCACGAGTGTCTTCCTTAAGGGGTGGCTCAATAAGAGTCGTAGTCTCGGGGTTTGCAAGCTCCCTCATACGCTTTAAGAAGATGAGTTGCTCCTACGCAGAGAAGCTCTTATAAACCTCAGACATATCGTCTACGGCATCTTCAAACCGATTTTTGTTATGGGTGATAGGAGGGTCATCCACAAGTGTGGTGGTTGGGGTAGGCTCCATATCCAGCTTCCTCTAGAAAGGATCAATGGCATTCACGGGTATCGGTTTGTCATAGTAAACATATTCCTCGATCAATGGCAAACCGTATACCTTCCTCAAGATATGTTGGCACTCTTTAGGATCAAATCCGGGTCGTTTGATCACCTTGATTTCAGCAAAGATCTTTTCTAGAGCACCAACGACACCACCCCTCGTAAATAATTAAAAACGTTTGACGAGAACATATGTTGGGCAACATTCAAACTCTTTTCGAAGGAGGCTTTAATTGCAACATGGCATGCCTCGAATAGAGTTTGACATTTCTCCCAACACGTCTCGAAATTTCCTAAGGAATTGTCGAGCATTCTTTTCAAGGCGGCATGATGGCTTTCTACCCTGATAAGCGAAAATTTAAAATGTTAAACAACTTACAAAATAAAAGCATTACTTTAAATAAATACAAAAGTATAAACATACATGTTGGTTGTGGTGTTGCCAAAGTGCATAATTTCATTCGCCCAAGCCCTTACGAACCTCTCTTTATAAGGGGTAATCCAACTCTTCAACACGTTATTCACTGACTTCTTCGAAAATTTGGACTTGAACTCTCGGAGAGCTTCTTCAAAGTTGGACTGGGTATCGGACCTCCATAATTGGTTGAAATGAAAGTTAAATACCTCCCTTTTTTTTACATCTTTAAATTCACCCTTGCAGTTGGCTAACACATTCCGATCAATGTGGAATGTACAAAGAAAATGATGGGCTTCTGGAAATTTCTTGGCCACAACATTCATCAATGCAAGTTCACGGTCCGTGATAATAACATCCGGAAGAGAAGATGAGCCCAACACGTCTCAAAGCACCTCCAATGCCCATTGATAATTCTCTTCTTTCACATCCATTAGGAACACCGACACAACACAAAATGTGATCCCAGTCGATGTAACTCCCACAATCTCCAAATAAGGTAACCGGTACCTATTCGTCTTGTATGTGAAATCTATCATGAGGACCTTCGAAAAAGTATGCACTAATTGGAGTGAGACGGGATGTGCAAAAAACAACTCGTTAAGAGTGTTTGTCTTCTCACATCTTCGCGTGGCATGAAAGTACTTGTGCTCGACAAGTTGACTCATCAAATATTGCAACTGACTACGTCCACAATATCGATGGATTCTATGCTTCGACCTTGCATTGTAGATCGTTCGAAGAGTCGAGTGATTGTGCACATTCTTCTTCTTCAACCTAGACAATACAGATTTAGGAGGAGCGTGTAATTTGGACATTTCAATTACGAACTCCTCTTCCTCGGTAGTTAGACAGCCGGCATAAGAATGACCCTCAAGGTAATGGGATATTGGATGGTTATGTGTACCGCATTTCACCTCCAATCTCCACTTACATTGAGCTTCTTCTGTACCCTTCAACAAAAGCGGACACCCACATTTCTTGGTGCCCATAACCCTTCCTCTCTTTTCTTCTTCCCCCTCATTCTTCTTAGCCTTCTTCTTAGGAGGCGCGGGCTTCTTCTTTTCACGATACGCACCGCCACGCTCACACGTTAAGAAAATACGTGCCTTTTTATTCCCTTGTCCATTATCTGAATGCTTCACAACAACAACTATGTTGTGTTGTTTTTCCGTACGACGCACCCAAGACAAGAGTGCGTCACGAGACTCAAACAAAGCCATATTCGTGAAGACGTCCGTGTAGTCCATAATTATTTCACGACCCCGGACGTCAGGATCCATAGCATCATCATTCTCCATTTGTTGAATAACAGATTCTTCTAACCACTCATCATCATCATCATATTCCTCTTCAACTCCATATTCATCCACCTAAACGTCATCCTTATCATCATTCAAATCCTGAAATTCAAAACAAAAAAATTATACAAATGTTCGAATATAACTACCATGAAAAATACCAATGTTCGAACCTAACTTTCATTCACAACACAAATGTTCGAAAATGACATCAAAACAAGAGACAAATGTTCGAAATTTTATTCCACGCAAATGACCTATGTTCGAAAAAATAACTTCAACACAAATGACCGATGTTCGAAAATTTCTTCAACACAAATGACCAATGTTCATGTTTTATTTTCGGACAAAGCATCGTTGTCCGAAAAAAAAAACATGAACATCATCGTCTTCTTCGCGAAACCAGATGCGAATAAGGGTTTTTTCGATTCAAGCAAATGTCATTCATATTGTCAAAATGTATGTCCTAAATGCATACTATTTAAACTAGATACCATTATAAACTCATATTATGCAAAAAAAAAAAAAAACAAGATTAAACTACCAAAATACAACAAAACCCTACACATAAAAAAACTTCCATTTTCAAAACTAAAAAACCTTCAAAACATGTTAAACAACTTAATAATGAATATTTGGCACCCCCACGAGTCACTTTTGCGTCACTATCGGCCATTTTCGAGTTCTTCACCACTCAAAATCGTTTTTGCAATTTTTGGAAAGTTTTGGAATGAGAATTTTGATCGACCCCTCCTCTTCCCGCGATAGATACAGTGGTGGGTGTACTCATCCGCTGTTATTTTTAAAATTTTCAAGGAGGGGTAAAATAGACAATTTACATACCAGTTTTTTCAAAAGAAACTCCTAGTGGGTGTCCTCAATACAATGGTGGGTGTCTTTAACTGCGCCCGTAGAAATAATATGGATTTAAACAATGGATTTGTAGTATATATAGTTATAAAAGAAGGGTTGGGGTATATACCCCTCCAGCTTTGTTTAATACACTCTCCCTTCATTTTTATTAATTCAATATTTATGTAAAATACCAATTTTGTCCTTTACTAAATCATGTTAGATACATACTCCCCCTTCAATTTAAACAAACCCTAATCCTAGAATTAGAGAGCCGCCACCGCCACCACCTCCGGCAACCACCACTGCCCCAAAGAAAATAAATTAAAAAACAAAACTTAAAAATTAAAAAAAAAATTATTTTCGACAAATCAGTGTCGACCAAAAATATTCTCGTCAACACTGGTTTGTCGATCAAACACCTCCCCGTCGACACTGGTTCGTCGAAAGAATTAAAAAAATAAAAAATAAAATTTCGACAATAAATGATTGACCATAAACACTCTCATCGACCCTTTATTGTCGATGAAAGTATTTATGGCCGACCCTTTTTGCCGTTTTTTTTTTAAAACCTGGACTGGAAGCGGCGGGCGGCGGCTGAAGTGGGAGGGAGGCAGCGGGAGCGTGGCTGGCTGGGAGGATGCAGAAAAAAAAATGGAGGCAAAAGACGAGACGGGCGGGAGGGAGGCGGCGACAAGATGATTGTTGGGAGAAGAAGAAGTTTGGGGAAGAATGAAGAAGAAGGGTTAGGATTTTAGAGGGGAGTGTGTGTATCTATAACATTTTAGTTAAAGGGCAAATATGATATTTTATAATTAATAAATGGGAGGGGAGTGTATCAAATAAAGCTGGAGAGGTATATACCCCCACCCAAAAATTAATTGAAATTGGGGATACAATTGTACCCATGTGTCCACTTTTGGCCCGCCATTGTGTAGAGGTGCACAATGATTACAAACTATTGATTTGATTTGGGAAAATTGTTAATCAAAATTGAGCCGGTTACGGTTCGGGCGGTTTGGTCCGATTTTTTTTTTTTAACTTCTCATTTTTTGTTCGTTTCACTCATTTAAAATATATATAAATATATATCATACGGTACAAATCCTATAAAACGAGCGAAAACGAATAAAAATAAACTCGGCGGTTTAGGTTTCAAATATTTGGGACCAAAATCGAAACCTATAAATTTGAAGGTTATAATTCGATTTTCGAACCAAAATCGATCGATTAGGCCGATTTCAATTTCGATTTTGCACATGTCTATATGTGTATTAATCGTGCACTTGTATATTTGTTGCCCTCAAAATAAGGTACAAGATTAAGATACAAATTCATTCATAATAGATAGTGTAGCATTCCAAAAATTGTGTTGGACATTACTTTTCCAACAATAAAATTGTGTTGGATGTGTTACTTTTCGTGTTTCTTGTTTGCAACTTTTTTTTTTAATCACGTTTCGTGTTGTTTTTACGTTCACAATTCTTGAGAATTTGTTGGCGGTTTGTTATATATTTATCTCCCGAGCTGAGAGTCTCTCCTACATTGAAAGCCTTCGTTTTTTTTTTTTATATACATTATTTTATTTTTAATTTGGCTTATGAAGTCAATTTTTTTTATTTTTTTTGGAAATATTTTTAAAACTTGACAACTAGAACCATTAGATGTATAGTGCGACAATAAATAGTTTCAAAGATAAAATTTCAGTATCCTGAGAAAAAAAAAGAAGATAAAATTTCAGTAAAATTACTACACAAATGAAGAATTAGAGACACATAGTGTGTTCTCGTTTGCAATGACCTATAATATTATATTACAATAGTATAGTTATTACAAGATTTATCTTGCTCCTAGAAATATCAATGATTTGATTAATCATTTTTTAGAACATTTTTTTTATGAAATATTGTATATATGTATTTCAGTTATTCACACATATGTTTTTTATAAATACACCCACAAAATTAATTCACACACACATTTTTTATAAATACACCAACAAACTTAATTTTCACACACATTTTTTATAAATACACCCACTGACAGCTTAATTCGAAATTTTTAATCCGTTTATTTTACTCGTTTCTGTGATTTTTTATCTTTTATTTTATTGTCGAACGCGGGATATTAAATGTAGTAATTCAAATTGTAATATGTAGTAATACACATTATTTTATGTAGTAATAACACAAACTATTTATATAATAATACAAATTCTTTTATTTAGTAACACGTTTTTTCTAGTGTTTTATTGATGTAGTAACTCACATTATAATACGTAGTAACATATATTATCGAATGTAGTAAACACAATAATCATGTTGTAATACAAAATATTTTATTGTAGGATGATGCAAAAAATATTAGATCATTTGATAAAGTTACATATAGTAACAAACGTCTATTCAATGTAGTAATTCAAACTGTATTATGTAGTAACATATAATTTTTTATGTTGTAAAACAAATTATTACATGTAGTAATAACACAATTTTATATAGTAATACTGATTCTTTTTTTTTTTTTTTTTTATTGATTAAGTAACCCACATTATAATATATAGTAACATATATTATTGCATGTAGTAAGATATATCATTACACGTAATACAAAATAACATTGACCCATAATAATTAGTATTAAAGAATATTTAAAGAAATATAAAATATTTAAGGATTAAGGTCATCGTAAATTGCAGCGTCCGACCGCGGTCTGAGGTGACCGAAAACTGCTCGGAGAAGACGACCATGTTCAATTTCTGTTAGTTGGTGCATTTATAAAAAATGTGTGTGTAAATTAAGTTTGTGGGTGTATTTATAAAAAATGTGTGTGTGAATTAAGCTTGCGGGTGTATTTATAAAGAACATGTGTGTGAATGACTGAAATGCATGTATACAATATTGCATATGAGTTTTTGTGTAAGTGTGTTCTCGTTTGCAATGACCTATAATATTATATTACAATAGTATAGTTATTACAAGATTTATCTTGTTCCTGGAAATATCAATGATTTGATTAATCATTTTTTAGAACATTTTGGGTCTTTCTCAAGCCCTTATTATTAAGTCGATTTTTGGATGGCCTTGAGTTAATGTCGAACCTTCAACTATTTTGGATGGCCTTCATGATAACTCGTGTGGTTGCATTGATTAATTTATAAAAATTATTAAAAAAAAAAAACAAAGTTAATTATTTAGGATAAAATACTATTCATTTCCTTAAATTGGCAAGGACACAGTTTTTAAAATTTATCATACACAAATTAATGCTCTCTTAGTATTCTGCATAATTATATAAAATAATTGCAATCTTCGTTTCTGTTGGTTTATTTTTATTTTTACAATTACTACTACTTGATTTTGATTGCGTATGATCATTAAAAGAGATTAAGGTTGGTGTTGCATATTTCTCATTTTCTTTTAGAACTCTAATTTTATTGTTTTCGTTTCTCCTTATTGCATTCAAAAACACTATTGCACGGATCGTAATTATTTTATTAGATAAAAATTCAATGCATTATTAGCATAAATTAAAAAATAAACTGAAAATTTCACGAATCGAAAATGGGTCAAATATATATATTTTTTAAAAAAAGTGCAAATCAAACCGAAAAAATTACCTATTTTTAAATTATTAGCTAGATACAATATTCCTTTAGAGTAAAAAAAATAAAAAATGAACACCATAGTGGGAAGGATTGAATCGTGAAATTTTGTATGCAATAGAATGTCTACCATGTAATTGAATTTTAAGTGATTTGAATATATTTTCTGTTGTCTAATTGAATTAAATTTTTTCTACATCTACATTAGAATCAAATCAAAATTTTGATTCAATTGTATTATGCAATTGAATGCACACAAAATATAACTCAACTTATACATTGTTGGAATTTTTGAACACCCAACAATGGCTTTACAAAATTGACAGAAATAAATAACAGAATTATAAATACAATTAAATTAATATTTACACAAAGTCTTCGATTTTCCTCTTTTAGCAGTTTTTCTTCTTTAGCAGCTTCCCAAAACAGGCAGGTTCTCGAAATCAGCAGCAACGACCCCATCTCACGAACAATGGAACAAAGTTAAAGTCGAGTCAAGGAAACCCTTTTCCCGCAAAACGAATACGTCCCGACTAGTGCTCACGGTTTGACGTAACGTTTTAAAAGGTAAAACGACTTTCGCCTCTATACGAGCAGCACCACAACGTATAGAGTTCCAACGAACTGAATCGACACGAAAACTGGACTACACTCTATATGCTTGATGCAAAATGTGTGATGCTATGATTTTTCTAGAAAATCTCAAGTGTTGTGTGTAAGAGTGTTTTTTCAACATAAAACATGCACCCTATTTATAGGCATGTTCCAACATGTGAGGGGTCTCCACATTCATTACGGCATTCATGTAATTTGTAACGCCTTGCGGTTACAAGATTTAATCATGACATTCATGGTTTTGTAACTCCTTTGCAGTTACAAATTCATTATTGAAACGTCTATGAACCTGGACACCCGAACGTCCAAGTTCATCACAATTTGTAACGTCAATGTACCTAGACATCCTCAACGTCCAAATTCGTCATAGTTCAAATTCAACTTTTAAATTTATTTGGGTTAACCCAATTTCGATGGGTCTGAAAGCCTAAATTTAAAACCCACGAGTCACGAGCCCAAGGCTAGGCCCAAGCTCAACCGGACGAGCACACACGTGCAACCGTATAGACTATTAGATTGCTCCTTAGTCATTATTATTTGAACCATTGTAACACCCTCCTATTTATAAGGAGTAATTAGCCACCATTAAACTTTCAAAGTTTCAATGTGGGACAATTATCATGTTGTAACACTTTATCCCATAAAGTGTATTATTTGACGTTTCAACTTCGTGTATTAATTTCTCACTCACCGAAATTCGATTTTGAGATTTTAAATACACTACGATCATCTACTCCGAGAGTAGAACGATTTTATGCCATTTAATTTCCTTGAAATTACATTTATAGCCCTCAATAAATTGGTCAAAGACGAGTGTTCTCCACTCTCATTTTAAAATCAATTAATTAATTAAAATTAATCAATTTCTAACCAATTTCTCCAATATACATTACCGTAAAAATAAATTAAGTTTCACATTATGGAAGACTTAGAATGATTTGATTTTAATGATGTTACATGCTCAACAAAGGAAGTTTCGGATAGTATCAAAATTTTCACGTGGAAATAGTTGAAGGTTCATCACTCCAGTGCATTCGAATATTCTTATCATAATTGGAAACAAGCCTCTTGAATATGCATTCCAAACAAATTGTAATTAACTCATTAGTTGTACATATCACTTTTGTTGTTTTTCGGGATTTGAATAACCCTTATACTTAGATTATATACGGAGTATTATTTCACATTTATCTTTAAAAAAAAAAACAATAATTGAATAACCGATCCAAATACACATTGCTTCAACAAGTTTTTTCTTTTCTTGTAATGGAACCGTTGAACGCGAAACCTAGATTTTATGGCCGAAAACCTAACCTTGTATGCAATTTTTTAATGGATTATAATTAATCCTCTCCAATAATTGCCCATTGTTTAGGGCTTAATTTACTAACCTAATTATAATTATTCACTAGCTAGTCTACTTAACCCAATATTATTTTTATGATCTTGACGTAATGTAGCAGGAGAATGCTACATCCAGATATTGACTTAAGGATTGGGCCACATATAATATTACATTTTATTCCCTACTACTAAAGATGTGGGAGATATATTTATTCCTAATTATACATAATTATTAGTAATTATATAAAATCTATTCATAAATATTATGATTATCAATAGTGACGATGTTATATATTATATAAAGTTGGAGTAGATAGGCTGCAAAACGATGTATTGAATAATGAAGTTAGGAATAATTTAGAATTTAAAAATCGTCTCATTAAATTAAGGTGGAAGCTAAATATAAATTGACCATAATTAATTTAATTGCCTCTTTTAAGTTTTGTCCCTATCTAAGAGGTGTTTACCTTTGAAATTATAAATTGGATCATGGGTATTAAAATTGTGCATCAATTTTATTTGGAGATTTAAAAACCATTTAAAACCACCCTATTAAATTTACTCATTGATTTGAAATAAAATTAAAAATTTTAATATTAAAAAATTCAAAAAAAAAATGTTACTCTTTATTAAAATTTCAAAAATCAATATATATATATATATATTTTTAAAACTTCAAAAATCAATTTTTAAAGCCACCCAAAAATCAAATAAACACTGCATAACAATTTTTCCTTCTTTAAAGATTTTTTCTTGAGTGTACTTTTGGGCTGAATTTCAATTTATTGGGCCTTCTACTTGTCTGTTCTTACTCTTTGTGGGCCTTGTTGAATCAATAGTTTGTATTCAAATAAGGCTTATTTTATTATTATTACTATTTTTGCCTAGAAAACCAGTAATTCTCCTGTTACATTAGGGGTGGAAATAGGCTGGACTAGATTAGACTTTATATGAAAGAGTTTGGGCCTGGTTTATAAATATTAAATCTGAGTCTGGCCTGTTATCTGAGATAGGTTTTTTTTTGTAGATTTTGCCTGACCTTTTAAATAAATAGGCCGGGCATACGAGTCTTTTAGAAGCCTATTAAAACATGTCAAATACAAAACGTAGTTCAATATTTAAAATTGTAAATGAAATTCACGACAAAAATAAATGCATTACAACGATAAATTTAAATATATACATTATAACATAATAATTTCTGTACTAAAATAAATTTAATTTACTTTAATATTAATGTTAATACTAAATTTTAAAAAATATTTAATATAAAATATATACAAATATTTAATTAGGTCGACCTGTTAGGCTTATAAGGCCTTAAATAAAGTCTAAGTCTAACCTACTTAATTAAATAGACTTTTTATAAAACCTTAGTTCGGCTCGTATTGTAAATAGGCTAGACCTAACAAAACTCTTAATAGGCTAACGGCTAACCTGGTCTATTTTCACCCCTAATTACGAGCCATATATTTTTGTTTCTATTTTTTTTATTAAGAATCCATTACGAAATATATTAGTCTATAAATAAATATATTATTTATTTATAACCCTTTATAATTTATACAACTATAATGAGCTATGACAAATTTAGATATGCATACCAAGAATAGAATATGTTTTACACTTAAATAATTATGACAATCTTTTATGCACCATTTAATTGCTACAATTTTAACTCAATGTATAAATTAATACTTTTTCATCATGTACATTAATGGGATTTAACTGTTTTTTCCTATAAAGATTAACTATTTATGAGTCAAAATTAAGTTAAAATTGCAATAATTGAACGTAAAATGTTAATCAAGAATTATAAGGCCTTAGAAGAGACTAGGATTGAATTTAATGGAATGCAATTTTTTTTTCTTTCTGATTTCTTTAGATCATACGTTCATATAACATTTAAATAGTTTTTTTCTTTTTTCTTGAATGAATTCAAGTTGATTGAATAACCATTGTCATTAATGGCCTAACTAATTATTTATGAATGTACAAGAAATATATGATTAAATGTGAAAAATAAACTATACTCCAGTATAACATGCACAACCACTGAAAATCATTGATTACGGTTTGCTGAAAATCGGAATCAAAATTGAACCAGTAAATCGTCTGTTACATTTTTTTTTTCTCCGTTTTCACTCGTTTTTTTATTCGTTTTAACTCTCTTTTTATAAAATGTATTACTAAAATTTAATAAAAAAATATATAAATTAAATATATATATATATATATATATATAAAAAATAGAAGAATTTTGTATTAAAAAATAAAAAGAACTCGTCAAATCGACGGTTACGATTTCCCGAAATGTAAAACCGTAACTGAACCGTTGTTTTTCGATTACGGTTCGATTTTTAACCGAAACCCACCGTTCGACCGGTAGGCCGATTCCCGTTAGAAAACTGCCCATGTCTACTCCAGTTTTTAAGAAGGAAGAAAAGAAAAGAATAATTTAATAAGATTGGAATATAAAAAAGGCAGTAGTGAAATGAATTCAAATTGGATAAGCTATATTTGAACAAAGGGTTCAAAAAGCTATAAAGGGAAATGAGTGAATTTCCAAAAACATAGTATTTAGATTGGAGTAGGCCACCTCCCATCCAACGGCTAAAATTTGGGACCACAATTGAAAATGAAACATAACACACAAAATACTTGTGAACCAAGTGTAGCTCTTATTTTATACCTATCACTTTATAATATAATTATTAATATTTCTAAATAAAATAAATATTACTGATATATTTATAAACAATAATAGTATTATTTAAAATATACCTAAAATGCAACCAATTGCAGGGTAGTGAATAAAGTGTTGGGTTGTTTTGTAAATATAATCATTTGATGATTAGAAATCAAAGTATATCAAGAAAAAAAAGCAACTTTATTGATAAAAGGTTGTCACGAGGTGGGTTGCCTTGTGAATATTATATATTGTGTGGTTGAATTCATATGGAGATATGAATCAAATTAGTATGAGTTCATGTATGAGTGTAACTGATAATTTATCTTTTAATTTTATTATGTGCTCCCCTATGCTACAATAATCACAAACATCTAAAAACCAACTATAATTTCCATTTCGTTCTTAAACGATCTTAAATAAAAGTGGATAGCAAAATTAATGATTGTTGTTACATGAACATCAATAATGAAAATAAAACATATTTCGTTACGCATCATTTTTTAACTGAATTAATCTTTATAATCCATTTAATACCAATAATTCAATTCAGAAAAGGTTAAATTATTAAAAAAATTGAGAAGGCGTATGAAACATGAATTAAAGGGTTATTAAAATGAGGGTGTGAAATATTTAGTATAAGGATATATAAAACTTTAGTATAATAGGCATACAGAGTGTCATTGTTAAAAAAAAAAAAAAAAAAGATTATTACAGTGACAATTGGAATGCACAACAAATATTTGGAAATCAGAAATTAGGCAATTGTGAGGCATTATCCATTGAGTAGAGAGAAAAGAGTGTTGTGTGAGAAAGAGAGTAGGTGGGGCGTTGCTTTCATAAAGGTAGTATTATTGTCAAACTTTGGGCAATTGCTTTTATTATTTAGCTTTGTGAAGAATATATGGCCCATTTCACTAAATTTAAAGAGGAAAAAAATAGGAAAAACAGTGACCCACAATTTCTTGTTTACTTATCACAACATTGCAAACCTGCCCTCCCACTTTATAAATGAGATAGAATGTCCCCAATATAATGGATTTCACCGGGACCCACCTTAAATCATTGATTCACCTATACTCCTATATTACAATACATATGTAACTCAAATGTGTATAATGTATTAACTTTATATTTACAAAAACTTTATAAAAGAAATCCCACGATAAGGAAAATCCAACTCTCCCCTAGCTCAAACAAAACCCTCTCTTATTTATAAAATATAAATGTCCGAAAAATATATTGACTGGAATCTAATTTTTCCGATACAAAATTCTCCAGCCGAAATTGTCACAAAATTTTATCGGTGGAAACTTTATAGGTTTTTTAAAATACACATTTGTGTTTCTATTTTACAATAAAACAATACACGATAAAGATAAAATTCTTTCGTTTGCTATTCAACTCTTGATAGGTGGTTCCAATAATTTACAATTGGTACATCAAAAAAAAAAAAAAATATATATATATATATATATATATATAAAAAAAAGACCACAAACAATGTATTTTAATAATTGTGTTCCAACTATGTATATTAATTTGAAACATCATCACAATATTTTTTGTTTTAATTTGATTTAGATCTTAGTATTTGTTTCTGATTTCACGGTAGTCAATGACACTGATAAGATGAGAAATAATTCATGCTCTCCTTAATTTTGTATAGAATGTTTATGTAAAAATGCACCATCTATGTTTATTGTATGATGACTGATAACATGAGTATTAGAAAATTACTCATATAAATGAATTAATTCTTTCATGATAAAGAAAGATGTTTTGTAATTTGTACACATTTAAAAAAAAAAAAATTTATTGTATATATAAAAATATACAATAAAGTAACTATTTTGTACGATGGAATGTGACATAAGCTAATAAACAATACTTGGACTTCAAAATATGAAAATATATCAGTACAAAAATCTAATTTCTATTTTATTAGAAACTTATGATGATTCCAGAGTTCATTTTTTGCGTTTGTACAAAAACTCTTCCACACAAACAGTATGGGACACGAGTACAAAGAGGAAACAAAAAAAAAAAACAAAGAAATACAAAATTTAATAATAATAAAATCCCTCACAGGCTCTCCGTTTTGTACACAAGGTGATAACGGGGGATCTCTATATTCTACTCCATTTTCTACTTTAAGAAATACGGCAAAAAATAAAATAAAAAGTTAAGAAAACAAAATTTCTTTTTATCATTTTTTTTAATTTTATTTTCAGAGTTTTTCTTTGAGGAGAGATGCTAATCCAGTGACCACCATCTTATTCCCCCTCTCCAAACTCTTAGGCCTCAGCTCCGGCAGCTGCCAAAGCACCGGCGGCGTAATCTCGCCGGTAAAATTCACCGGCGAATTGGGTTTCGATGTTTCCAATTCCTCCCCGAAAATCAAATCCAATTCTCCACACTCGCTCTCCGGAACTTCCATGACTTCGGGCCGGGTCTCGGCGGGCCCCTTAACGACGTCGTTCTCGGGGAGGAGAGTTGATTTCAGCTGGGTGAGGCGCGTGTGAGGGCCGAGCCATTTAGAACTAATGTAATCGGCTTTGCGCCAGGGCGCGATGTGCATGCCTTTCTTCTTTAGGCTTTGTCTCGCGGCTTCCGACGCGATCAAGAGGATCTGAAGAAGCCGATCGGATTTTCCGACGAAAATTGACGGCAAGCACTGTAAGATCGCCTTGTAATTGCTTGTGGATCGCGCAATTTCGAACTCTGATCGGAAATCCACGTCGATTATCATCCTCTCTCCTTCGATTATCACATCAATGTACTCATACTCACCTGTGCATATGCAAATCGACAATTTGAGTAAGGAGAATTCGATTGGAGAAAGAAATTTAGCTTCCAGTCTAGGGATTTTAAATTGATCAATCATACTATTAATTTCTAATGGCTGATACGCTGAATAGTTACTAAATATTTGAAATTCAAATGAAAAGGATTCAGAGAATGAGAAGAAATTAAATAGGAAAAAAGTCAGCTAGTATTTAAGGAGATTAAAGTAGAGAATTTACCAGCTGGAATGGAGGAAGATTTATCCCATTTAGATTTACAAACAGAGGCGTTATATCCAAGATCAATTAGGTCATCGGTCACGATTTTCCTCAAATCATCCTTTCTTTTGCAAATTTTGTTGTTCTTTTCGACGATCTTCGAAATATCTGCCAATAAATTTCTCTCAGCCACACTCGCGCAGGGTATCAAACTCTACAAACAAAACAGGAAAGTTGTAAAAAAAATCGACATAGAAAAACAAAATAATCGAATTATAAAAAAATAAACGAAAAATTACGATACCTTGAGACCATCGGAAGGGTCGTTCAAGGAAGAATTTGCTGCTAACGAGTCGGAGAAGAAATCATGCTCGTCATCGGAACTGTCGTTGTTGTTGCCATTGAAGCAATTGCAGCGGTTACGGCCGCATTTCACAGCGGCAGTAGAGGATTGTTTCTCGTTGTTGTCTTCCATGAAGTTTTGAACCATTTTATCCAAGCAAACAGAGCTCGGCTCGAATTCAGGCGCCGCCGTACCACCATCCCTTTCCCCTCCGGTTGCCTGCTTTTCAGCCGATGAATTCCTCAACACGCTATTGAGTGGGCGATCAAAAAGCCGCTTCAACCGCGATTTTGACACCGGCGGCTTAGCCACGTCGTGCCGGATCACATCGATCGGCTGGATTCTCATAGGAAAAGGCATTTTCTCGAGAACTAATTATTCAAAACCTCACCAACAAACAATTCCTCCAACAAATTAACTAACAGCAAACTAAAATGCATCTACAAATTGTGTGCCTCTTTTCCCGTACATTAATCAAACTTCATATCATCCGATTACCAAATAAAAAATCTCAAAAGGATCGCAACAAAATCTGACACCAGTATTTACTTGGAAATTAAAGAAAAACAAATAGACTGTTGTTAGGGGTTTTCGTGGAAGACGTGACGATGGTGAAAGGAAATAGGAACATTGTATTTGTATGGGAAAAAACCATAAATACGAGCCGGAACTTGCATTTCCGGCGAGTCTAGAAACTGCCGATGAGATATTAGGCTGTGACTGTGTGTGTTTGTGTGTTGAGGACTGAAGAGGCTCTGTTTTTTATGTGAGTAAAGAAATGAGTGGGTGAGGATTTTATACAAGTGAAGCCGGATCAGCATGGTGGTGGCCCACAATGCCACGTGGAGACCTGCGTCTCGTGGATTACCCTGACCTACGGGCAAATGATCAAATGGGACGAGCGTTACAGTTTTCTCAAATTCATCTACCTTTCAATTTTTTTAATATTTTTTTGCAAGGAGGTTTCCCAAATAACTTTTTTTTTAATTTTTTTTTTTTGCAAGGAGGTTTCCCAATAACTTTACACTCTTAATGTTTTTATAAACTTCACCCTCATAATATTCTTAATTTTACACATATATTATTACTTTTTCTTTACACATAAATAAAAGTTAAGTCATTTTTTTACTTTATACATAAAGTTTTATAAAATTACCCTTCAAAATTTTACTCATTATTTGGGGATGGAAGGAGTATAAATTTAAAAAATATTTATTATTTAAATACTCTAAAGTGGTTGAATTGGAGAATATTATTTAAGTCTCATAACTTTTGGACATAAGTTTAAAAAATTTAATTTATGAATTATTTATTATTAGTATTAGATAAAAAGTAAATATAGTAAAATTAATTTAACAACTTTATGAGTAATAAAATTATTTTTTTAATATGAATAAAGTAATGACAGTTGATATCATATTGTAATATCTTAAAAAATAATTAAAATATTATTTTATTTGGTAAGACACATAAAATACACAAGGGTTAATTCTAAATAAATACACCACTTTTAGTCTCATTATCAATTTAATTATGATATTTATGATTATTGTAAAAAATTTCAATCATTCATTGTATTGTAATTAGATACACTTTTTTTTTCTTCGGCCAACAATTGGTGACGTGGCTTGTTGGAGCTTGACACGTCAGATTATACATATTCTTTTTTATTTTTCACATCAGATTACACTCTATAGAAATAAAAATAAAATTTTATAAAAATAAAAACAAAACTCTAGTTTCTTCTGCGTCTTCTCCTTCGCCGCTTCTCAAACTCAATTAAGTCATTCTTCTCAAACTCAATCAACTTCTTCTTCCCTTCTCAACCATTTTATGTTTTTTTTTTTCAATGTTCACCATCTCCATAACTTCCTTCTGCATCTATGCAATGTTGATGTATAAGGGTTCCCTTGGTACAGTAAATTACTATCTGCATCTATACAATGTTGAGGTTTAAAGGTTCTTCTTCGTACAATTACCACAGTGTCAAACTTTTCACTTGCCAATACATAGTAAATTAGTCTTCCATCTACAAAAATAAAAAAATATATAAGGACAAAAATAATGCTTATGTATTTAGTTTTCTTAGGATTTAAGGTTTACAAATATCACTCTACTTTCAAACGACACAACTTTTTAGAATTCTTGACAAAAATAATAATTTTTTTTTTTTTTTGCGATTTTTAGTGTTAGGGTTCTATTCCTTATGATTTTGATTTTTAGGGGTAGAAGAGAGGAGCTTGATCGAGTTTGAGATGTTAGAACAACGTAGAAAAAGAACTGTATTGAGTTTGAGAAGCGGAGAAGGAGAAGACGAGTTTTATTTTTATTTCTCTAAAGTGTAATTTGATGTGAAAAAAAAAAGAATATGTGTAATCTGACGTGGCAAGCTCCGGCAAGCCACATCATCAATTGTTGGCCGGAGAAAAAAAAATGCGTATCTAATTGCAACACGATGAAAGGTTTTTATTTTTTACAATAATTGTAAAGGTCGTAATTAAATTGATAATGAGCATGAAGGTGGTGTATTTATTTAGAATTAACATAAAATAAAATAAGTCATTAAGTACGACATAAGGAGTATGAGTTATTGAGGGTTCACTTATAAATAAAATGATTTTGTATAAATAAAATAAATGTCAAAATTTATGTAAATAAGTGATAATTTTAAGGATGAGAGTAATTTTTTTTTTTTTGAGACATACATATTAATTTTGAATTGACAAAAAATAAATATTGACGTATAAAGTTTGAAATGATAGAGTATTATTTAAAAAATTAAACCTTTTCAATATAACTAAACGACAAATGAATTTTGAATCAATAAACACCTCGTTAATGTTTACTTTGGATTTTTTGTGGTTTGAAAACTGATTTTTAAAATTTTAATTTTTGTTTTTTAATAGTAGAAAATTTAAGTTTATGTCAATCAATTTGTAAAATTGAATTAAATTGTATTATTATATTATTATTGGATGAGATTATAATAATTAGTTAAATGTGTAATGATTAAATGTATTACATTATTGTATTATTACATTATTATAGTATTATTATTATTTTTAAAAAGATTATAATGATCAGAGTAATATTATATAAATTTAATTTTATGTCAAATTAATATATTTAATAGAGGTGATTTTAAGTGGGTTTTAAAAACTAATTTTAAAATCTCAAAATAAAATCTGTATAACTTGATTTTTTAAATCAAAAGTAAATATCACCCTTAGATCTATAGAGTGTATTGTGTACATTTACTTCACAGTACACCTTAAACAATAGTATAGCTCTTTTAACAAATAATACTTCTTTCGTTCATGAAAATTTTGAGGTATTTTTTTAATATAGAGTTTTGAAAAAAAATGTAATTATTAGAGTATTGATGAATATTTTATAAATTTTTATATATGTAAAATAAATAAAATAGTTGAATTAAGGGTACGATGAACCTCCAAAAGTAATGTTATAAAGGATAAATATATATATATTGTAAGAACGATAATTATGAAGATTGCTAACATTTAAAGGTATATAAATTTTTAAGTGACAAACTAAAAAAAATTATTAAAAAAATTTAGGGACGGAGAAAATATAAGTTTTTACCGGCAATAATATTAGTGGTTGACAAGTGCACATAATACTTTGTCAGATCTATAAATATATATATATATATATATATATATATATATAAATTATGTACCCTTATTAAATACTCCTAGAATTATCGCTAAGTTCGTGAGTCCAAAAAATAAATAATTGATTGCAAAATAAACAATGATGCATATCATACCATATGTTAATATTATTAAAATTAAGATTGTATCTTGCGGATTATGGATAATTACTTAAGCAAGGATATCAAGGAACAATCAAATTGTGACATCTAAATAAACAATTACGGCAAGCGATGTTAAGTTACAAGTATCAAGAGTCGTCTTCATTAAAAATATGGGGAAAATAATCACGATTTTTTCATTATTTATTTTGAGTGGCAAGAGAAAATCAATTTTTTTTTTTGTATTTAGATAGAGACGTAAGAATTCCTAATCTAATGCTCAAGTCGAGATCTCATCACCACTCCAATTGTGAAAAGAGGGTGAGCGATATGTCAAAGTAGATGCGTTGAGATGGTCTGTTTTTTTCGAATGTAAGAAATATCGCACACTACGAATTCCTCCACCAGTCTCCAAATTTCAATCACATAACTAGCTTCAAAACCATCGTTAGGGGTGAGCACTATTCGATTTTTTTATCAAAAATAAAATCGAATCGAAATACGACTTCAGTTTGGTTTTCAGTTTCGTCTTTTGAAAATACCAGTTTTCGATTCGATTTCGGTTATTTCCGTAATTAAAATCGGTTAATCGAAATCGACCGAATTAGGGGCATTGTATAAATCTTAAACCCTATATTTTTAAACTTAATTCATTTCTTCCCCCCCCCCCCCCACTCCAGCACCCGAACGATGCCTTCCCTCCCCAGACCCAAATCAATCGACTTTGTGGCCTCCCCACACCGGCCGCCCTCCTTTCCAGCCTCCCCACACCTACTACCCCACAGCGAAAAATCGGAGAGTGACAAGTGAAGGCCAGTGATTGAGGGGTTAATGTGGAGAGACATACCAGATGAAATTGCGGGGGTTTGTTGCTCAGTTTCGTCGCCTCCCTCCTCTCCTTTTGGAGTATTATTGTTGCCTGACGGAGGAGGGATTGTTTCGGGGATGAAATTCAGTGGTGGATTTAGGGTTTCTTGGTTCAGGTAATGGGAGACTTCAAAAACGGCGTCGGTTTTACGAGTCAGTTCTTGTTGTAAAGAGGGTGAGGAATTGGACATGGCTTTAAACTCTCTCTCTCTCTCTCTCTCTCTCTCAAGAATTCTCACTTACCCATTGCAATATCTTTTTCAATTTTGCGACAAAACTGTGGGCGTGTGTTTTCTCTCTTTTTTCCAGAATTTCGGTTCTTAATTCGGTTTTAACCGAAACCAAATCGAATAATTCGGTTCGGTTTAATTTGGTTTTGACTATGCTCGGTTCGATTTCGATTAATTATACTGAAATTTCGATTTTAGTTCGGTTGTGCTAATTCAGTTCGGTCACCGAACCGATCGATACACACCCCTAACCATCGTATCTGCTTCTCTTCTGGATTGCTTCCATCGATTCTTTCGAATCCGTCCATACTTTAATCTTTTCAATATGTCTCTATTTGCATGCCTCCATGTCAGCTCCAATATATAGTCGCTAGTTTCGTACTTAGGATTGACCCTGGTGGGTCGATTCTAAAATAACTTGCCCCCCAAAGAGACACCATGATGATTCTTAATGATAAAATTGACTCCAAAAACATTCAGATCAAGATTAAAGCCCCAATCTGTGAGAACCAAGTAGATATCCGTGTCCTCATTCTCAGTCGTAACATGGTCCACTAAGTGTAGTATATCTCTACAACGCTTATGGCATGTTTGCTTCATGAGTTGGGATAAGATGGGTTTAGATTTAGTGGGATATGTAAACCTTGACTTCATAAACTCAAGGGAGGCTAGATTGTCTAAACCCATGGAATCTAGTTTATAAAAAACGAGTCAAATTATAAACCCGGGTCAAAGTGTTTAAAGTTATGAGAAACCAAACATGGAAGAATATGGGTTTACATATCAAACTCATCACTAAACCACCCTAAACCCATAAAGCAAACATGCCCTTAAAGTCTTCCAAGTAAATTAGGCCACAGTCCATTGGAGAAGCCCATCTCAAATTTACATGTTCTACCCTAGTCTTTCAGGTACTTCATTGAAAAAATTTCCTTCCACACTGCCCAAGCAACCATAACAATTTCTCTCAATTGAGAACGACTTACCTCATTAAGAACATATATCATAGCCCCCGGGATTTGATTCCTCTCCGCTTGTTTAAGATTTCTACGCAGATCAATGTTCCTCCAAAAGTGTTTAACCCCTCGACAAAGGAAGAGAGTATGAATCGTGGTATCCTTTCCTTGTCGACAAAAATGACAAAATTGAAGTACCGAAACATGATGCCTTGCCAAGTTCACTTTTGTAGCCACCAATTTCCTACACATCTTCAAAATGAAAATTTTAACCTTTGGCAGTACACGAATGTTCCACCATTGCGACCACCCATCCTCCTGTTGGGTTTTCGAGATACGAACACCATGCTCGTAGCAGCGGAAGTTTAAAATTTTGTTCACCAACACAAATTTCTGATATGACTGTATAACATAATTGAAGGATAATTAAAGCGTTAAATAATCCTTACAGTGATTCGTATGCGAGGTCCTCTACTACGGTATCCACGTAATCCTCGTCTACGAACTTGTGATCCAGATTGGAATTCTCTAAAAGAATTCGCTATGAGAATTCTATAGAGGGAACCGGAGAAATATTATGAGTGATAAAATTGTTAAACTTCTAACCCTAGAGGTATTTATATAGTAAAACAGAAACACTATATGTGCACATGGGCTTGAGCCCAAGTATATATTTTACCATATTTATGATATATCTAATATATCATCTTATTAATTAAATAAATTATAATTCTATCCAATAGAATTATTCCATATTTCTCCATAAATTAAATATCTTGATCAAATCAAATAATTAATTCATCCAACTTTAATTCGTAACTTAAGACTACTTGTTGTGTGACCCATAGGCCCTCACATATCAAGCGATTAGTCAAACTAACGGTCTTAGCAGAACCCTAAACAATTAACCAGACAATCTCAATATGTGAGGTACGTTGCGAGGAAATAGCAACAACTTGTAATGTGAAGCTCACAATGATATGATCCTTTCATTCACGAATACTCCGATTAAATCTAGAACATGATGATGTGTCTATTCCAATAATTTAATCACGTTATCTCATTCTACTAATTGATCACAGTGTCGCATTTGAACACCACTCCAAATGTGACGTGCATTGGCCAATGACTAACGATCCAATTAGTTATGAGAAGACGAGTATTCTCTCTAAATCTATTTGAGGAATGAATCATATTCTTGGCTCAACTACCGCGCACGTGTACTTTATGGTGTGCCCAACACATGTCTAATCTACCCCGTTAGGAGTGCAAGCGTCGGTCATGGTCAAAGCCCATCACGCCATACATGTCGCGTGTATTGACCTCAAGTCCAAGGACATTATATTGCTCCACAAATCTATATTCTCGTAGACACGTAAATAGAATACACCAAACTGTTTCTCGATTGGGCAAGCCAATACTCTCAAAGTATTCGTGCATCCATCATGAGATACCTAGTATCTCGTAGTTGTGAGAACCACTACATACTCTAAGAATATGATGCAGATCGCACACCAATCTCAATCGCATCATCGATATCCCAATCTCGATGATCCTTGATTGGGGCTACTTTAAGAACCATGATATAGTCAATCGAGATCTCACATCTCAATGACATCATTGGTTCATGGGAACACATATAAGAGTAAATGCAAACAATCAAACATAACATTCTATAAGTGTATCATCGAATATTATTACTAACGTCAATAATACTTAAATAACTAAATATGATCAAGTACAATGTCATTATAATGATTGTCTTTAGGACATCTATACTAACACCTCCGAGGATAATGAATTCCTATTATCCTTAGCCTTGCTCAACCACAAAGCCTACATGTAAGCCAACTTCACCGTATACACTCCTTTCTTTTCCAGGCCCCAGAATCTCACAACATTCATTCAATATCCTCCAATATGGGTCCTGAGGATACACTCTGCTTTGAATTAGAGGAAAGTCTACTTAACAAGATGCTCATTTCATTTAAAATCAGGAGTAATAAATCTAATAACCTGCGAGTCACTTGCCCTTCGGAAGATGATACGGCCGCCTGAAAGTCCCTGAACCCATGCAATCTATACTAACACCTCCGTATTTGGATTGGTCCAATCTCAATCCAATCTCTTTCAATCCATCTCAATCCAAATACAAATCCAAATACCAATTCACCCCTATAATACACCTATACACCTATTTTTATAACATCTAATCACTCATTCTCTTTCCTACTTTCTTCTCTCTTTTCTTTCACACACTCATTCTCTCTCATACTTTTTTCTCTCTCTTACTTTTCTTCCACTATTAACAATAATAAAATATTATAACATCATTCTTGATGTGACATAAAGTTAAATCTACCATACTTCTCAATCCTTAACCAAACACAACTTACACACAATTACTATTCATGGATTACCTAAATCTCAATCCAATCCAAATTAATCCCAAACCAAACACCACCTTACCGTTTCCAATTTTTCAATGAACTCATTCAGAGACCAGATCCCTATTCTAAAATGACGTGCAAAATGTAAAATTTAGGAGGGATGGAGTTATTTTATTATCATGAAATAGGGAATGAAAAAATATTTTTTTTAGGGTATGGCATACTGGC
Organism: Galeopsis tetrahit; assembly: GCA_963675135.1. Taxonomy (NCBI): domain Eukaryota; kingdom Viridiplantae; phylum Streptophyta; class Magnoliopsida; order Lamiales; family Lamiaceae; genus Galeopsis; species Galeopsis tetrahit. The sequence continues at coordinate 26,307,741 of OY776125.1, read as the reverse complement.
CATGGTCATTAATTAAGCAATTAATTTTTTTTTTCAATAATGATGCGCCTTTTGCCTTTTTTTTAATGGAACAAGCTAACCCTTTTGTCTTTTACAAAAGAAACAAGCTATACCATCTTTTATTTCGGGTTAGTAGTAAATTTATCTTTACGTGAACAAATGGAAGTCACATATATATAATTGGTCTCATTTCTTTGGTGTGACATGCCTCATTTATTTAAACAAATAATTAAAAAATAGTTTATCCTCTAATTAACCCCTAATTTATAAATAGATTAAAAGTGAACTCTTTTTAGTTTATTTTGGTCAACTTAATTGAAACTCCACTTCTCTCACCGTTAATTATGACTGCACGTAGCTTTATTTTAAATAACCAATGTGAGTAATATAAATTTGACTGTATTTAGAGCTTTGACATGATGTAGTGGGTGTTTTCAAACACTATAAGGTGTTTAAAAGCACTTTTTTTTTCAAATAGAATCACTTTTAGAGTGTTTTCAAACACAACCAAGTGATTAAGGGTATGTTTTCAAACTCTACAAACTGCTTTCAGAATCACTTTTTTTAAAGCTGCCCTCTCACAGCTTTTACTTTTGAGAAGTGCTTTTAAGTTGTTTATAGAGTTTGCAAACACACTCTAAGTTAATTTGTTAAAAGTGGTTTTGATGAAACACCCTCCACCTACTTCTAATAGCTTCTATGTGCTTTTCATCATTACAATAATCAATTTTACCCTTACAATTTAAATAATATTTCATCTTTACACATTATCTATCCAAATGTAATAAGGGTGTTTTTTGTAAATTTATAAAAAAAGTGATTTGTTTTGTAAACACTACAATATATACACAATTGATTTAAAGTGTTTAATTTTAAAACACTATCAACTTTTAATTTTATTGTAAAAATCAATTTTAATCACTTTGAATCAATCAATATAATTTGCAAACACAACCATACATTAACCAATAGTACTATGTTATTTTTTAATATTAAATATTATGTATTTTTTTCGTCTTTTAGTGAAAACTACTCAAGAATGTATTTTTTGATTAATTCGAACATATCCAAACGTTAAATTGGGAGCATTGGAATTTGTGAAGGGTGAGAAACAAGATTTACGGTTTCTTTTGTGTTAGAATGGTCCATATGGCACTTTCTAGGCTAGTGTAAAAATTGTTGTCTTAGTTCTTGCATACTTCCAAAACCCAAACCAATAAGGATGAGGCTATCAACAAACCCCCCACCTAAGGTGTGTTTGCCTCAACGAATAGACTTTCACTTTTTACTTTTTCTTTTTTAAATTTTTTTGGGATAATGTTCACACATGGCTCACTTTAACGAAACAAGCTTTATTTTTTGATTGGGAAATAGAAATGATAATGGATACGTGAACTTTGAAGTACTTTGACTTTATTTTTAATTTAAAGTGCTTTTAATTATGTAAATATTACATAAACAATATTTTCAAATTATGTATTAATAGTTTATCATAATTTCTTAATATAAAAAATCAGTTCAAAGTGGATGAATATTGAAAAGAGAGAGACCGTGAACAAGATTCAAAAGAATCGAGAGAGAAAAATGGTATGGGGTGTTTGTTTAATTTGGGTGGTTTAATTGGTTAGATGATTTGGGTTAATATAATTAAGTTATAATGAATTATAGGGGGTGTATTGGTTGGGGATTCTATAGGATTTTTTTGGACTTTTAAAGTTTAGGGTTATTCAATTCGGATTTTTAAAAGTCTTTAAAATTTTTGAGGTATTCAATACGGATTTTAAAAAATCTTTACGTATTGAAGAGTCTATGATTTTAATACTCTATGAATTTTGTTAGATTCTTCTTAAAAAATATAAATAAATTTCCCTATCCAAAATCTATTCTAAAAACCAGAGATTTCAACGGATTCTCTAAAAAAACTCTGAAAACGAAATGTCAAAAGTAAGGATGACAATATTTATCCGATCCGTGGGTACCCGTCTCACACCACGAGTTTTGGGTTAGGTCGGATCCAAATGGGTTGGATCAGACTCAAATATCCCCGAATTAATATATAAACTATATATATATATATAAATAATATATACATTATTGGTAAAATATTTTATTTATATATATATATATAATTTATATATAATTTATAAAAATAATATTAATTTAAAAAAAAACTCTTCACATCAATAGTTTCAGCGCCGTAATTTATGAAAATCTATGTAAATCAATAAAAAATATATATTTCACAATCCTGTCAAGTCTATCAAAATCCACATAAATTAATAAAAAAAATTTATGGATTTTATAAATCCACGTACTTTTTAAAGTTAAAAAAAAATTCAATAGAATTCAAATTGAATACAACCCTAAATGTAGGATTGAGTTTTAATAAAATGGTGTGGGTCAATGAGGGGCAATTTAAGTAAATATGTGCGGTAAAATGGGTAGAATTTAAGGACTGTGGTGTAATGTTATTTTTATAAATGGAGTGTGCATATTATTTAAGGACTATGGTGTAATGTTCACTTAAGCTTGTTACCGTTTCACTTAAGCTTGTTACCGTTTCACGTAAATCTGTAACCACTTAAGCTTGTTACCGTTTCACATTGTCTTGTTAGCGTTTCACGTTGCCCTGTAACCGTTTCACGTTGCCCTGTTAGTGTTTCACATGACAATTTTGCTCTTTCACATTGATGATTTTAAACTTGAAAACTCACAACGAATTCATTTCATAATTAATTGAGATTACATGAAATTAAATAACATCACACAAATTTAAAATACAACAAAAGCATAAGGTAAAAGTACTTGAAAATAAATGACATTGATTACTTGAAGAGAAAAAAGATAATTAAAACAATTTAGAAGAGAAAAAAGATAATTAAAACAATTTAGAAGAGAAAAGGGAGTGTATGAAATTGTGATCCAAAATATATCAAGATTTGGTCTCTATTTATAGAGAATTTAATTTTATGAATTTTAGTTTTTTTTTTATAAATTTATATAAATAAAATAAATAGAGTCATTGAAATAAATGTAAAAATAATAATATTTTATATAAATATATAAATATTATGAAAATGAAATTTTCATTTTAAGGGAATATAAATAATTGTGAAACAAACATATATAAAATACAAATAATTGTAAAACAATTTTTTTTAAAAAACCAAGGAGTACATAATTAGGAAATACTCCCTTGGACTAAATTCATTTATGAGGATTACGTTACTTATTTTTATTTTAACACTGCATATATTATCTCTCTACCTTTTTTACATTTTATTTTTCTATATTTTTTATTTCTTATCTCTTTTACTATTTCTCTTTCTTATCTTTCTCTAACTCAATAGTCCTTTATTCATTTTTTTTTAAATGTGTAAACATTAAATAAAACACTTAAACTGAGATAAAATATTAGTTTAGCGAAAAATAAATCAATTTACAAAAAATAAAAAGTATTGCAGGTGGATTTTTTAACAACATTTATCACACAGTATATACATTAGTATCGTATTTTTGTGAAAAAAGTATTACTTGTGTACTAGTTACATGTAATGGTACCACTTGATTCAATTCTTTTAAGGGCTAGTCTTATATAAAATATTGCATACATGCATAGGCAAGTCAAAATCTAAGTTTAAAAGTCAAATTAAGTCAATTTTAAAAGATTTGCGGATCATAAGTCTGGATTCGTGTTGTCCAGAAAATTCGCGGGGTGCAAACAGGTTGTTTACTAAATGACCAAAATATTGTTACTATAAGGCCAAAATATTACCACTACAAAACCAAAAATTTAATACTACATGTCAAAACATTTTGACAAATTCACCAAAAAATTAAGTCTTCAGAATATTTTTGAACATGTAGTAATACATTTTTGACCTTGTAGTGATAAAATGTTGGTCTTGTAGTAACATTGTTTTAGTCACGTAGTAGATGAATAAGTCAAAATTATTTTAGTAATTTTGCCCAAAAAAATTAGTGTCCAGAATATTTTTGGACTTGCAGTAATACACTTTTGGCCTTATAGTTACAAAATTTAGTTCTTGTAGTAACATTGTTTTGGTCATGTAATAAAATAACATTTTAGAGTGAAAATAAATATTCTAATTAAGATTGACCCGTGTTGATCTAGGAATTTTGACCTAATTTACCTTAATTAGTCATATTGCATGTATGCAATATTGTATATAAGTTTTTGTGTTCTTTTAAATGAGTTAATGTTACTTATGAGTTATGATAAATATAATATAATATTAATTTAAATAGAATATAGAAATATTAGTTTAAATACAATATAATATTAGTGTATATATTGTATTAATTCAAATTTTAAATAGAAACAATTTATATATGTACCATACAAGAGTACAATCCTAGTAATAGCATTAAAGTAGATTTTATGAAGTTTGCCTTTACAGCACATGCAACTTATAAGCATTATTTATGAATTTGGATAATTGTAATTTGACCATGAAATAGGATAATAAGTGAAGGTCGAAAAATTAATTGTAATGAATAAGGTTTGTGTACAAGAGACCCCAGTCACCCCACCACATGAGTCGAAGGGGACCTCTATTTCTCGTATAATAATTGTCAATTAGGTTTATATATATATATATATATATATATATATATATATATATATAATTTATATGAAACTATAGGAATAATTAATATTTATATGTGTAGGTCATAGTATTTCAAAAATGGAATTGGTATAGCTACTCAACACATATTGAAGCTGATGAGTAGTTCAAATTTAATATATACATTAAAAAGTTAAGCTTGCCCCCACAAACTTGGTTTTTTTTTTTGAATACCTCAGCCGGCTTTTTTAATAAAATATTAATCTTTTCAAAATAATTTAATAAAATATTTGTGTTCGAGGGATGTTTAACAAAATAAATTAGAGGGCCGTTTATAACGGCGCCCTTTGAATCATTCTGACCCTTTCTGCCGGAAAATACAGAGATCAGAGAAAGGCGCCGTTAGAAACGGCGCCCTCTGAATAATCTGACACAACACAGAAGATATCAGAGAAGGGCGCCGTTAGAGATGGCGCCGCTAATATTTAATTAAATTATTTTAAAAAGATAATATTTAATTAAAAAAGTTAATATTTATTTAAAAAATTCCATGTGTTTAACATAGTCATAGTAAAATTTGATCCAAATTAAAATAATATAAGCTGAAAAAAATGATAATACGGAGTATCACTTTTGATCACTATCCAAGATAATATTTATTCAAAAAAATTCTATGCTCCAAACATTTTCTCCGTTAGTAATGACGGATTTTCTAACAGCAGCATCAAAATTGATAAAAAATAATAACTGAGTGACCAATTTTGATAGTGATTAAATGTGGGTGACCAAATGTGAAAAGTGGTAAAGTTCAGTGACCAAAAGTGATATTAAATTATTTTTAAAAAGTTAATATTTAATTAAAAAAACCTTTGATATAGTTGGGATAAAATTTGATCCAAATTAAAATAATATAGATCAAAAAATTATTAAAATTCAAATTTAATTCAAAGGTAAAAACTTGTGTGAGACGTCTCACAGAAAAGTTCGTGAGACAGGTCTCTTTTAATCCATATTTCAAAATTTTGGGTAGGATAACCAATATTTCTTTTTAAGATTAGTTTGTTAAAAAAGTGATAATATTTTTAACAAAAGTGAAGTGACTGTCACTTTTTACTTAAATACTTTCGTTTTTTTATCAAACATTATCAATTTTTTTACATGAGGGTTAAGAGAGACCCGTAACTCTTTATGTATGTGAGACGGTTTCACCCTAGACTATCTCTAATTCAAATTATTATACTCCGTAGATATGTATGGATTTTAGTAATATAGTTGTATCAATGGTGCCTTTTAATTTTATATTAATAATATTTTTTAAATAATAATACAAATATATTATTTTAATAGATAAGTACAGATTTTAATAATAGAGTTGTATCAATTGCCCTACATATATATAGATGGGTTGGTCTGCTATGGACTCGAGTGCATGTTGTGCACCCTAGTCTATGTTGCACTTTTCAGTTTTACTGACTTACACTTTTTAGTAAATGGTGTTGCACTTTTCAATTATTAAACTGTATAATAATATTTTTAGTCATAGTAACTTACACTTTTTTAGTAATATTGTGTTGTATTTTTCAATTTAACAACATACACTTTTCTTTAGACTAGGGTGCACAACATGCACTCGAGTGCATACTAGACTTTACATATATATAGATATGTATATAAGAATTAACAATTTAATATTTTTTAATAATTTGAATAAAATTTGGACTTTAATAATTTTTAGGCTTATATTATTTTAATTTGGATCAAACTATGTTAAACACATGGAATTTTTTAAATAAATATTAAATTTTTTAATTAAATATTATCTTTTTAAAAACAATTTAATTAAATATTAGCGGCGGCATGTCTAACGGCGCCCTTCTCTGACATCTTCTGGGTTGTGTCAGATTATTCAGAGGGCGCCGTTTCTAACGGCGTCTTTCTCTGATCTCTATTTTTTCCAGCAGAAAGTGTCAGAATGATTCAAAGGGCGCCGTTTACAACGGCGCTCTAATTTATTTTGTTAAGCACCCATCGAACATTAATATTTTATTAAATTATTTTGAAAATGTTAATATTTTATTAAAAAAGCCACCTCAGCCCTATAAAAGTTTGCAAAAAATGTTAGGCACATGTTTTTTTTAAAAGAGTATTGATTAAAGTATTGATAGATAATTGTATAAATTTTTAGTATATAAATTAAGTAAAACATATTAAATTAATGAATATGCTATTATTTTAATAACAAAATTTACATAAATAATTATTTATTTAAACTCGTTGTTAATTTATTAAATATCATTGAATCATTGATCCAACGTATGAAATAATCGCACTGTTCTTCTCTACTAATAATATAAATTAATAAATATAAAATAATTAAAATATAGGGAAAGTATCATTTTTATTGCTCATGTATATCTCTTTTCTGATTTGAATTAGTCATTAATTAACTAAAAGTAAAAATAATTAAAAATTAAGTAAATTAATTTTTTTAAAAAAACACGGTTCTTCTTCTCTCGCCGTCGTCTCCCACCTTTCTTTCTGCCGCCGACCTTCATGCCGTTCCCCACTCCCATATTTAATTCAGATTTGAGGATTTTTTTTTAAATGAAAATCAGTTTATATCTATAGAGGACATCGATTGTTCAATTAATTTAACATACATGAACAAGAGTGACGACATCTTCTCTTTGCACATATATAGAGAGAAAAAATAATACAAATTTTATTTTCTCAGCGTCTTCTCTCTTGAATTAGGGTTGAAGAATGTTGAATAATAAATGTCATATTTAATTGTGAATTAGGGTTGGAGAAGTGGGTTAATTGTTGAAAAGGATAATTATGTTAAAATAAAATTGGAGTGATTATTTTAAAAAATAAAATATAATATAATTTGATTCCACACAGAATGGAATGGGGAAAGACAGGGGATGGAGAGGAATCAAAATTCTTTATTTTTGGGAATCACCATTCCTTAAGGAATTGGGATTCCGCGTAAAAAAAATATACCAATCGTGAGATTAGGAATGGGCCCATGAATGCTCATTCCATTCCAAGCCTATTACCGCATACCAATCATGCCCTAAGAGTTTTATCTAATAGGGAATAGTTTTTTTTTTTTAAATCTATTAGAGTCAAAATGGCACCTAATAAGACATAGTTGCCCTTTACCAATTTAAATAATTTGAAATTAATAAAAATTAATTGGATTTACATCAAATCTTTTGAATTAATGCAGTTCCTAGTTATACGCATATTCCTAAAATTAAACAATTCGAATTAATTGTTAATTATTCAAACAAATAAAGTATTCAAATATTTCTAAAATTAAGCAATTCGAATTAATTGTTAATTATCCAAACAAATAAAGTTAAAAAATCTGAATTTTATGATTCAAAAATAAGCGTGTCATTCAATTATACAATTCCCCATATGTTGAATATGCATATATATATATGAAATAGATTATGAATTTTAATATGAACAGTGAAATGAATTTTGGTATGTAGACATGGGTTATGAAGACATATGTTCATTTCAATATGAAGTGTAAAACGACATACAGGACTGAATTTTTTGGTATGCATAAAATAACATGAACTAATGTGCAAAGAGTGACATGCATATCAATATGCAAAATAGATGTGCACATTTGTAAATGACATATTCAAAAAGCGGTTTGTTGTGATGTAGGGATTTCATACTTAATTCAGTTAATATCACTGAAAAGAATTGTTCATAATAATAAGACGAAGACATAAAATGATAATGCCTACATCGGTATCCATGTTTCATATGGAAAGTTCATTTTGATATGAAGTTGTAAGAGTATTATATGCACCTTTCAGATGCACTACGAATAGCAATTGAATAATAAGTCTATCGAAATTCAAGCTGGAAAAGCTGATTGTAAACCAAACAACCTGTGAATAAACAACTTTTTTATCCATAAACTTAAGTATAATCGCATAAAACAACACCAAAATTACATGTTACATTCTTTCCCCATGGTGCTTTTGTAAACCCCTCTGCTGTTGCACCCTCACGACCTCTCACCATCTGAATGTACTTATCCGCCTCATTCGAGTCCATCAATAACCTTGACAATACCGTTCCTCAAAAGACCACTGGAGCAAATAAGGTGTCAAATTACACATAGGAATATCAAGATTTAAATATGACTACTAGCTACAAGAAGAGCAAAAGCTTGTTGCAAACAATAAAAACAAGAGAGAATCAATAAGATCATAACCGAAGACATATCTAAAAAAATTTAAATACATCATGGAATTGTGATGACAAGAGAAAAGCATAACACGAATTCTTTAACATGTTTTCAAATGAGTAATTTGAAACAGGGGAGCACGAAGATGAACAATAGCTTCAATGATCTCTGCAATTTACACATTCATCGATTATTTCGACAATTTAATTCAAAAGACCCGATTTCAATATCTAGGTTTCGAATGCAAACATCTAAGCTCAATTAACATGTTTTCAAATGAGTAATTTGAAACAGGGTAGCACGAAAATGAACAATAGCTTCAATGATCTCTGCAATTTACACATTCATCTATTAATTCAACAATTTAATTCAAAAACCCCAATTTCAACATCTAGGTTTCGAATGTAAACATCTAACATGCTCTCAAATGAGTAATTTGAAACAGGGGAGCACGAATATGAATAACAGCTTCAATGATCTCTGCATTTACTAATTCAACCATTTAATTAAACTATTTAATCAAAAAGCCCCAATTTCATTATCTAGGTTTTGAAAATATAAACAATGTTTGAGAAACAATTTGATGAAACGACAAGGCATAGAGACAAGTTTCATGGTCAAATATCCAATCAAAATTAAAGCACAAAATTTCAATGTCTGCGAGAAATACGCAATTATGTTTCAACAATTGAATAATAAAATCAAATAAATAGGAAATGGAGAAGAATTGCATAAGCAAGATAAAGAATTGGAGAAGATTCACCTCGATTTCATCGTCTTCGTCTTTGCCTCCGTAAAACAGATCGGCCACAACTTCGGCCCAGCCACGTCGAGACGTCGAACGGAACAGAAGGGCACCGCTCTAAAATGCGCCGACGTGCGGCCATGGCGAAGCTTCGATCTGGGGGTTAACTGCACTAGGAAAATGAATGGTCAAACCGGCCACCACGAACCACCAGAAGCATCTCCGCCGGAAACATCACAGCCATGGTGGGGGAAGACCTCCGGCGAAGGTTTACAGCGACTCAGCGTGGAAGATGGAGTCCACGACGAACAGATCAGCCATGGCGAAGGGAGCTCGACCGATTGGGGTGGGAGGAGGGATCTAGGGTTTTGTTTTTTTGGGAATGAATGTGCCCTATAATTTGGGAATTAATTGATAACAATTAATTATGATTTTAAATTTCGAATTACATTTCAAATATATAAATTAAAGGAGTATATGAATATTAAGGGTAAATACGGTTTTTTGACACTAAATTTACCTTATTAGGAAATATTAAAAGTTGTATGTTTTAGTTGTTTAATAGACTGTAGAAATAACCTTATTAGTTAATAATCTCATTTTAAAATGCTACTTTCTCATTAAAAGAGCAGTTTTTTTTTTTATATTATTTTTTTATTGTTATTGACAGTTTTTTAACAAGTAAATTATATCATTTTTTTTCTTATATATATTTCTCAAGAGGTGGATTATATCATTTTTTTCCATATATTTCTTTTTAAATATATTTTACAATTTCACTGGGTATTTCACTCGTATATATTGTGAAAGTAAAGATTGTGATGATTATTTTTAGTTTGGAGTATGTAAATATTTGTGAAAAAAATAAAGGTATGAATTTTTTTATGGGACAGAGTATAATATAATTATATCTCTAGTTTAAATTTTGTAGTATTAAACACAAGTGTAAATTTATTCAGTACATGTTTTAAAAATGATGGAAGTACAAACATATTATAAAAATTAACCTACTTCTAAATTAAATACTCATCTATCTAGTTTTTTACACTTTCTTTTTTTATTTGTTTCATATTGATTTTCACACTAAAGAAAATAAATTTTATAAAAATCTTTACCTTCAAAACTTTCCCTATTTATTCCCTACATTTTTTTTTTGGGTGTACGGGAGGAAGTATTAACTTAACATTAATGATTTTGAACTTCTAGACGGCTATTTTAATGATGTACTTTCACAAAAGTAATTGTGTACTTTTTTTCACCCAATGTGTGTGTATATAAATATATGTACCTTTTTTGGTTCCATTATTAAATGTACATCTTCAATTGATAGTAGTATTTTTTTTAGGCTTGCTTCTCGATCTTATCTTATCTATATATTTCCTTTTCTTTTTTCTATTAGTAGGTATGAAGATTAGGAAAATAATGAAATCCCACCAAAGTCCCCACACAAAAATATATTTCACCATGTATGTTTCGATTTAATTTGGTGTTTGACAATTGAGATTACGGTTGATGAACTAGTAATTTATATTCGTTTATTACTATTAGGAATAACTTTAGTGATTAGAGACCACTGTCTCACGAGTTTGAGTCATAAAAATAATTTTTTAAAATTCAAAGAAAAAACAGTAGTAAACGTATAAATGCATAATGTCAGAATAATATGCAATCATCCCTCCAACCCAAAATGTCATCTGTAAAAATTAAATGTCATATTCCAATTTTGACATTTTACTTTTCTTTTATAATATACGTATTAAATGATCAAGTAAATAATAAAAATAATAAAAATATCACGCGACACATATATTTATTACTCTTTCTATTATTGATTCCCTAGCTGCCCCATAGTATCAAATTCACAGAATTTTCAATTGTTTAGCTAAAATAGTACCATCAGCTATAATTTATGATTAAGAAAACCCTTTGAATTATCTTATTTTGTGGATCCTATTTTAATATTCACGATAAAATCATGAATTCTCAACTTTAATTTGATACGTATTAAATTCAAATTAAGTCAAATAAGTTATGAGCAATTTAATGTATATATATTTGTGCTACAACTTTAATATTACAGGTTTTGATGATGTCCTGAAATATATAATTGAATCACTTAAGTGCTCATTATTATCTCTTTCTTTGATGTCTTTTGGGAACATGGGAAACTTATTAATGTAGTACAAATCCTTTGCCTTTTTTATTTACTTTTATGTACTCCTTTTTGTGACTTTCATAAAAGTTAAAGAACTTCATAAAAAGGGCCCAACCAGATTATTTACTTATACTAGGAGTGAATCTATGTAATTTGTGAAAGAAAATCTGAAGGGATAAATATTGAGTTGGTGAAAATATATTGTTTAATTTCACTTTTACAATGAAATAAAGTCAAATATCACAAAAATAGCATGCAAATCACATTATCAACACAACATGATTACTGATTAACTGTAATTAAATGTAATTTATTTGCCTGTGCATGTCCCATAAATTACCTCACCAAAACCATTATATATGTGTGTGTATATAGGGAAACAAAAGCGTTTCTTACAAAGTCAAGATAGTCATGTGTTGCCTTTTGGTGTGGGAGTAATATGTTTAAATATTCTTATTGTTGTATGTAAACGAATTCTTTATTGTTATATGTGAGAAAAAAATAAGGAAATATTTAAAACTTCATGTGTAAAACTGGGAATTTCAAGCACAGTAAATAATATTTTATTACTTTGTTTAATTTTATAAACATGAATATCAAGGTGAAATGAAGGGCATTGCAATTAAAATAAAAGTACAAAGTAACCAAGTGGGATTATAGAAGTAAAGTACCAAATCCTCTGCTTTTATATGATTTCAATATGTCCCAAATCAGGAATATATATATATGTATATCCCCATATGAAATTTCAATGTTGGAATATTTATTACAAAATGCACGTAATTTGTCTTGAAGTTGATATTAAAAAAAAAATTATATTGTTGAGTGATATCAAAACTCTCTTTACATATTGTAATAATAAAAAGCATAGTTTCACATGTATCTTGGTACTCAAATTTGTGGATGTCCTATATTCATGGAGATATTCCAAATAGTTTAACTTTATTTATTGTTCTTGAAACCACAAATTTGCTTCACAAGTGGGGTGGTGGGGAGAATGGAACTAGGCCACATAATATCTATACTCCATTTTCTAATTTTACTTGACAAAGTGAGATAGCTCAAGTGGTTAGAGCACCACTACCTAGGCCTTAGGTCCTGGGTTCGAGTCATGGGGAGGGAAAAAAAAGGGATGTGGGTCGGAAGGCAGTCTTGATCACCATCGAATCTCATTCCATAGAGGGGAAACAAAGAAGTTGAGGGGGTGAATTGGTATTAACGGAGTCCGACCCCATTGAAGCGAGAGACAACTTCAATAACAATTAATCAATATAGATGTAAGAATTTACACCGATTACAACACTATTTTGACTGATTCAACTTCAAATTGTATCAACTCAAACCATAAATTCTGCAATCTTGAATTTTTTTTCTTATTACAAAAAGAGATAGAATAGAGGGTTTGTGTGAATTTTGAAAGTGATTCCACGATGAAGGTAGAATTTCAGATAGAGTGGACAATGAGAATGAGAGAATTAGGATTTCAGATAAGAACATTTGAGAGTTGGAGGATGAGTGATGAAGCTAGGGTTTCAGTGTTTGCATTCGAGAGAGTGAGAGAAACACAAAATCAGTCAGCCCTTATATGAATTGGGTAAATGTGTAATGGGTTAAAGTTAATGTGTAATGAGTTGGATTAATTTGTAATGGGTAGGTTTAGGTGTAATGGGTGGATTAGTAATGTAAGTTTAATTAGATAGATTTAATTAAGGTGAAAAAAAATGAAACATAAGAGTAAATATGTACAGGATGAAGATTATGAGAAATTTTTATCATTTTGGGGCATGTAAATTTTTGTTGGATAGACTAAAAGAAAAGTATAAAAAATTTTATGGGACGGATGTAATACTATATTTATTACCACACGAATATTCATATTTACTACATGAACAAACACACTTGTTCATGAGTAATACATAATTGTTTGCATAGTAACACGAAATGTGTTTATATAGTAACACATTTTTCAGTACCTTATGAAAATTTATATTATAGTAACACATACTTATTTATATAGTAATACATGATTGTTCATTTGATGATTGGTAATACACAAGGTGTTCAAGTAGTAACACATTAACAAAATGCGAAAATAACAAAAAATTGTAGAAATGTGAAAAAATCTAGATACTCAAAACTTTGAACCATCCTATTAAAACACAATTCAACAAGGTAGATCAATAAATCACTTGAGGGAGAAGAAGTTGTCCGGGGAAAGACGAGTAAAAATATAGATGTTTTAAGGTATATTTTGTAGAAGTGAATTTGTGTAATATTTCATATAAACATTTGCGATATTATATATAATGCTTTTATTGATACATATTAGTTTAAAAGTGTTGATAATATTTAGAAAACACTATCATTAATATCCACATGGATACTGAAATTATTGAAATGAGAAGTTCCAAAAAGAAAAGCATTGAAATAAGAGTATACAGAGTCATCATAGTTTAATCAATAAGTAAAATTGGGTGGTAAAAAAAATTAAATAAACGTCATTATATGTCAAATTAATATACAATTGATTGAAGTTAATAGTTGGGTCCCATTGGTTATCTTATGTAAGGTGGAATTGGGAATTCAGATGATATTATAATATCCCATCACATTGATAATATAATCAGGTGGGGTGCCCCTCTATTATTTCGATCCCACCAATAATGTGGAGTACTATTAATAGGACAACACTATTAAGCTACCTTTTATTTTATTATCAACAATTCTATTATGTTTAATTTCAAAATGAAATTATTTATTTTTCTATTTTCTTGTAGGTTTCATCAATATTGAATTATGATAAATAGTAAAATTATCAATTAGGGAACTTGAAGATTTTTTCTATTGATTCAATTTTTTAAAATAAAAAACTATAGGTTCAATACTTAAAAAAGAGAACTCACACATTTTAAGACAATAATTTTTAATTATCCAACAATATTTTTGCAAAATTACAAATTTTGAAAAAGAAAAGTGCATAAAACAAAAAAGTTACTAATATAATAATTATGTACTTCTTCCATTCACAATAAGTAGTCTCATTGGAATGTAAGAAGCACATATTTAAAAAAAAATTAGATAAATTAAGGGTATTGTGGAATTTATTGTGAATAAAATTGATGGTCATTTGAGTAATTAAGTGATGGTTGAAGGGTAATGATAAAATGATGGGTTCCATAAAGTGTATGAAACTACATTTTGTGGACGGAAAATATAAGACAAATGAGACTACACTTCGTGGACGGAGTATATTAGAATATGACTACACAAAATATTATCTTAAAATTTATAAGTAGAGAATTAATACTCCCTCCGTCCGTCTATAAGTTTTTTATATTGTCATTTTGATTTGTCCGTCTATAAGCTTCACATACCCTTTTTTTTTTTTTACAAATATCTTTTAATTTTTTACTCTCTCTCTCTCTCTCTCTCCCTCCCTCCCTCTCTCTCTCTCTCAAAATTCATTGGAGTCAAATCCACCCTCTTACTCTAGACATGCACATCAGATACTCACACGTCTTCAGAGAGGTCAACCAGGCAGCGAATGTTGTGGCCAAGACTGGTCTTAATTGTGTCTGAAGGGGCTACCCCTGAACTTTTTACTCTCATTTCTACATAATGATTTATATTCTGCTTTCTATAGACATTGACTTTTAGGGGAGCGTACTTTTTTTCTTGACCTGAGTTTTATCCCTATGGAGGGTTTTTATAGGCAAGGTTTTAATGGCACTCTGGCCTCTAGATCGACTTGTGAGCTTATGGTCCTAGATTTCTTTTCTTTTATATGACCTACCTTTTATTCTCTCTCCCTCACACACACAAAATCACATCAATTTTACTATATTTATAATTTAATCACTTTTCTTAATTTATATGTCCAAAAGTAATGAAAAATTTATAGGCGAACGATGGAGTAGTTTCTAACTTTCAAAATGGCTAGAAAATAAAATTTAAAAAAAATAAACCACTCATTAATACTTCATCCGTCCATGAAAAAATATTTCTTTTGATTGGACACAAGTTTTAAAAATAATTTATATTTTAATATATAAAGTAGATATGAGAATAAAGATTAAATGATATTAGTTGTAGATCATAAACTTTATTAGTAAAATAGAAATAATATTTAAAAGTTAAATATTTAAATAAAATAAACATATTTTTTGTGATGGAAAAAATAGGATTTTTTTTTTTTTGAGGATAGAATTACAGATAGGAATATTTGAATACATTTCTCGCTCACCTATCTAAACAGAGGAAATTCTATCAGAAGAGTCATTCTCCAAACTCAATCGTGAGAGAGTGGAAAGAAACATAGGCATACCAGCATCCATCGAGACTGATCTAAGAAAATAGCAAATCTGCTCCATAAGGAATAAATCGTCGCCCACTACGACACGCGCTACAACTTCCCAAACCATAAGAGCACTGCCCCGAGGACAACCAGTTCCTATCCAGTGCAATAGCGACCCATCATGGAAAAAATTACCCGTAACCGGGGAGAAAAACCCAAATACAAGGGGAAGGGGAAAAAAACTACAGATACCAGAAAGGGAGTAAACAAAAGTAACATGCCAGCAATAACAACAGAAATAAAGGCAGAAACTAGAATGAGTGGACAAAATTTCTATTATTATGTATTTATGTTGATAAAAAAATGAAAAACAAAATGAATAAAAAAAGAGAGGCTGTGATGCACCGATTTTGATGAAATTTATGTCACTATAGTTCTTAAAGCATGATTAAATTAGTAATTGAGTATAGTGACAGATAATGACATAAAAGTTTTGATGAGAAAAGCTAGGGAGAAGAAGAAATGATGCCTATATTTCTCTTTTTTTATGCTTTCACCTAAACCTATCCTAGATCTAATATATTTGCTAGGATGATGTTTGCTTTTGAATTTTAATTAAGTGATTTTCTTTAAAAAAAATGAAAATTTTAAAATTATACTCCTGTGTCCCAACATTTTTTTTTTTGAATATAGTGATGTGTAAATTAAAATAAATGAGGGGTATTATTGATAATTCATTGACTATAGTTATAAATTGAGTTAAGTTGTAGGCCCAAGTAAAATAAAGAAGGAGTATTATTGGTAAACATTATGTGAGTTATTTTATTTAATTTTTTGAGTGTGCAAATAATGTTAAAAAAGGGGTATTATTGGTAAACATTATGTGAGTTATTTCCTTTTTTTGAGTGTGCAAATAATGTTGGAACGTCCCGTTAAAAAAGTGTGCAAATAATCACGGAATGAAAGGAGTAATAAATAGTAGAGGGTGGGTTTGTTTTGAATTTTTAAAAGTGAAATAAAAATAGTAAGTGTTGTAGTGGTAAAATCGATTTTCAAAATTTTAAACTAGACACATTTTAGTTTCAAAATTCATTTTTTGATTTTTAAAATTCAAAACAAACATCGCCTAAGTGTAAGTGTTAAATACCTTATGCTAAGTGTATGTTAAAAATGCACTTTTACGAATTACTACTTCTTTCGTGCACATATATTGTGCTTGTTATTTTTTGCACAAGTTTAAATAAATATTATTTTTTATAAATAAAATAGATAAAGTATAGAAAATAAGTGTGATGATATATGGATGGATGGAGTACTATTTATGATATAAATATTTTACAGATGAAACATATCTATTTAAGATAGTTTTAAAAAATTTGTGGTTAAGAGAACTATGGGTTATTTTAAGAACAAATAACCCTTACTTTAATTAATTATAATTTTTTCCTCATCCCTTAAATATTAAAATTTGAATAGCTCATGTTTTCTAGGAGTATGTTTGTTTTCCATCTCATTTATTTGAGGTATTTTATTCATATTTATTTATGACGTTTGTTTATACAATAACACACATTTTTTCTTAAAGTAACATCTTTTTATACCGTGACATAATTTTTTAAAATTTTTCATGTGTTACTATATGAGTAAATATATATTATTTTACAAATTTTTTTTAGAAAGATTCATTTAACTTGCGTCAATTTTTTATTATATTTATTTTAATTATCTATATTTCTTATACTCCATTAAATATTCCATTTAAGTTTTGGGAGGGGCTATCAACACCTCATATCGTGTTATGCCAATGTCAATGTCTTGTATAGACTCAATTCCTTATAAGGAATCGAGTTGACAAAAGTCAATTTTTTTTTTACAGTGTATATTAAAAAGTGCAACACAATATTACTGAAAGGTGTAAGTCGCTATAATTGAAAAGTGCAACACAATTTTTAATTAAAAGTGTAAGTCATTATAACTAAAAAGTACAATACAATATTACTGAAAAATACATGTCTATATAACTAAAATGTGCAATATAACATTACTAAAAAGTGTACGTGAATATAATTTAAAATATTATTTTAAAAAGTGTAAGTCACTACACTTAAAGTGTAACAAAAAACTCAATTTCTTATATAGACTCAATTCCATAGGAGACATACCCGTGTGTTATACATACCCCAAAATTTTTTAGACAAAAATAGACATAAATGCATTTACTAAAATGTCCTTTAAACTTTTTTAAAAAATTATAAACATACCCTAATAATCATAAACATACCCCATATGTTATATACACCCAATTTTTAAACTCTCCAATCATTTAATCTTCATTCAAATATTTTTTTACTTTTACTTCATGCATAAACCCTCCACATGATGATATAATCACAACAAACATAGTCATTGAAGAAGAAAACATGATGAAGAACGTTAATATAAGTATATTTAATATTTTTTACACTTTTTTATGGTATATACAGATTTTGAGTTTACTAGTCGACGATATGTTTGGCCAGAATCGTGGCCGAACACATCAATGTATGTACGGCCAATTTTGGCCGAACATAATTTTTCAAATTTTTTGGTCAAGTTGCGTACGGCCACTCTCTTGCCGAACATCCCTGAAGGTGCGCATAAGTTATTGGCCTAACAGATTGTTGAGTGTACATGAGTTACTGGCCAAACACATCAATGGGTGTACGGCCAATTTCGACCGAACATAATTTTCCAAAATTTTTTGGTCAAGTAGCGTACGGTCAGAGTGGCCGAACATCTCTAAAGGCGCACATGAGTTATTGGTCGAACAGATCTTGAGTGTACATGAGTTACTGGCCGAACACATCTTTATCTGTACATGTGTTACTGGCCGAACACTTTCGATACAACAGTAAAATGGCGCAAAAACGAGACTCAAAACAACATTTTAGCATATCCAACTCAAGCTTTATGCAATATTTACACGTACAATATCTTCAACAACGAGATGTTTACAATATTATCATTTCAAATCATCTAAACAATTCAAAAATATCAAAATTTCTATAAATCTCAAATTTATTGTTTTTTTTTTTTAGTTTGGTTTGTAAAAGAGAAATGGTTAATGGGGGTGTGTTTAGTAAGAAAGAGATTTTGAATAGAAAATGAGATTTTGAATGAAGAACGGTATGATAGGAAAAAAATGAAATGTGTTATATATTTTAAATAGATTTTTAAATTTTAATTAATGGGGTGTGTATAACATATTTTGGGTGATTGATAATCTCTCCCTCAGGTTTTTGAGATCTTTGATTTATTTTCTTCATTTCATTCATACACTTTGTAGATGTTGTTAACTCTTAAATGCTTTAACATTATCAACAACATCTTAATTTGACCTTCCTTGATTTATTCTAAGTCTTTTCTGAAATGTTACATTAAATGTTGTACTAAATGCTCTCACATTCAGGAACGATTCTAGAAGCTTCTACAAGAGTCTGGAACCTGGAAGATTCCAGAAGGTTGGAGAACGTGCTAGAAGAGTTTAGAGCATTGTAGAACGACCTGGAAGATGACAGAAGGATCTAGAAAGATCATGGAGGTTGAGGTCCTAAAAAATAGGATCTCATAATGGAAGGATCTAGAAGCTGTGTATTTCTCTATAAATACCGCAGGAGCCTCTCATTTCAAAGTATGCACTATTCGAGTAACACCTTCTTGAGAGTTCAACCCTAGTTCGGAGTTATGGTCAGTAGTTGTATCGTTTAACGTACGCCGAGGGATACCACACCTTCCAGTGTACTTAGTTCTAGTCTTGTATCGAGTGAGAGTGAATCATAGATCAGATTAGTTCTTTAGACATTGTTCTTACACTTAAGTCTATTTGCGGATTCAGGCACCTGCCTCGATCGTAGTTTCTGTTTGTGGAATGTTGAAGTAATTGCTGAGACATTTCACACGACATTTTTGTGTATAACTTAGGAACTAAGTTATTGTTTCGCCGTAAGGCTTAGCATAGGTTTTGTTATTAATAAAATCTATGTTAAAAATTATTCCATTGTGTTCGTATTGTGTTTTAGTGTTTTAGACTTCCGCTGTGTACTGTGTTTAATTATTTACATTTTGTTAGAGTTAATGCTACAGTAATTGTCACAACATTCAGTGTAACATTGTTCTGTTTTTCACTTAAACACTAGATACCATCCCCCCACACACTTTCAGTTGGTATCAGAGCCGATACCTGACGACACTAGGTTTAGATCCTTGCTTAAAGTGTGTTTTAGTTTATGTTAGCAATGGAAACACATCACATATCCACTGCACTTAGGCCACCCGTTTTAGTTGGTTCAAATTATGCTTATTGGAAGCCTAAGATGCGAATGTACATCAAGTCAATTGATGAACGTGCTTGGAGGACTGTTCTTACAGGTTGGGACGTACCAAAGAATCCAGCAGATGCCGATGGTGAAATTCAACTCAAGAAAGAGGTTGATTGGACAACCGATGAGATAACAACATCAGGATACAATTCTAAAGCTTTAAATGCTATTTTTACTTCTGTTGATACCTCTATGTTTAAAATTATATCTAACTGTTCTACTTCTAAGGATGCATGGGACAGGTTACAAGAGCATTGTGAAGGTTCCGATAGTGTTCGAAGGACAAAGCTTCGGATGTTGGGGACAAAGTTTGAGAATCTCCGAATGAGGGAAGATGAAACAATTTCATCCTACAACGAAAGGTTAAGTGAGATTATTAACGAATCACATTCTCTTGGTGACCCTATTTCTAATGTTAGAGTAGTACATAAGATATTAAGGTCTGTTCCTAAAAGATTCGATGCTAAGATTTGTGCTATTGAAGAGGCAAAAGATACTGATAAGATAAGTCAAAATGAATTAGTGAGTATTCTTAGAACTTATGAAATAAACACTAATCAAATTGATGAAACTAAAGATGATAAGAAAGTTGTTGTTTTTAAATGAGAGACATCAAACAAATCTGAGATTCAGCCTATCATTACTGAGGTTGATTCGGATGAAGAATTGATTGATGAATGCCTTAACAATCCTGACAACATTGCCCTTCTTACAAAGCATTTTAACAAATTTCTTAAGAAGTCTATGCATAAATCTAAAGGAAATATACAGCCTAAGATCCAAATCAACACATCAACACCACAACCAGAAAGGGGGAAGAGTCAATTCACACCAAGACCATCAAAGAGTGAAGGTAAACCAAGGTATAATCCTGAATTTAGAAAATGAGTTCAATGCAATGCATGTTCTGGATATGGTCACGATGCAAATGAGTGTGCCAATACCAGACTGAAGCAAAAACTGAATTTTAGTGCTACCTTGAGTGATGAATCTGATAATGATGATCTTGATGAGTTTAATGAAAGAGAAAGTGCTCATTTTACTAGAATTGATTATAATGATTCCTCAGATGATGGTCTGGATGATACAGATTCTGATGTTGCACTAAATGTCTTCACATCTACAGTAACATCAGAACAGAGTCACCCAAATCTGAACTGTTTTAATGGTTTTGTTGATAATGCAGGAAAAAGGATTGATGATGAGATATATCAGAAATTGTTAGATGATTGGAACTCTTAGAAACTCACTCTGAATTCTTTGAATAAAGAGAATGAGAATCTGAAAGACACAATCACTAAGCTAGAAGTCTTACTTACCAGAAGAGATCTTAAAGTTTGTAAACTGAAGGAGAAATTGATCAACTCTACTTTAAGTTTCAAAAAGTTTTCCAAGAGTGCTTCTGATGTGAATGATGCTATAGCTGTAGGTAAGTCTAATAATTATGGTTTAGGTTATGATGGTGAAACTGCTTCTATTTCTGAAAATTTTAGAAAACCTGTGAAATTTGTGAAGGCAAATGCTAGCACATCTGGTGTAACATCTGCACAAACAGATTCTCACAAGGTTGAAAGGAAGTATATTTGTCATTATTGCTTTAAATATGGTCATATTCGTCCCTTCTGCTTGAAAATGTTTAAAGATTTGAGAGCTGAGTTTATGCCATCCAGAATGTCTTCACATCCTAGGAAACATTCTGTGAAATCTGCATGGAAACCAAAAGTTACCTGTAATGTTGTTCACACATCCTTGAAAGCATGTTTACCTGGTGTATGGTATTTTGATAGTGGTTGTTCTAGACATATGACAGGACAAATAGACTACTTATCTGATTATGTGACCTTGAATGGTGGTAATGTTACATATGGTGGTGGATCAAAAGGAAAGATAATAGGAAAAGGAACTTTGAATGTTAAAGGTTTTCCTAAGCTTAAAAATGTTTTGCATGTTGATGGCTTACTTGCTAATCTGATTAGTATTAGTCAACTTTGTGATGATAATTTGCATGTAAAATTTGACAAAGAGTCTTGCTATGTTCTTAATGAAGATGATGATTGTGTAATGACTGGTACTAGGTCTGCAGATAACTGTTATCTTATTGGAACTAATGTATGCAATTTGTCAAAACATGATGAGAATGTCTTATGGCACCAAAGATTAGGACATGTAAATTACAGGGCAATGAAGAAACTAATCATATCAGATGTAATCAAATGAATACCTAAACTGAGCTTCCTGAATACCACTGTATGTGGATCATGCCAGAAAGGTAAACAGGTAAGAGTGCCGCATAGAATGCTGTCACATTATTCTACACATCGATGTTTTGAATTGTTGCACATGGATTTGATGGGTCCTATGGAAACTGAAAGCATTGGAGGTAAGAGATATTCCTTAGTTGTGGTAGATGATTTTTCTAGATATACTTGGATTGAGTTTTTAAGAGATAAATCTGAAACATTTGCTACTTTTAAAGTTCTCTATAAAAGGTTCAAAAATGTGTTTAACTTGAAAGTTGGCCGTATTAGAACTGATCATGGTGTGGAATTTGAGAATAGCATGTTTAATGATTTCTGTGATAAGAAATGTATCTTGCAAGAATATTCATCTCCTAAAACTCCACAACAAAATGGAATTGTTGAAAGAAAGAATAGAACTTTACAAGAAATGGCAAGAGTCATGCTTTTATCTAAAAGTCTTTCTAAAAGATTTTGGGCTGAAGCATTGAATACAGCATGTCATATTATTAATAGAGTTTATATTCGATCTGGTACTAATCAAACACCTTATGAGATTCTGAATGTTAGAAAACCAAGTGTGAAATATTTTCATGTATTTGGTTGTGTGTGTTATATTTTGAATGATATGGATCAACTTCACAAGTTTGATTCTAAAAGTGATAAAGGTTTCTTTTTAGGCTATTCTAGAAATAGTAAAGCTTATAGAGTTTATAACCTTAGGACTAACACTGTTCAAGAATCTGTTAATGTTGTGTTTGATGATGATAAAGGTCTTACAGATGATAAAGATGAAGAAGATATATCACAAGTCACTGACAATTCTGAGAATACACTGAAGTCTGATAATGCTGCACCAAATGCTAACACATTTGGAGCAACATCTACAGAACAGTCATTTGTAATTCCACAGAATGATCAGTATGTTCCCAAAACGAATCCTTCTTCAAGAATGGGGAAAAGTCATCCTACTGACCAGATCATAGGCGATGCTACAGTTGGAGCGCAAACAAGAGGAAGAATAAGATCGAATAAGGTAGATGTGGTAAGAACAATATGCATGTCTTCTATTTGCAATGTTGTGAATGCTGAGTGTTACTATTCTGAAATTGAACCTAAAAGTGTGAATGAAGCATTAACTGATGAATATTGGATAAATGTTATGCATGAGGAACTTAATCAGTTTGAAAGAAATGAAGTTTGGACACTTATTCCAAGACCTAGTCATACTAATGTCATTGGAACAAAGTGAATTTATAAGAATAAAACTGATGAGTCTGGAAACATTGTTAGGAACAAAGCTAGGTTAGTTGCACAAGGTTACACCCAAGTTGAAGGGGTTGATTTTGATGAAACTTTTGCACCCGTTGCTAGGATAGAATCTATTAGATTATTACTAGCAATTGCATGTTTTATTGATATTAAACTACATCAAATGGATGTAAAAGCTGCATTCTTAAATGGCATATTAAATGAAGAAGCATATGTAGAACAGCCTAAAGGGTTTGAAGATGCACAATATCCGGATCATGTGTACAAACTAAAGAAAGCATTGTATGGTCTAAAACAAGCTCCTAGAGCATGGTATGGTAGGCTTACGGACTTTCTTTTAGAGTATGGATTTATTAGAGGAGAAGCCGATAGGACTTTGTTTATTAAGCACACTGGAGAAGGTTTACTAATTGCTCAAATATATGTTGATGACATTGTGTTTGGTTCAACCTGTGATAAAATGCTGAATAGATTTGTTGAAGCAATGACAGCCACATTTGAGATGAGTATGGTTGGAGACTTGAATTATTTTTTAGGTCTTCAAATCAAGCAATGTAAGGATGGTATTTTCTTCTCTCAAGGTAAGTATGCTAAAAACTTAGTCAAACAGTTTGGTCTTGAAAACTCAAAAGTAATGAAAACACCTATGGGTTCTACTTTGAAACTTTGCAAAGACAATGGTGGAAAGGATGTTGATCCAACATTGTATAGATCCATGATAGGTAGTTTACTTTATCTAACCTCTAGTAGACCTGACATTATGTATAGTGTGTGTGTTTGTGCTAGGTACCAAGCTAATCCAAAGGAATCTCACCTGAATGCAGTGAAAAGGATTATCAGATATGTTTCAGGTACAAGTGAACTAGGGATATGGTACACTAAGGACACCAACAACACATTGATTGGATACAGTGATGCGGATTGGGCTGGAGATATTGATGACAGAAAGAGTACAAGTGGAGGGTGTTTCTACATGGGAAACAATCTTGTGTCTTGGCATAGCAAGAAACAAAATTGTGTTTCTCAATCCAGGGCGAGTCTGAATACATAGCTGCAGGAAGTTGTTGCACACAGCTATTGTGGTTAAGTAAGATGTTTCATGACTATGGAATTGAAAACAATATCCTCACAATTTTCTGTGATAACACAAGTGCTATTAACATATCTAAGAATCCGGTACAACACTCACTCACTAAGCACATTAGCATTAGACATCATTTTATGAGAGATTTAGTGGAGAAGAACATAGTTAAGTTGGAATATGTGCCTACTGAAAATCAAAATGCTGATATTTTTACTAAGGCTCTTGACCATGAGAGATTCTCATTTTTGAGGAAATCTCTTGGTATGTGTAATATCTGAATAATTCTTGAGAGGATGTTGTCACAAATGCGGTAGCATTTGGGACAACAGCCTAAGGTGGTATAGTTATTATAGATTTGATTTATTTCTTATTTTCGTTGAATAATTCCTTTGTAAAATATTCTTGAATCTGAAATTTGTTTGTGCAAAAATAGGCATGTACTACACCTCTCAAAAGCTTGAAAAAATTGAGAATGTTACAGCATACTAAAAGATGTACCAAATTCACTAAGTAACTATGGAGCATGGAGTTCGCTACTACGATGCCTTCTTTTCAAAAGGTGAATTTTGGTAAAAACATCAAGAGGTTCGTAATCCATTAAGTAAGTATGGGGCACGGAGTTCGCTACTACGATGTACTCTACAGGAACAATGGATCAATACGAATTAGATGTTGTAGCACAAAAAGAAGAAATGCAATGAAAAGAAAAATGTTGAAAAATTGGCTACATTGGATAGGTAAAACCTGTGAAAAATCAATGTTGAGGTGTATGTCAAATCCTTGAGCACAACATTACATGATTCAACTATATTTTTATAAGTTGTAATTATTTAATTAATTGTGGGAATTTATTTTATTTATTTATAATTATACTAACCACGTTCTTTTATTATTTCAGATTATACACATTTTTATTCTTTTTATTAATTCTAGATTATTCTTAATTTAATTAATTTATTAATTAAGATTTTACCCCACTAACTCACCCATGATTTACTTGTGGCTGAATTTGTGGAGCATTATCCATTTAGTCTAGAATTTTCTTTAAGTCAAGCCTTAATCACACGTACATTATTCCAACTATTAAGCTCTCTCTATATAAATACTCTCATTTCATGTTTTTCTAAGCTTTGTAATTAATTGAGTAAGTTGAGTATTAATTTTGCAGAGTTGTTATAAGCTAACTGTGTGTCTCGATTCTTGTGTTGATTCTTTTCGAATTCTTGAGTTTAAATGGCAGGAAACAAGAAAACCCACTCACAGAAACCAAACTCTCCCAACTCACAACAATCATCTTCATCTCTCTCGAATCTTCACACTCTAGCTTCCATGGCTGCTTCACACGAAAACTCACCCCCAACTGCCGCAACCGTCACACCCATTCTAGCTACTCCGACAACCATCCACATCCCAAACCAATCTACACTCTCCGAGCTGAGCCAGGCGGTTGATAATTTTTCTCAATCGATGAGATCACCTAATCCACCCATCCTCACGATTGGTGATTTGTCTATTGACATCTCACACTACTTGCGTACCCAAGAAGTCATCACAACAGCACCCTCTTCTTCCACAGCTGAAAAGCCCCAAAATTCGAGCCCTAATGTTGAAACAGAGGCCCCGACTGCTGCCTCTATGGGGGAGAACGAAAGGGAGATCGAAGAGTCCCCTGTTGCTGAGTCAAAGGAGCCGTCGAATGCGGAGACATCCGACAATGAGGACGCTCAAATGGAGGATGCTGAAGAATCCGACAAAACCGACTCTGACATCTCGAAGTCGGACTCTGAACCGATTCTTTTCAAGAGGAATGCTGAAGAGAAGAAAAGAAAGAGGAGCCCAATTCCAAGAAGACGATCAGATCTAGTTTTTACTCGAGTTGATTACTCAGACTCTTTGAGGAAGAAGAAGAAGAAGCTAGGTGGTGATATTGCTGAACCGATTCAGGTATTCTCTGAATCCGATGAAGAAGTGGTGATTGAGAAGCCAACCAAGAAGAAGGCTGATCCAAAAGGGAAGGGAAAGGCAAAGGTTGATGCTGTTCGAACAATGCCTGAAGAACCAGAACCTGATTCTGATTCTGAAATGGAGGTTTGTCTCAGGGATATGCAGCAAGCCCTGAAGAAGAATGCTGCCTCACATGCTGAATCAAGTGCTCCAGCACCAGAACCTGATGATGGAGATGATTCAAGCAGTGCAGATTCTGACAAAAACTCTGGAGAAGAAGCTGATTCCAGTTCTGAGGAGGAGAAAGAACCAAGCTCTAAAGAAAGTACTTTTGAGGAAGGTAATTCTGAAACTGAAGTAGATTCTAATATTGATGGTTTGGTGGATAAAATTACTAGGCTGTTGATTCACGTGTTATGCAACACTAAAATAAACAACCGCAAGTATACGTCGTCTATTGTAGCGTGATAAGCACGAGGTCGATCCCACAAGGAGGCTAAGCGTAAAAGTGTATTTTGTTAATCGAGTTCTAAGTAGACGTGATCGATAAATTGAGTGGTGTGAATTACTCTAATATTACCTAACAAGTGTCACAAATAAGTAATAAAGAGCAAAGACGAAATCGATCAAATACCAAGCAAATAAGTAAAACGAAAGTGCAACGGATGTAACTCAAAGAAAGAAAGTGGGTTCCAAGGCGATTGTAACACTTAGATGTCCGTTTATGAATGTTATCTCGTTTAGATGGCCATTAAGTTTATCTCATATAGGGTGATCACACAAGAAGAATTAATTAATCTCTCGATCTAATTAACCAAAGGCGCAATGCAACATAGGCTCGTATTTCTACCTCACAAACATTACACCGCCTAAAAGAGCTCCTAAGACCATTCGATTCCCTCTCCGATAATTAATCCTCTCTCGAGCTCATAATAATATCGGGTTGCATGCTTGCATACGATTAAATGAAATAAATCTCTCGATCTTACTCCAATTAACAATAGATAAGCAAATCATCATGGCCAATAACAACATACTTGACAATGGATAATTAAACATGCAAATAGGAAACAAACACCAATTAAAGCAAGAAATTACTCACAAACATCAATCCAAGTCTTACAATGCCTTAGAACCACAAAGTGTTTAGCTAACTACTAACATAATCAAATTACAAAATCCAAATGAAATAACTAAATAAAAAGGAAAAGAAAGAGAAAGTTTAGTCTAGAATGTGGTGGGGAATGGAATTTGGGAGCTATTGCATCCTTTCTTCCTTGATTTGGTGAAGAATTGAGAGAGAAATGGCCAAAACACCTCCAAGTATGTGTAACTATGTGTGGATTTGGGGGAGAATGTCTTGGATTTCAAGAAAGGGGACTTATATAGTGTTGGGGAAGGGTTTGGATGGCATATTTGCAAGTTGATCCCTCAAAAATGGAGAAAATACAAGTTTGGCACCGAAAATGAGGTAACTCGGCCGAGTTGGGGTCACTCGGCCGAGTGGAGTACTTAGAAATCGTGCCACGCTTTTGTCCAGCCGAGACTCGGCCGAGTTGGGCTTACTCGGCCGAGTGTGCAGAAAATGCGAAAGTCGCAGATTCGGCCGAGTAAGCTTACTCGGCCGAGTAATGTCCGAATCCAGTGGCTACGACAATTGACCTTACTCGGCCGAGTAAGCTCACTCGGCCGAGTGTGCAGTAGAGCCAAAACTCGCAGATTCGGCCGAGTAACCTCACTCGGCCGAGTTGCCTTGTTCCTCGATTTCGGCCTTTTCTCGTTTCGTGCATATCTTCCGCCTCGGGTGTCGGATTGACTTGATTCCTTCGGCTAATCCACTCCGTTTTTCGAGACGAATCCAACCGTGCACTCCTCTTTCTGGTCCGATCACTTGTGGTATATGTTTTGCTCCAAATTCCATCGTTTTACCTACAAAATCAACAAAACACAACCTTTCTCTCATTTTGGCTCAAACAATCATAATCAATGCCTAAATCAATGAAATCCACATCAAAACATGCTTCACATGTGCCTCTAAAACGTGTAAATTCCACCCGAATCAAACTCCCCCAAACTTAAAATGTTGTTTGTCCTCAAACAACTAAGCACTTAAAGCAATGAGGGTGGAATGATCACAATGGAATATTCAATGTAATTCACACGTGCAAAGTAGGATGTAATGATATCTCTTTCTCAAAGTGCATTTCTCAATGAAGGTCGTAGGCTCATTATTGCAATTCACACTCATGGATCAAAGAATGCACAAGTACACAACACATTGTGATGGGAAACATAATCCAAATGCTCAAGTCCTCTACTCATATGATGGAGTGTTTCTCTCAAACACACAAACAAATTAAGGATATTAATGCACTCATCAACCAAGTCATGCTATGCAATCACCATATGCTTGCCCAACTTCTACTTTCTATACACACTCAAATGCTCAACAATGTGATCAATAGGACTTAATCAAGGATGTAACATTGGCTCTTTGGACAAGGTAGGATGAATTTGGGAATTGTGACTCTTCTAGTGGAGGACAAAGTTTGTTGTTTTACAATGTGTGCTTTCACTTTCAAAGCTTACAAACTTCATCCTCACTTTTCTTTTTTTTTTTCTTTCTTTTTCAAACATTCATCACCTCATCTTTTGAACCATTTTTCTTTTCAAGCTTTTGGGGCTCTTTGTCCCTCTTTTCTTTTCCTTGATTTTCTTTTCATCTTTCTCTTTTTCTTTCAACTTTTCCAATTTTTCTTTTCACCAAAGATATTCATTCAAGCACATGTTTTCCACTTTGTTTTTTTTATCCTCCACTAGATATAGGTATCAAAGGCTCAAAAAGGCTAAGTGGTTAACATTGTAGTTTGCCAAGAAAATGAGGAATTAAGCTCAATGGGCTAACTACGGAAAATTACTTCGGTTTTGGGAAATTTTGGCTAAGTGACTCTTTTAGAACAAGATGGCCTATATCACATCACAAAGTTTCACACAATCATGCTTTCAAACAAGAACTTAGGCAAGTTCTAGAATCACTAGCAATAACCTAGTCCACTCTCAAATGAACTAAACCGGATTACATGCTCGATTTAAGATTCAATTCTCACCGGTTTATTCAATAGGACTCTCACATTCATCAAATGTCCCCAAACAACAACACATCATATATCCATGCTATCCAAGATCACAAATATGAACACAATCATGAAACTATATCCAACATCAATCATGCTTACATTCAAGCAAATAAACATCATCACAACTACTCAACAATGGATTCCAATGACTATTCATGCTCACATTTCGCCAATTGTCCACTACCCAACATATGCTCAAAACCAACTAAACCAATATACTCATGTGAAAGCCAAGTGTGCGCCGGTGCAAAATGTGACACAAGTAGAATGACGAACCGGTGCAAGGGTAACAACTAGTAGAAAAGTAAAAGAAAAATAACTCCCCCAAACTTAGAATTTTACTATGTAAAAATTCTAAGTTTGGGGCTACAAGTTGTTACCTCCCTCCTTGCACATCCAATGCTCTTCAAAGATCACCATTGCATCACTTGCTTTCTTTCTCCAAAGTTGGTTTTGCTTCTTCTTCATTCTCCAAAACAAAGTGTCCATAGTACTCTTCATCCATACCTACAAAATAAACCAAGCTATCAACACTACTAAAGCAATAAAAACAAGAAAGCAATAAAACCTTGGGTTGCCTCCCAAGAAGCGCTATTTTTAACGTCCTATGTCGGACGGTTCTCCTTGAGGGGAATATCAAGTCACCCCCTTGTCACCCTTGTTCTTGACCTTCCGTGCCCATACAACTTTCTTAAGTCCATCAAAACATCCACTAGCTAGCCCATCCGGCTCTTCAACCATGTCATAAGATGTTGATGCCTCATTCATCCCCAAGTTTGCACAAGTAGCTTTCTTTGATTTGGGGGAGTTTTTGAAGAAAACTCCCCCAAACTTGGCCTTCTTGCCCATCTTCAATTCATTCTCTTCCACTTGGGAATCCTCTTTCACAAAATTTATCTTGAGCTCTTCTTCCACCCTATCTTTCATGAGCTTCGAATAAGGATCTCTCTTGGAATACACATACTCTTCCTCCTCATCCTCATCATCACGAAATCTAACGGCCTTGTAGATGTTGAATGAGACTTTCTCCTCACCAACATGTAATTCAAGCTCTCCGTTTCGTACATTGATGATGGCTCCACCCGTTGCTAGGAACGGTCTTCCCAAGATCAAGGGGATTGCCCTATCTTCCTCCATATCAAGTACCACAAAATCAACCGGGAATATGAATTTCCCAACTTTGACAAGCACATCCTCAACCGTTCCCAAAGGATAAACTATGGAGCGATCCGCCAATTGAAGATTCATGGTAGTAGGCGTCAATTTCCCCAAGCCAAGTGATTTGAAAAGTGATAATGGCATGAGATTTATGCTTGCTCCGAGATCACACAAAGCACGATAAGTTCCCTCTTTGCCAATCACACAAGGCAATGTAAATGAACTGGGATCCCTAAGCTTTGGAGGTAACTTAGCTTGGATGATGGCACTACACTCTTCGGTGAGGTTCACGGTTTCAAATTCTACCATCCTTCTCTTGTTGGACATAATCTCCTTCAAAAACTTGGCATAATGAGGCATTTGCTCAAGGGCCTCCGCAAATGGGATGTTGATGTGTATCTTTTTGAACATCTCCAAGAATTTGATGAACTTTGCATCCAAACTCGTCTTCTTGAGTCGTTAAGGGTATGGGATTGGCATTACATTTCTACTAAACAAAGGAGGGGTTGCCTCCCCACTCTTCTTCTCCCCTTCTTTCTCTTTCACTAAGCCATCATCTTGGTTAACACCCTCGGGTGCCATTACCGCTTCCTCCTCTAACGGCATCTTGGGCCCTTCGTAGCTTGTCCCACTCCTTAGCCTTATGGCGTTGCATTGCTCCTTAGGATTTAGCTCCGTGTTAGAGGGGAATTGCCCCGGAACGTGTTGCTTTCCAATGGCATTAGCGAGTTGGCCTATTTGCTTTTCTATGGCCTTCACATTGCTTGCCACATTCTTGAACATCTCACCATGCTCATCAATTCTTTGCCAAGTCTTGTTTGCATTCTCCCTAGTCTCTCTCATGAATTTCGTGGTTTCCCCCATAAAAGCACCAAACATATCCTCCATTGATGGCTTTGATGAAGACTCCACAATAGCTCCATCTCTCACATTGAAATTTGGAGGTGGGATGATGGCATTCCTTGTGTTGGCATAAGAGAAGTTTTCATGGTTTCTCAAGTTCGGATGATATTGGTTGGGATTGGAAGGACTTTCATAGGCTTGCCTATCGTTCCAACCTCTCTCTCTAAATTGCATATCCCTTTGATTGTTCATGTAGTGGGCTTCTTCATATTGCTCGTCACGTGGCCCCACTAAAGCTTTAGCCGTCATAAGGGATATCAATTTATCCACCTTGTTGGAGAGTTTAGCATTCTCATCCAAGTCTTGGGTTGAAGCAACTTTCCGGGTTTGCCTTCTCTCGGATGGCCATTGATGTCCGTTCTTTGCCATCTTCTCTAGAAGCACATAACCCTCATCCGTCGTCTTTCCCAATAAAGAACCTCCACCGGCCGAGGCATCCACCATTCCTCTCGTTCGATGGTCCATCCCGTTGTAGAAGTAACAAATCAATTGGTCTCTTGAGAACCCATGTTGAGGACAACTCCTTATCAAATCCTTGAAGCGCTCCCAAGCTTCGGCTAACGACTCATCATCATCTTGCATAAATGAAGAAATTTCTCCTCTTATCTTGATGGTCTTGCTTGGAGGAAAGTACTTCATAAGGAAGGCATCTACAAGGTCGGCCCAATTTTCGATCGTCCTTAGATCAAGAGACATGTACCATTGCTTTGCACGATCACGGAGGGAAAATGGGAACAATTGGAGACGGATGTAATCTTGAGGGACACGATTGATCTTAACCGTTCCACTTATCTCTAAGAATTGAGATAAATGGAGGTTAGGATCCTCCTTTGACAACCCTCCAAATTGGTTGTTTTGAACCATCATGATTAGGGCCGGCTTGAGCTCAAAGTTATGAGCATCAACGGGTTCCCGACCCGCTCCTCCATAGGGCCTTGGGATAGGGCGGAAGTGGTCTCTCAAGACTCTTTGTGGCTCCTCATCCTCCCTTCGTCTATCATCTCTTTCCATACCAATATTCTCTTCAACTCTCCGACGAAAGTTGTCCCTTAGCACTCCTTGAGGTCGGTTACCTCCATTCCCGTTTGGTTCCTCAACTCCTTCCACTCCTTGATTCTCAAGTTCCTCTTCAACTTCTTCTATAACCAGATTCTCCCTTCGGTTCATTCTTTCCAACTCTAGTCTTCTCCTTTCGGCGTTCCTTCTTCGACAATTGGCCTCAATCTCCGGATCTAAGGGTAACACTCCTTGTTGGTTCCTCCTAGATCGTGTGATCATAAACCATGTCTATCAAAAGAGCAAACGAGAGTGAGAAATACAAATAAGCTCAAAGTAACAAACACAAATATTTTTGGATTTTTGCAAAATAAAGAAAGCAAGTAAAATGTCTAAACTAAAACTCTCCTAGCCTACACTCTAGAGCTTATGAAAACCTCCCCGGCAGCGGCGCCATAAACTTGATTCACGTGTTATGCAACACTAAAATAAACAACCGCAAGTATACGTCGTCTATTGTAGCGTGATAAGCACGAGGTCGATCCCACAAGGAGGCTAAGCGTAAAAGTGTATTTTGTTAATCGAGTTCTAAGTAGACGTGATCGATAAATTGAGTGGTGTGAATTACTCTAATATTACCTAACAAGTGTCACAAATAAGTAATAAAGAGCAAAGACGAAATCGATCAAATACCAAGCAAATAAGTAAAACGAAAGTGCAACGGATGTAACTCAAAGAAAGAAAGTGGGTTCCAAGGCGATTGTAACACTTAGATGTCCGTTTATGAATGTTATCTCGTTTAGATGGCCATTAAGTTTATCTCATATAGGGTGATCACACAAGAAGAATTAATTAATCTCTCGATCTAATTAACCAAAGGCGCAATGCAACATAGGCTCGTATTTCTACCTCACAAACATTACACCGCCTAAAAGAGCTCCTAAGACCATTCGATTCCCTCTCCGATAATTAATCCTCTCTCGAGCTCATAATAATATCGGGTTGCATGCTTGCATACGATTAAATGAAATAAATCTCTCGATCTTACTCCAATTAACAATAGATAAGCAAATCATCATGGCCAATAACAACATACTTGACAATGGATAATTAAACATGCAAATAGGAAACAAACACCAATTAAAGCAAGAAATTACTCACAAACATCAATCCAAGTCTTACAATGCCTTAGAACCACAAAGTGTTTAGCTAACTACTAACATAATCAAATTACAAAATCCAAATGAAATAACTAAATAAAAAGGAAAAGAAAGAGAAAGTTTAGTCTAGAATGTGGTGGGGAATGGAATTTGGGAGCTATTGCATCCTTTCTTCCTTGATTTGGTGAAGAATTGAGAGAGAAATGGCCAAAACACCTCCAAGTATGTGTAACTATGTGTGGATTTGGGGGAGAATGTCTTGGATTTCAAGAAAGGGGACTTATATAGTGTTGGGGAAGGGTTTGGATGGCATATTTGCAAGTTGATCCCTCAAAAATGGAGAAAATACAAGTTTGGCACCGAAAATGAGGTAACTCGGCCGAGTTGGGGTCACTCGGCCGAGTGGAGTACTTAGAAATCGTGCCACGCTTTTGTCCAGCCGAGACTCGGCCGAGTTGGGCTTACTCGGCCGAGTGTGCAGAAAATGCGAAAGTCGCAGATTCGGCCGAGTAAGCTTACTCGGCCGAGTAATGTCCGAATCCAGTGGCTACGACAATTGACCTTACTCGGCCGAGTAAGCTCACTCGGCCGAGTGTGCAGTAGAGCCAAAACTCGCAGATTCGGCCGAGTAACCTCACTCGGCCGAGTTGCCTTGTTCCTCGATTTCGGCCTTTTCTCGTTTCGTGCATATCTTCCGCCTCGGGTGTCGGATTGACTTGATTCCTTCGGCTAATCCACTCCGTTTTTCGAGACGAATCCAACCGTGCACTCCTCTTTCTGGTCCGATCACTTGTGGTATATGTTTTGCTCCAAATTCCATCGTTTTACCTACAAAATCAACAAAACACAACCTTTCTCTCATTTTGGCTCAAACAATCATAATCAATGCCTAAATCAATGAAATCCACATCAAAACATGCTTCACATGTGCCTCTAAAACGTGTAAATTCCACCCGAATCAAACTCCCCCAAACTTAAAATGTTGTTTGTCCTCAAACAACTAAGCACTTAAAGCAATGAGGGTGGAATGATCACAATGGAATATTCAATGTAATTCACACGTGCAAAGTAGGATGTAATGATATCTCTTTCTCAAAGTGCATTTCTCAATGAAGGTCGTAGGCTCATTATTGCAATTCACACTCATGGATCAAAGAATGCACAA
Organism: Galeopsis tetrahit; assembly: GCA_963675135.1. NCBI lineage: Eukaryota > Viridiplantae > Streptophyta > Magnoliopsida > Lamiales > Lamiaceae > Galeopsis > Galeopsis tetrahit. The sequence continues at coordinate 26,272,322 of OY776125.1, read as the reverse complement.
GTACACAACACATTGTGATGGGAAACATAATCCAAATGCTCAAGTCCTCTACTCATATGATGGAGTGTTTCTCTCAAACACACAAACAAATTAAGGATATTAATGCACTCATCAACCAAGTCATGCTATGCAATCACCATATGCTTGCCCAACTTCTACTTTCTATACACACTCAAATGCTCAACAATGTGATCAATAGGACTTAATCAAGGATGTAACATTGGCTCTTTGGACAAGGTAGGATGAATTTGGGAATTGTGACTCTTCTAGTGGAGGACAAAGTTTGTTGTTTTACAATGTGTGCTTTCACTTTCAAAGCTTACAAACTTGATCCTCACTTTTCTCTTTTTTTTTCTTTCTTTTTCAAACATTCATCACCTCATCTTTTGAACCATTTTTCTTTTCAAGCTTTTGGGGCTCTTTGTCCCTCTTTTCTTTTCCTTGATTTTCTTTTCATCTTTCTCTTTTTCTTTCAACTTTTCCAATTTTTCTTTTCACCAAAGATATTCATTCAAGCACATGTTTTCCACTTTGTTTTTTTTATCCTCCACTAGATATAGGTATCAAAGGCTCAAAAAGGCTAAGTGGTTAACATTGTAGTTTGCCAAGAAAATGAGGAATTAAGCTCAAGGGGCTAACTACGGAAAATTACTTCGGTTTTGGGAAATTTTGGCTAAGTGACTCTTTTAGAACAAGATGGCCTATATCACATCACAAAGTTTCACACAATCATGCTTTCAAACAAGAACTTAGGCAAGTTCTAGAATCACTAGCAATAACCTAGTCCACTCTCAAATGAACTAAACCGGATTACATGCTCGATTTAAGACTCAATTCTCACCGGTTTATTCAATAGGACTCTCACATTCATCAAATGTCCCCAAACAACAACACATCATATATCCATGCTATCCAAGATCACAAATATGAACACAATCATGAAACTATATCCAACATCAATCATGCTTACATTCAAGCAAATAAACATCATCACAACTACTCAACAATGGATTCCAATGACTATTCATGCTCACATTTCGCCAATTGTCCACTACCCAACATATGCTCAAAACCAACTAAACCAATATACTCATGTGAAAGCCAAGTGTGCGCCGGTGCAAAATGTGACACAAGTAGAATGACGAACCGGTGCAAGGGTAACAACTAGTAGAAAAGTAAAAGAAAAATAACTCCCCCAAACTTAGAATTTTACTATGTAAAAATTCTAAGTTTGGGGCTACAAGTTGTTACCTCCCTCCTTGCACATCCAATGCTCTTCAAAGATCACCATTGCATCACTTGCTTTCTTTCTCCAAAGTTGGTTTTGCTTCTTCTTCATTCTCCAAAACAAAGTGTCCATAGTACTCTTCATCCATACCTACAAAATAAACCAAGCTATCAACACTACTAAAGCAATAAAAACAAGAAAGCAATAAAACCTTGGGTTGCCTCCCAAGAAGCGCTATTTTTAACGTCCTATGCCGGACGGTTCTCCTTGAGGGGAATATCAAGTCACCCCCTTGTCACCCTTGTTCTTGACCTTCCGTGCCCATACAACTTTCTTAAGTCCATCAAAACATCCACTAGCTAGCCCATCCGGCTCTTCAACCATGTCATAAGATGTTGATGCCTCATTCATCCCCAAGTTTGCACAAGTAGCTTTCTTTGATTTGGGGGAGTTTTTGAAGAAAACTCCCCCAAACTTGGCCTTCTTGCCCATCTTCAATTCATTCTCTTCCACTTGGGAATCCTCTTTCAAAAAATTTATCTTGAGCTCTTCTTCCACCCTATCTTTCATGAGCTTCGAATAAGGATCTCTCTTGGAATACACATACTCTTCCTCCTCATCCTCATCATCACGAAATCTAACGGCTTTGTAGATGTTGAATGAGACTTTCTCCTCACCAACATATAATTCAAGCTCTCTGTTTCGTACATTGATGATGGCTCCACCCGTTGCTAGGAACGGTCTTCCCAAGATCAAGGGGATTGCCCTATCTTCCTCCATATCAAGTACCACAAAATCAACCGGGAATATGAATTTCCCAACTTTGACAAGCACATCCTCAACCGTTCCCAAAGGATAAACTATGGAGCGATCCGCCAATTGAAGATTCATGGTAGTAGGCGTCAATTTCCCCAAGCCAAGTGATTTGAAAAGTGATAATGGCATGAGATTTATGCTTGCTCCGAGATCACACAAAGCACGATAAGTTCCTCCTTTGCCAATCACACAAGGCAATGTAAATGAACCGGGATCCCTAAGCTTTGGAGGTAACTTAGCTTGGATGATGGCACTACACTCTTCGGTGAGGTTCACGGTTTCAAATTCTACCATCCTTCTCTTGTTGGACATAATCTCCTTCAAAAACTTGGCATAATGAGGCATTTGCTCAAGGGCCTCCGCAAATGGGATGTTAATGTGTATCTTTTTGAACATCTCCAAGAATTTGATGAACTTTGCATCCAAACTCGTCTTCTTGAGTCGTTAAGGGTATGGGATTGGCATTACATTTCTACTAAACAAAGGAGGGGTTGCCTCCCCACTCTTCTTCTCCCCTTCTTTCTCTTTCACTAAGCCATCATCTTGGTTAACACCCTCGGGTGCCATTACCGCTTCCTCCTCTAACGGCATCTTGGGCCCTTCGTAGCTTGTCCCACTCCTTAGCCTTATGGCGTTGCATTGCTCCTTAGGATTTAGCTCCGTGTTAGAGGGGAATTGCCCCGGAACGTGTTGCTTTCCAATGGCATTAGCGAGTTGGCCTATTTGCTTTTCTATGGCCTTCACATTGCTTGCCACATTCTTGATCATCTCACCATGCTCATCAATTCTTTGCCAAGTCTTGTTTGCATTCTCCCTAGTCTCTCTCATGAATTTCGTGGTTTCCCCCATAAAAGCACCAAACATATCCTCCATTGATGGCTTTGATGAAGACTCCACAATAGCTCCATCTCTCACATTGAAATTTGGAGGTGGGATGATGGCATTCCTTGTGTTGGCATAAGAGAAGTTTTCATGGTTTCTCAAGTTCGGATGATATTGGTTGGGATTGGAGGGACTTTCATAGGCTTGCCTATCGTTCCAACCTCTCTCTCTAAATTGCATATCCCTTTGATTGTTCATGTAGTGGGCTTCTTCATATTGCTCGTCACGTGGCCCCACTAAAGCTTTAGCCGTCATAAGGGATATCAATTTATCCACCTTGTTGGAGAGTTTAGCATTCTCATCCAAGTCTTGGGTTGAAGCAACTTTCCGGGTTTGCCTTCTCTCGGATGGCCATTGATGTCCGTTCTTTGCCATCTCCTCTAGAAGCACATAACCCTCATCCGTCGTCTTTCCCAATAAAGAACCTCCACCGGCCGAGGCATCCACCATCCCTCTCGTTCGATGGTCCATCCCGTTGTAGAAGTAACAAATCAATTGGTCTCTTGAGAACCCATGTTGAGGACAACTCCTTATCAAGCTCCTAAGACCATTCGATTCCCTCTTCGATAATTAATCCTCTCTCGAGCTCATAATAATATCGGGTTGCATGCTTGCATACGATTAAATGAAATAAATCTCTCGATCTTACTCCAATTAACAATAGATAAGCAAATCATCATGGCCAATAACAACATACTTGACAATGGATAATTAAACATGCAAATAGGAAACAAACACCAATTAAAGCAAGAAATTACTCACAAACATCAATCCAAGTCTTACAATGCCTTAGAACCACAAAGTGTTTAGCTAACTACTAACATAATCAAATTACAAAATCCAAATGAAATAACTAAATAAAAAGGAAAAGAAAGAGAAAGCTTAGTCTAGAATGTGGTGGGGAATGGAATTTGGGAGCTATTGCATCCTTTCTTCCTTGATTTGGTGAAGAATTGAGAGAGAAATGGCCAAAACACCTCCAAGTATGTGTAACTATGTGTGGATTTGGGGGAGAATGTCTTGGATTTCAAGAAAGGGGACTTATATAGTGTTGGGGAAGGGTTTGGATGGCATATTTGCAAGTTGATCCCTCAAAAATGGAGAAAATACAAGTTTGGCACCGAAAATGAGGTAACTCGGCCGAGTTGGGGTCACTCGGCCGAGTGGAGTACTTAGAAATCGTGCCACGCTTTTGTCCAGTCGAGACTCGGCCGAGTTGGGCTTACTCGGCCGAGTGTGCAGAAAATGTGAAAGTCGCAGATTCGGCCGAGTAAGCTTACGTCCGAATCCAGTGGCTACGGCAATTGACCTTACTCGGCCGAGTAAGCTCACTCGGCCGATTGTGCAGTAGAGCCAAAACTCGCAGATTCGGCCGAGTAACCTCACTCGGCCGAGTTGCCTTGTTCCTCGATTTCGGCCTTTTCTCGTTTCGTGCATATCTTCCGCCTCGGGTGTCGGATTGACTTGATTCCTTCGGCTAATCCACTCCGTTTTTCGAGACGAATCCAACCGTGCACTCCTCTTTCTGGTCCGATCACTTGTGGTATATGTTTTGCTCCAAATTCCATCGTTTTACCTACAAAATCAACAAAACACAACCTTTCTCTCATTTTGGCTCAAACAATCATAATCAATGCCTAAATCAATGAAATCCACATCAAAACATGCTTCACATGTGCCTCTAAAACGTGTAAATTCCACCCGAATCAGCTGTCTAGGAGGAAACTGTTAATGGAAAGGAGAATTCATGTTTCTGATTTTGAGAGTAAGAATTTGGTTCAATTCTTAGAGGACAGAAAACTGATGAAAGCTCTAACTTTGTGTGATACTTTTGTTTCTGATTGGGTGTATGAATTTTATGCATGTCTGAGGAAGAGTAATTGTAGGAGGAGTTCCCGTTGGTATGGAAATATACAGTTTAGGGGGAGTACAGTTCCATTTACACCAGAGTTAATTAATGATTTCTTAGGCATAGAACCAGTACTTGATGATGATGAACCTGATTTGGATGTTGTTACTGCTTCTATGACTGGTGGTTTGTTGACTAGATGGAAAAATGGAATGTTGGCCAAGGACCTTACATCTCTTTATTCTGTGTTGCATAAGTTGATAGTTTATAATTGGATACCCTCTACTAACTCAATCAAAGTGACAAAGGATCAAACAATCTTGCTCTATAGGATAGTGGTTTTGAAGAAGTTTAACTTGGGATTGACTATTTTCCACCACATGATGAAGTTTAGTGGTGACATTTCTGATAAAGGCAACCTTCCATACCCTGTGCTTATTTGTTCATACTTGAAGATGCATGGTTTTAGCCCTAAGAAGACTGAAGTTCTTAGAGGTAAGGTTCTTTTATACACCATTTCACCTGCTCTACTCATTGGTGAAAGAGTGAAAGATCTGCCCTTGCACAATCCTGGAAATTCTTCTCAAAGACCAGCTCCTGCTCAACCTCAACCTCAACCCACATCAGCACAGAGACCTGAACAGAACACAGCTGCACCTAATGCTGCACCAGATGCTGAGAACTTTGGTGGTAATTTTGATACCATATTCTCTGTTCCCAGATCTTTTATATTATTGCAGCTACAGCACTTACAGGACCAGATTGATGAACTCCAATTCATCAAAGACAAGTGGACCAGGCTACTTCCCACTACAACAGGGGGAGTACCACCTTCCACTTCAGCTAGAACTTCTGGAGTTGTTATTGAAGAGCTGAATCCTGAAGCTGGAGGTGTACCTGATGCTGCTACAGAGAATGGAGGAACTGCTGCTGCTAACAATGTTGTTGCACTCTTTGCTTCAACTTGTTTTATTGAGGAACTAGAGGGTGATGAAGACAAGTTTGCAGATGCTGCTGAAGATGATGAGGATATGAAAATCCTCTATGCTGATATCTAGAACAGATGATGCAAGACAGGGGGAGTACTGAAGTACAGATGGCACATGTGCAGGACTTTGATGCTGCTGCTATTGTTATAGCAATTCATGTCATTTTCAGTCCTTTTTGTTATTCTGTTGTGTTTAAGTTAAATTATGTTTATTCTGATACAATATTTACTATTTCTAGTTGATAGGATGTTTATATTTATCTTGCTTAAATTAGTTTGCATTAATGATATTTGATTACTGCTTCTTGCTTAATTTGTTTTCTTTTCATTAATTGCTTACTGCATGATGAATATGTCTTGTTTTGTTTTATTTTTCTTCATGTTTTTGCTCTGTTTATTTTGTTTAGTTTTTTTTTTGAGTCTTACATAAGTCTTAGAACTAATCTGGTATATACCCTTATATGCTCTGATTTAATCTTTGATTTTTTGTAAAAGTTATATGTTTTGTAAACAAGTGTACTGTTTATACTTGTTTTGGTTTTGAATAAGATTACTTTGATCTTATGGCACGGATCTTAGTAAAATTATTTTTGATCTCTTTTTGATTTGATCTAACGGTTACAACAGGTATTGTCTTGACTAGTATTTAGACTTGATGTTCAACTCACTTAAATACATAATACTGAGTATGTATAGAAATATATGTGCATCAGGTGTGTTGTAGTCGAAAGGTCAAATTGGGGGAGATTGTAGATGTTGTTAACTCTTAAATGCTTTAACATTATCAACAACATCTTAATTTGACCTTCCTTGATTTATTCTAAGTCTTTTCTGAAATGTTACATTAAATGTTGTACTAAATGCTCTCACATTCAGGAACGATTCTAGAAGCTTCTACAAGAGTCTGGAACCTGGAAGATTCCAGAAGGTTGGAGAACGTGCTAGAAGAGTTTAGAGCATTGTAGAACGACCTGGAAGATGACAGAAGGATCTAGAAAGATCATGGAGGTTGAGGTCCTAAAAAATAGGATCTCATAATGGAAGGATCTAGAAGCTGTGTATTTCTTTATAAATACCGCAGGAGCCTCTCATTTCAAAGTATGCACTATTCGAGTAACACCTTCTTGAGAGTTCAACCCTAGTTCGGAGTTATGGTCAGTAGTTGTATCGTTTAACGTACGCCGAGGGATACCACACCTTCCAGTGTACTTAGTTCTAGTCTTGTATCGAGTGAGAGTGAATCATAGATCAGATTAGTTCTTTAGACAGTGTTCTTACACTTAAGTCTATTTGCGGATTCAGGCACCTGCCTCGATCGTAGTTTCTGTTTGTGGAATGTTGAAGTAATTGCTGAGACATTTCACACGACATTTTTGTGTATAACTTAGGAACTAAGTTATTGTTTCGCCGTAAGGCTTAGCATAGGTTTTGTTATTAATAAAATCTATGTTAAAAATTATTCCATTGTGTTCGTATTGTGTTTTAGTGTTTTAGACTTCCGCTGTGTACTGTGTTTAATTATTTACATTTTGTTAGAGTTAATGCTACACTAATTGTCACAACATTCAATGTAACATTGTTCTGTTTTTTACTTAAACACTAGATACCATCCCCCCACACACTTTCACACTTTTTTTTATATTATCTTTTGGTTAATTAATAAATTTGTGTTATTTGAAGTTTGCGTACTAAAAACACCTACTCTTGATCTTGTTTGCAAGTCTCGGAGAAATGTAAATAGTAGACAAAAACTTCACCGCGTGACATTCTGATTTTTTTTTTTTCCATTCATCTGATAATTCGTATGCATAATAGCTAGTTACATTTTTTATTTCAATAAATTAAGTCAAATATTAAATTAAGAGTTGGTCTCCTGTGCACAGTGTGCATGTGCACACTAATGCACAGAGCAATCCTATATCTATTTATATACATAAATATAAATATAAATAATTAAGTAATAAATGTTTTAGTGGTTATACATACTCTTTTTAAGCATGAGATCACAGTTTCAAATCTTTTCAAACTTGTTTTTTTTTTTTCGTTTTGTTTTTTTTCTATTTTTTTTTTCGATTTTTTTTCTTTTTTTTTTCAAACTTGTTTTTTTTCTGTTTTTTTTTTTTCGTTTTTTTTCGTTACTCACTTCCACTTTTCAATAATTACTTCTGGTTTTTTTTTTCTTTTTTTTTCTGTTTTTTTTTTTTCGTTTTTTTTTTCATACTTGTTTTTTTTTTCTGTTTTTTTTTTTCGTTTTTTTTTCGTTACTCACTTCCACTTTTCAATAATTACTCACTTTTCAATAATAATAGTCCCTACTTTTCATTAATAAAATTTCCACTTTTCACTAATAATAATAATTATTTTTCATAACAAAATTAAATTTCCACTTTTCACTAATAATAATTATTATTTTTCATAACAAAATTACCACTTTTTCAGTAACAAAATTTCCACTTTTTCAATAATAATAGGTTCCACTTTTCAATAATAAGAATTACACTTTTCAGTTAAAATATCTACCAATTTTCAATAATAAAAATTAAATTTTTCAGTTAAAATATCTACCACTTTTCAGTAACAAAATTTCCACTTTTCAATAATAAGAATTACACTTTTCAGTTAAAATATTTATCACTTTTCAATAATAAAAATTACATTTTTAAGTTAAAATATCTACCACTTTTTAATAATAAGAATTACACTTTTCAATTCAAATATTTACCACTTTTCAATAATAAGAATTACACTTTTCAGTTAAAATATCTACCACTTTCAATAATAAAAACTACATTTATCTACCACTTTCAATAATAAAAACTACATTTTTCAGTAAAATATCTACCACTTTTCATTACTTTATTAATTAATTAATTAATTTACCATTATTAATTAATTACAGTTCTCATTTTTATCAACCAATATTTACAATTATTAATTAACTTACAATTCTCATCACTTAATTAATTTATAATTATTAATTAATCTATAATTTTCATTTTTATTTTGCTTATTGCTATCATTGTTAATTTAATTAATTAAAACGGGTATATTTAATTATAAATTGTACGTTAAAATTATTATTAAAATTGAAAAAAATGTTATTCTTATTATTGAAAAGTTGTAGATTTGTTATTGAAAAATATAATTATTATTATTGAAAAGTGGTAGATATTTTAATTGAAAAATGTAGTTTTTATTATTGAAAGTGGTAGATATTTTAACTGAAAAGTGTAATTCTTATTATTGAAAAGTGGTAGATATTTCAACTGAAAAGTTTAATTCTTATTATTGAAAAGTGGTAGATATTTTAACTTAAAAATGTATTTTTTATTAGTGAAAAGTGATAGATATTTTAACTGAAAAGTGTAATTCTTATTATTGAAAAATGGAAATTTTGTTACTAAATAGTGGTAGATATTTTAACTGAAAAATGTAATTTTTATTATTGAAAAGTGGTAGATATTTTAACTGAAAAGTGTAATTCTTATTATTGAAAAGTGGGAATTTTGTTACTGAAAAGTGGTAACTATTATTATTGAAAAGTGGAAATTTTGTTACTGAAAAGTGGTAATTATTATTAGTGAAAAGTGGAAAATTTGTTACTGAATAGTGGTAACTGTTATTAGTGAAAAGTGGAAATTTTATTAATGAAAAGTAACAACTATTATTATTGAAAAGTGGAAGTGAGTAACGAAAAAAAAAACGAAAAAAAAAAAATAAAACAAAAAAACAAAAAAAAAAGTTTGAAAGTACTGTAATTAATTAATAATGGTAAATTAATTAATTAATTAATAAAGTAATGGATTATAAATTAATTAATACAAAAAATGGAATTATAATCATAAGTAGAGAAAAATAGATAATAAGTTAGAGTAGGAGGATAAGGACAAAAGCATGTGCACCAAACCTGTTTTGGTGCACATGGTGCATTTGAGAATTTCCCTTAAATTAAAAATTAAATTGAGTAAATTGAGCATTAAAATCTAAATATATTTATACTAACAATTACATAAAAAAAAATTTAATTTATTATTTATAATAAATCGATTCATGATCGATCTCTTACTACATAGTCTTATTTCAATCGAAAAAACTTTAGAAATTTTACCAAGAATATATTAAGTTTGATAGTTGAAGTGAGAGAGGGCTGGTATCTTCAAAAGTCACATGATTTTCTTAAAAGAAAGTCGCATCTCTCTCACCCATAAACAACTTATCTTATTTTTATTTTTTTAAGTTTCGGGTATCCGGTCCAAGAGTCGATTGAATTGCGCTCCGTATAGACTGGTCTCATAAAAATTGTGTGCACCTTAGAGAAATCGAACATGAAATCTAGGGAGGAGCATACTCCTAAGTCTCAAACTTACACCACTAGATCAACTCCTTCAAGTTTCTTATCTTATTTTAATTATTATTCTGTAAAACATTTTTAAGACTTTTAATATATATATATATGTATGTTAATAAATGTTTAAGGAAAGATGTAGTAACATTAAAAAAAGAAAAAGAAAAAAAAAAGGTAAGATCAAGATATATATAGCTCAATAGCATGAGAAATTAGTGTGTTTCCAAGTCCAATTAAAACTGAATATGCCAACAAATCAATAACAATGAGTAACCAACTTCCATCTATTTTAATTTCAATGCCCTTTTGGAAAATAAAATAAAATCAATGTCATTTTTGTAATTTCAGTATCGATCTTTTTCATTGAATTTATTAAACCAAAAAACAAGAGACACTCTCTTATGATGAATCAACATCCATAAAAAGAAATGCAAACCAAATTATTAGCTTAGTGAGTAAGTAGATAAATTACATTTAATGTGAATCTATCTAGACTATACTACTTGCCACTTGCCAGTATAATAATCTAACTTAAAACAATAACAAAAGCTTCTGCAAACCTAAGTTTATTTATTTTTATTTTCAAATATCATTGTCATGTATAAAAACTATCAAATATTATACATATAAAAATCAAATATTTTTAAACAATAATAATTTTATGCATAATAGTCACACTTATAAAAAAGATGGTAAAGTCTAGTATGCACTCGAGTGCATGCTGTGCACCCTAGTCAATGTGCACTTTTCAGTTTACTGACTTACACTTTTTGGTAATGGTGTTGCACTTTTCAATTATTACTCATTTACTAAAAAGTGTAAGTCAGTAAACTGAAAAGTACACATGGACTAGGGTGCACAGCATGCACTCGAGTCCATAGCAGACCAACCCAAAAAAGATTTATATGAACTCGGGTTGATATACATGTATGCATAATAGTTATGCGACTGTGAGACAATCAAATTCATTAATAAAGTATATCCCACTTAAATTCATCATTGTTGGTCTTTTATGATTCATTATGTTTAAATTAAATTGAAATTTCATGAAAATACTTGACGAGATCGACCCACAAATTATTTTTGTGGCAATCGTTTGCTTTCGCAGGACATAATATTTGAAATATTCAATTGATCGAACATCTAGGTCCATGATAAGACGTAATATCAAGATCTAAAAATAAAAATAACTAATGCTTCTTATCAACTCAAATAAAATATTTTCAAGATTTAAATTAAATATAAACAAATTCTTTTTCTTTTCTTTTTAAAAGGTTCCTTAGGATGTGGCGGAATCAAGATTTTTTCATGTCAATTTTGAAACTTTCTTTCGAAAATTGTTTTCAGCAATGAATGCTGACCAAAATTGGACCCATACCATTATGAATCTTGATGGTGGTTTGAGCCCTTTTCTATTATTTTATTTATTTATTATTATTATTTTCATTTTTGTGAATTGCATGAAAAAGGGAAAAAATGTGGCCACGGAAACAAGATATATATTGTACATGGAGGTCAGAGGCATTTTGTCATATATCATGTCCTTGAATTGAAACAGCGACTTAAGTTAATATCTATAAAAAAATGATAAAGATTTATCATATTTTTTTAAGAAAACCTCAAAAATTGAAAGTGTTTCTTAAATAAACTAATTTTTAGGAATGACAATGGGACGAGGTGGGTACTTGAAAACCCAGACCCATTCCATTCTTTGAACGCGACGGGACAGGTCATGGATCGGGTCCAAACTCGTCCACTCAACATTTGATCAAGTCCAAACTCATCCCAATTAGGGCAGGTTTATTGTAGTTCCAATTTTAAACTCACTCCATTACAACATATCCACGAGTGAGTTTGGGGAAGAACTAAAGAAGCACCTTACGGAAAGACAATTTCAACATATATTTACGGAAACTTATTTAAGACAGTTTGTCCGATCTCAAAACCGAATTCAAACACAACCCGATCCATAAATCTTCCTAATCCACACACGGAATAGCCCCACAAGAGACTAAAATGGTTTGTATTTAGTGTGTGAGCCCACATATAAGATCATAACTACTATAACCACTATGACTCAAATACACTTCTATAATTCCTTCTAGAACTATAAGCTCTACCAAGTATTTTTTACAGCAAAAAATGGATAGACACAGTGTGATGGTAAGAAAAATAAGTACACACATCAATAGTGTATATGCAACATCAATAATTTGTTGTGATGTTTCTATCCATATCATAAACTCTGACAATAGACAATATAGTATTCTGAGCTGCTACAAAGGCAGATGGCAATTAATCAATGTGTTAAGAAATTATTGGAGGAGAAATTAATTAGCACAGATGTGTACATTTATTTATTTTTCTTAACTACCTAACACAGGATAGGAGTAGCATAGTGATAATTTTATATATGATCTCTAATATTCACAACTTCATCTAAATATTGGTTGAGAAAGTCAAGATACTATCATCACCAGTAGCCTAATCAAAATTAGCCTTTGATGATATTATTGTTTGCACCAAAGATTACGACTCGTAATTAAATTAAGCAACGTCATTATCACCCTAATCAAAGTACAGATAGGAAAATGCCAAACCTGTCAAATTCTCTTTCCTCAGGTAGTTCCAGAGTCTCCTTGACTTGTGGCTCAAGACCTGATCAAATAGCAGAACAAATAATAATTCACAAGATGGTGCTTCTCTTTCAAACTTGAAGCAGAGTATTTCCTTCTGGGGCCAATCGAAGAAAAACTATTAGTTTGATTGATGAGTAAAATATATCAATATTGACAGTTGCTTAAAAATATTTACTAATTGATCAAAAATATGTCTCAAACAAAATCGAAGCTTCTAATTGAAGAGTGAAAATGCACAACCATCGTTTGAAACATAGAAGAACGGAAATAATACACGCAACTCACCAGACCTTATATTTTTATCACTCAATATTTGCTACAACAAAGGCCCTAGATTTTAATCACTCAATATTTGCTACAGAAAAGAAAATGGTTTCCAAGGCTGAAAATGCCTTGGCAGGATAACTGACAAGGTTGGAGTTAATAATATAAGGGCTGGATTTGACTCCAATATCCTGATTCGCGCAATGCTGCTGCTAAAAATAGCCAAGTGCTCTTGAGAAAACGAGCAATCCAGCCAAATCAAGCAAACCTCTACGGGACATTCATAACTTGAATAGACTGCAGCATGTCAGAGACAGCAATTACCAAGTCACCCGATTTTATCATTCCACGGGCTTTAAGCAAGGAGAAAGTCTTGTTAAGATTGTTTTCCATATCATCAGAAAAGCTCAAACAGAACGGTATTAGACCCCACTGCAGATTCAGGCGCCTACGTAGAGATGTAGATGTAGTGAATGCAAAAATCGGGCAGTCAGGTCGGCAGCGTGACAGGAGAGATGCCATGTGACCAGTCTTTGTGTAAACAAAAATAGCATCCACCTCCAAATTGTTGGCTGCAATGTTAGCCGGAAATAATTCATGGATCAGAATGCTGGGCATCTAAATATGAACAAATATAGGTAGTCATGTATGAGACGGAGCTCCGCTTTAGACCTCAATTTTTCTTTAAAACATGGTTCGGGTCATAAGCCCAAGGGTCACACAAAATATATGTGATGAGAACTCGTCTCATGCATAAGACTGTCACATATAAGTTTTTGTTGAACAAATATGATACTAAAAAGGCTTATTTGCTGTTTAAATCCCCACATTTTCACAAATTGCAAATCTAATCTAAACTTTTGAGTTTTGGCAAATAAAACTTCAGTTTATTTAAGAAAATTGCAATTCGAATTTCTGGGAAGATTGACTCTTGCCCGTTCTAGAGGTGTCAAACAATTAACCATGTATGCACCCATGCACGTACTGAATAGGATGATGACGTGGTTATTTGTTCGTCACGTCAGAAATGGGAAAGAGTCGATCTGCTCGGAAGTTCGAATTGCATTTTTCTTTTTAAATTGAGGTTTTATTTGCCAAAACTCAAAAGTTTAAATTAGATTGCAATTTGCGAAAAGGTGGAGATTCTAGCAAGAATTAAGCCTAGTAAAAATGTGCAGCTGCTGGGAGGGATATGTGTACACTATAAGCTAAATATTTCTTACCCATCTTAGCAGCAGAATTGCAAATCTCCTCTGAAATGGTGTCTGCAGAAGAAGATGCTATGCCAGGTAGCTCCATAGGTTCATGAAGTTTCTCGTCTCTCCACCATTTCTCAATTCTGAGGCTTACACTTCTTAAAACAGTCAATGCTTTATCAGGGAACTGTCCCATGGCTGATTCACCTGAAAGCATCAAGGCATCTGATCGCTGGCGAACTGCCTCAGAAACATCAGCTACTTCAGCTCTTGTAGGAGTTGGATATTCTATCATAGATTCAAGCAATTGGCTGGCAACAATAACAGGCTTATTTAATTGCCTACAAACTTGGACAATTCTCTGCTGTTCTGATGGAACCTGTTCCAATGGGATCTGTGCACCAAGGTCCCCTCTTGCCACCATTGCTCCATCTGATGCTTGGATGATCTCCTCCAAGTTCTTCAATGAATCAATACTTTCTATCTTTGCAATCACGGAAATATCGCTGCATTACCAAATCGATTTCCGTGAGTTACATGAAGATATTTAAGACAAAAGGCTTAAGGGGATGATTGATTCAAAATTCTTCAATGGGAATGGGTATGAGAATATTAGTATAGGGCAATTGCGGTGTTTAATGATAGTAAAGGAGATCAATTCGCCTTTATCATACTTCATATGAGGTTATGAGACTCAAAATAAGGTAATCATTCCCAATTTTGATTAACTACCTCCCCTCCTAGAATCATTTCTCCTTAAACATTCCACTATTCCTCTAAAAAAAATCCTTTTTTTTTAATCCCCACTTATTTCTAGATTAGAGCAAAACACTAACAATATAACCACCATTCATTCTCACCACCATTTCCATTGAAGAATTTGAACCAGGCTTCCCCTAAGTTTTTTCTGAAGTTTACTTAGAACTAATTGTAGTATTTCCATATAAAAAATTTATCTCTGGTGCACCTTTAATGGCATGCTGATAAACTAGTTCAAACAGGCCTCCAAACAACCTAGAGCTTGTGTACAATGGTTATGGCCAAACTAAGTGAAAATTAGATACGAGCAGTAGGCAAGTGGATCCATGAGGCAATGGGCCTACTTTAGTCTTTACTAAGGGAAAACTTGTGAGCTATCTTTGCTTCAAAGAATGATCATCTATAATGATTGAACAGATTACTCACCTATCACGAGCCCGGGCCTTAATATAGCTCTTAAGATGTTTTATAACTTCAGCAGACCTGACAAATGATACAGCAATAAAATCAACACCTTCTGCAATCCCGAAGTCAATATCCAACCAATCCTGAGGAATAATACTAAAGAGTGTGAATAACTGAATAAAAAAGGGTTTTCATAGTAATCGCAGTAAAAGAAAAAAGCTTCCAATTACAAATTTGAACAAAAGATGACACTCAAATTACATAGTAACCAGTTTTAAACGATATTAGGTATTCTCCCGTGCGATGCGCAATTAGTATATTGACAATTATTGAGTAATGTGTGATATCTAAAAAAATACTCCCTCAGTCCCCTAATGTATAGATTCTATTTTTCCCAATACAATTTTGGGAAAACCATCTGCTAAACTGCAAGATTGAAACTGTACACATGTAGGAAGCAAAGCATGCAGCAGCGCAAATGAGAGAGTTATTTAGATGGCTATGCGATGGTGGTGCAATACTGATGAAAAGGCAGGATGCCATCTTGTCTCTTCCTTTTGGTTAGGATATTCTTAGTCAGTTGTAGAGCAAGTGGTATAAGTAATTAGAGGGATTTATGGCTTTCAAGACTCACGGAATTGCCTCCTACATATCTGAAAGATCGCTAGATTTCACTTAAGCTGGAATGTATGTAGGCTAGTGTGCAATCACACCGTATGGGAATGTTCAGAAGGATAATTTTTTTTTTTTTTGGTGGCAGAGATGCTTGCCACTAGAATTATACAACCCAGTCCGAGTCATTTTTAAACCCTATCGCCAGATTTGGGTGAACAATGCCGATATTCATAGGACAGCATTGCAGAACCCATTCTGAACATTACAAGTTAATGTCATGACTTTCGTTTGATGAATACTCTGGCTAGAATTAAAGCTATGGTGAATAATATTTATAGGCGTAGGAATTAAAGCTATGGTGAATAATATTTATAGACCCTATCTACATCATAATATCTTGAAAGTTTTTTGATATTCTAAATCACAGCAGATCAGCGCGGAAACATATCAATCACTTGAGGATTGTTACCCAACTTATGTTAGATAATCCATTTGCAGCCAGCAGAAAGAAATGTCAATTTGGAAAAGTTAGTCAGTTACAGTACAAAGTTTTTATTTTTCAATTTGTTGTAATAACTTAAATTCGAGGCACAACCTATCTGCACGAGAGGACTTTCTCCTAGTTGTGATCATTTCAATTTTCTTGCTTATTTCAGCTGATTGTAGCAGTTCTCTTCAAAATTCGAGGCACAACCTATCTGCACGAGAGGACTTTCTCCTAGTTGTGGTATCAAAGTTGCTTGCTTAGTCGCCTACACTTTATCATCAACTTTGATACCACTCGCCTACACTCTAGCTTAGATCCATCTGCTATTTCCTCAAAATTCACACATTTCATTCCAATAAATTTTCATAATGGTATATTGAACAATATCCATACTACAAGGCTCAAACACTGCACAGAACACGAAAGCACATATTTGTGGTTTAGAGCCATTAATTAACTATATGAATGGAGAAGTGAATACAGGAAAGAAGATTACTATCACCTCTTGCTTTAAGCCCAGGACTATATACAGCCCCATGACTTATGCTGGGCAAAGACCCAGTAATATATTATGTTTAATTTTCAAACCAACCCATTGGAGGATAAAATGGCCATAGTATAACCTTGAAAAAAGGAACATCTCAAAGTCTCTCTATTAAGGTTGTTTGACAGCTGAAGTCTCTGAAAAATAGTTATTCTTTCACCAAAAGGCAAAAGCTTGATTTTAATATGAGGCTTTTCTTGGACAATGCTATTTTAGTTCAAATTACATTGCTAAGCACCTATGATCAAGTGGCTACATAATATAGATAAACAATATAAAAGAACAAGGCCTAATAATTGGAAACATTGCTTGGATGAATATTGAAATACGTATAAAGGAAATTATTATTCGAAGAAAGAGCAGTCAGAAAGAGAAGTATGGACCTTTGAGGATAGTGTAGGTAACATAGCATTACGTTCCCGCACTAGGCTACCGTTACGCCAGGAGGTGAGATTAGCTCGAGGTAACAGAAGCCCAGGATCAGTGCAACGACACCTAACATCTGGACCAATTTTCTCAATCACCTCAAAACTTGCCATTCCACCATCAACTACAAGTTCATCACCTACTTCTACATCTGTCACGGGAGAGTAACAACTTCATTAGAACCGTAAGCAGAACACAGAATAAATGCCAAAACATTGATGGCAAAGACTTCCTGTACAATTTGTTAATAATGCATGTTTTTAACCTTCAGCAAAGCCATCATAATTCACATTAATAGTGTGTTCTGGAAGAACCGAGTCAAAAGCTCTAACACTGAAAGTCCATATTTCACCATCCTGCATTAGATAAAAAGAAGCAAAATCACAAATTCAAGCTTCAGATATGTAATAGTATTGCAAAGCCCAACGCAGTTTCATATTGCTTCACAAAAACAAAAAAATCACCGAATCACCATGCATCACTTTCAAAGAAATATACAACTACCCCCATTAAGAGATGCTTGCTCGAGACAATAAGGAATACTATTAAATTTGATGCTTACTAAGAAATACACTATTTAGTATTTTAGAAGACCATAACAATGCCTGATGCGAGGTTTATTCAAATCACACAAGAAAAGATAAAGAGTTGCCTCCTTGCATTCTCACAATTAAATCTTTTACCAGAGCCATCTACACTATACAAATTGCATATACCATTACCGACAAGAAAGTCTAGAGGTGAATCTCATTCTCTTTTTCAAACCTAACAGAATCCAAAAGTCACAATCGCATTGTGAAACATTGCTTCCCTCGGCAATTATACTCAACTTCGACCTAAAACTGAAAGTTCTCTGTTTGCAACAAATGGAACTAGCTAATATCAAATCAATGTTAAACCAAAACAATTATACACTCATCATATTTGTATGAGTACCTCAGCTTTGGCGGATGAAGCGCCGCCGAGATCCCCCATATGAATTTCACTCCCCTCAGTGTCCATCATAATGGCCACCGCATATCCCTTCTCCTCATTCAACCTCCTCAACCGTTGAATCACTTCTCGATGCCACTCCCTCGTGCCGTGGCACATGTTAATCCTCGCCACATTCATTCCACCCACGGCTAGCGCCTCCAATTGCTCCGGCATACACGTTGCCGGACCGATCGTGCAAATCAGCTTCGTCCGTCGCGTGCTACGAAAGCCGTTCTCCTTCAGCTCCGCCTCCGTGACTGTATCAATCTCAATCGAGCTGGAATCAGAAACCGCTGTAGATAAAGCGCCGCCTTTTCCATTTTTGGAAGTTAACACTGGCGGACTGAATTCCGATGTGGTAGCTCTGATGCATAAAGAGGTTTTGCTAGGGTTTTTGGTGAATGCGAAGCGGGAAACAGAGCAATTGGAGAAAGGGAGAGAGTGCTTTGTGGAGCGCGGAATGGAAATTGAGAGGTTGAGTGATTGCGCCATGGAGAGACGGAGCGGCGCCGTCGAGAGTTTAGTGAGAGAAATTAGTGAGGAGTTGCGGGAGTGTAGTGTAAAGGTGGGGGTGGGGGTGGGGGTGGCGGAGAAAACTAGAAGAGCAGCGAGGAAATGTCAGTGAAAGTTGATGATTTATCGCCTGTGTCCGGTGCACGTGACACGCGATTCTTACTGGATAAAACAAAGGGATAACTTGGTATAGTATAGGAAATTAAAAGAGGGGGGAAAATATTTTTTTTTGTCCTATAAGTTTTAGTGATTCCAAAATAAATCCTTTGTAAATGTTTTCTTTGGATTTTAAAAACCAGATTTTGGATTTCAAAATCCAAAACCCGTTTTACTTCGGGATTTAAAAATTGGTTTTCAAAATCCACTCAAAACCACCCATATCAAACATATTGATTTGACATAAAGTTATATCTATATAATATTATTCCAATCATTATATTTTTTTTCAACAATAATATAATAATACTATAATAATACAATAATATAATACATTTAATCAACTAATCATTATAATCTCACCAAACAATAATATAATAATACAAACTCATTCAATCTTACAACTTGATTTGACATAAAGTTAAATCCTTCACTATTCTAAAACCCAAAAGAAACACCCATATTACTATTCATCGGGATTTCAAAAACCAGGATTTCAAAAATCTGGTTTTTAAAACCACCAAAAGCCCAAAAGAAACACCCCCTTTAAGTTTGAACTTTACAAAATACATCCTACATCTTTCAAGTTATTAATATTAGTCCTTTTTCAAATCTATTTCAATCCTTTAAGTTTAAACAAACAAAATACTACAATAAAATACTACTCCAATCTACTAAAATCTAAAAATTATATTACTAATTCAATAAAAAATATACTCCCCACCCCGGTCCGATCGTGTTTTCAAAATAAAAAATAAATTGATAGATTTTCTATATTTGAATTTAGAAAATGTATTAATAAAGCTTAAATTATATATATTAATAAATCAAGAAAATTATAAATATATATTAAAAAGACAAAAAAAAAAAAACCAACCTCGTCATATCCCCTAAATGTAAATTATATTAATATAATGATCAAATATTCAAATTTGAATTTATTTTAAAATTTACTTATGGTTTACATTATATTTTTTAATTTATCAATATAATAAAAAAAATTAGAATTATTTCATTTTTTAAATTTTTATATATATATATATATATATATATATATTTTTTAATTTAATATCTTCATAATTTTTTTGGCAAAAATAATCTTATTTTAAATAAACATATTTTGTACTATTATTTAGCTAAAAATGCAGATTTATTTACGATTTATATAATAATTTTTATATTTTATTTTGTTGGTATTTAATTATTTTATTTTACTGAATATTTTTTATTAAATAAGTTATAATTTTATATTTTAAA
This sequence comes from Galeopsis tetrahit, assembly GCA_963675135.1. Classification (NCBI taxonomy): domain Eukaryota; kingdom Viridiplantae; phylum Streptophyta; class Magnoliopsida; order Lamiales; family Lamiaceae; genus Galeopsis; species Galeopsis tetrahit. The sequence continues at coordinate 26,251,978 of OY776125.1, read as the reverse complement.
TAAATTTTTGTTAAACTGAAATTTTTAATTAGTGAGATATTTAAATAATTTAAAATTGATATTTGGGTAGGGGCGTATATTCAGGTTTTAAATAAATAAGTTTTATAATTTCAGATTTTAAATAAATTATTTAGTTGACTTAAAAAAAATAAAATTATTTAGTGTTTACTTTTTTATATATATATATTTTAATTACTTAAAGAATCAAAATTGGATATTTGACCGGAGCCACTAAACGACTTAAATTTTTTTTATTGAGTTTAAACTTAAAGGACTAAAATAGATTTAAAAAATGACTAAAATTAATAGCTTGTAAGATATAGGATGTATTTTGTAAAGTTAAAAACTTAAAGGATTTATTTTGGAATCACCTAAACTTATAGGACTAAAAAAAATATTTCCTCTAAAAGAGGCAACCACTATAAGGCACAAAGTTGGCTAACTTATAGCAACTACACACAGAGAAAAAAAAAACTTGCAACTAGACTCAAAAAGGGTGTTTAAATGTCAAAACTACCCCTTAATTCAATCAAAATTAAAAACAATGGTGAAAGGAAAATACTACTCCCTCTGTCCCATAGGAATTTGCACACTTTCCATATATGGATGTCCCATACCAATTTACACACTCCATAAAAGGAAATATTGTCATAACCCTCACACTCAAAATATACACATATTTACCCATATGTCATTACTTTTTCACACTCAATCTACCTTTTACTTTATTTTATTCATAAAAGTTTACAAAATTACCCCTCAAAACATCACTCATTACACTTTTTCTTACACATTTATTAAAATGTGTGCCATTTCTAGTGTGCAAGTTCCTCCGGGACGGAGGGAGTACCTTTTTTGCTTCCCAAATCCCAACGCATTACTTACCTACCCTATTCACTCCAGACTGCAGACTGCAGACTGCGGACAGATATACAAAATGGGTGTTCATCCTCAAAATAAATTTCAAACTAAAATGTCCTCTCTCTCTCTCTCGCTTCCTCCACATAACCGGTACAGGAAAAATGTCATTTTTCTCTTCCTGAAATCGTCCCCAGAAAATACTAGAAGGAGCATCGTTGTATCCTTAGCTTGGTGACTGAGTTCCACGTCGGCGCCGTATTCTTGTCATATTGTTGCTGTTTCGGCAACGAGCTGAGTTCACCTTGATGGGTTTTGGGTCGGATTTAGGTGTTCCGGTGGAGAATGGGAGTACTAGTGGTGGCGGAAGAGGAGCTCTGTAAAAAATAATCAATTAGCCTTCTCCTTATGTAAAAAAAATTAGGATTTTCTCCATCCCTACCAAAGAGCTGATTTTTGGATCTGTATCTCTTTAGGAATATGGAAACCCCAAAATTGTTTTTAGAGATTTTTGGTTTCCATTCCGTACGCTAATTTGCGAGTTTATGTTGCAATTATTTTTTTTTAATTCTCTTCTTTAAATTTAAGTTTTTATTTTTTATTTTGCTTCAAGATTTTTTTTATTTACTATTCCATCTCCATGAGACGTATTTTGCTTGCTAACGAGTAATGAGTGGGTAGGACATTAATTTGTTCTTAACATTTTTAGGAGATGAGAAAAAATCTGGTATTTTAAAAATTGAACACTAAATGTTGTAAAGTTGAACAATAAGTTGCAAGATTGAACACAGACAATTATTGTGATCGCAAGATAAAGTTTCTTTTATAAATAATTATGCCAGCTGATTAATTCATTCCTTCCTAATATTCAAATCCAATCTAGAATTTAGAGTTTAGTAACTTAAGTAAACTCTAAATTAATTTGAGTTTGAATATTGCATTTTCTAAACTACTAAACCCTATATTAAATTTGAATATTACATAAATTACTAAATCTAAATTGAAATTGTGATTCTTAAATATATAAATTAAATATCATATTTGTTGTTTAATTTCAATTCAAGTTAGGTAATATTACAAAATGTAATGTAGAATGTAGCACTTTAGAGTTTAGAGTTCAATTTCAATTTAAGTTTAATATTGTTGATCCTGAAAGGAGAGTGACACAAATGTATGAAGGGAGGGAGGGAAGGGGAGAGTGGAATGCACTTGTGTATGCTAATTTTTTCTATTTATCAAAATAGAGTTTAACTTTAGTTTGTTTAGGTCAGGAGAGTTGATTTGTCAAACTCTCTGACTTATTAGTCTATCAAAGCTAGTATGATCTTTTAATCTTGATGTCAATCTCACTGAGTACTAGAAAGTAGCCAGATGAGAAGTTATATTTGTAAGATCAAATGTGCGGAATAGATAAACCCTTTAAAGTTATATCTCCTTAATGATCTAAATGTTTTTCTAAGAATACTGAAGTTCTCTGGACTCAGGGAGATTGTCCCAAAACTGATTTTGTCGAGAACTAAATTTAAATATATAAATTGAATTATTTTTTTTGACAGAATATATAAATTGAATTTAAATATTATATAAGTTACTAAACTTAAATTGTATATAAAGTACTAAACCTAAATCTTAAACATAAATTGAGTTTGAATATTACATAAGTTACTAAAACTTAAATTTTCATTAAAATTGCAATCACTAAAACTAAAAAAAAAAACTGAACACTAAGGGTTGTCAGGTTGAACACTAAGTGTTGCAAACTTGAACACTAACAATTACCGTAACGGAAGACTAGAAGACAATTGAAGTCTATTAGTGAAATTAGATGACAAGGACCTTGTATACCTTAGACAACTAATATTACCCGCATGAGATAAGCCAAGTAGAAGATGCTAGCTGATATGGACTTAACTAGATCTTGCCAAGCCTTAAACTTTCAGAAGAGTTACTCAGCTGAAGGAGTCAGCTGATAACATGCAATTAAGAAGGCAACTGCCTTAAAAGACAAAGAGAATGTCGGATCTCATATGACAGACTCAACTGAAGACAAGAATGAAAGTCTAACCAACTTATCTGACGTGGACCAATTAATGAGAAGATGTCAGCACAGTTATTGAGTTGACTTGAACTAGGGCTGCTCATTCCTTTTTAAGGAATGTTTGTACTTGAATCAAGGAAATATCAAATCAATGAAGATCTTGACCCATACATAGAAGATTTAATGGTAACGGCTAGTTTATCTAACGACTAGTTGGTGCTCCAAGTTCACTGAATCCTTTTGAGTTCTTTAGAGCCATATTTATTCTTAAGTATCCAAAGCTCTAAATCAATTAAATATTACATGAGCTACTAAACTCTAAATCCTAAACCTTAAATTAAATTTAAATATTACAGTACTAAACTTAAATTGAAATTGATTGATTCATTCATTAAATATATATATATATATATAATTGAATGTCAATAAGTTACCGAACCCTAAATTCAAATTCCTTATATTACACAAGGTACTAAAATGAAATTAAATTATTCTTTTATTAAAATTTAAATATATAAAATGAATATAAATTGAATATTACATAAGTTACTAAAACTTAAATAGAAATTGAGTTTGAATATTACATAGGGCAAATATTTGAACACAAATGGTGAATATTTGATCAAAGAGTGTCTGTTTATAAATTTGGTGAATATTTGAACAAAGAGTGTCTCTTTATAAATTTTTCTCATGATAATGGAAATTTTTGAATTTAACTATTAATTAACTAATGTACTAAACTCTAAACCCTAAACCTTAAATTAATTTTAAATATTAGGGTTGGTACTCATATTGTGATTAATTAGCACTCAAAGCAAGTGATCATTTTTAAATTCAGATTATATTGTAATTAATTAAAAAGTTATATAAATAATATTTATATGGTGTGAATGTCCATTAATATTCATTGTGTGTCATTTATTTGTTCATGTACTTACTTCATTTTATTTTCTCAAGTTTGTATTGAGACTTATAAATAGAAATGTTATAAAGTAGTAAACACTTGAAGTGAAATCAATATATATATATATATATATATATATATATTTAAAATGATCGGGTGTTATAAAAGGATAATAATGAAGCTCTATCAATAAACCATTGTTTACATAAATAAATGGTGAAATTAAAAAAACAGAGGACTCTAATGCTATTTAGGAAACTACTGTTCAATATTGTCATATATAATTCAAAATTATGAATTTTCGTTCAAAATTTATGTGTGATTGTTCAAATATTTATGTGGTCTAATTTTTAATTTTTGCATGTAAATGAACAATATTCATTTTTTTAACGTCAAGATATATAACAGATTTTGGATCATAATCAAATGCTTGATTGGATTTCTTCTTTATTGTTGATTTTTCTTTCTGTCATTTCTCTTGGCACCAATGGAATCAAACTTTTGAAAATGACACCAATAATTAAAATTTGTTAATCTAATTAATGCAAGCATAGAGTGAACATGAGAAACTTCAGTGACGTACCTGAGAAGAAAAATAGTGAAGATTACCTGCAGATTTTAATTTGAAAGAAAAAGTAGTCTCAATTTTGTCATTTATGTGAAATATTAATTATATTTCTGGAAGTAAGTAGATGGTTTAAGCAGAAAAATAACAAATTACTATTTCTAGTGATCATTGTATACCATAACTACAAATTAAAAAACAAAAATGTTGAACACACCCATACACTTTTGAACATAAAAACCAAAAATGTTGAACACTAGTCACTGGGAGTAAAATAATTTCATATTAATATTCTCAAAACAGATTAATACCTACATGAGTTTTTTTTATTCAGTAAAAAAAACTTTTCATTGCCACGGGTACTCAAAACTCAATACAAATCAAAGTACTTTCACATTTTCGATGCATAAATTGATAAGTAGATGAATACATAAATAAGCAACAAACAATGTCAAATGCTGCCTCATAGGTTCCTGCTTTTAGCTGCTGTCCAGAAATTGGATTGGATTCCTTTTCCATTCGCTTATGAGACTGTCATTGACCTTCTGCACTTTGGTGCCTAACCACAGACATCACATTACCCTATCAATACAATACCATTCCCATCTCATTTTCACTTTATAGATTCAATAACAGAGGTTTCAGTCTATCATTTTCACATTCACATGTCACCTAATCTTTGTATCATTATTTTCACATACACAACTAATTATACTTTCTTCTAAAAAAAACTAATTATATTATCCTTATTCTTTGCCAGAATCCCCCAACAATTTACAGAAAAATTTACAAAAAAATCTTGATTCACAGAGAAAGTAAATATATACCAGAAAAGATGAAGAAAACTTGAAAGACGACAATTTGGTACCGACTTTTACCAACTCATTGCATTAGAAAATGTTAATACAAGAGAGTCATTATATTAAACATGCATTAAGTGCATTGGACTCCAATTGTAGACATTACACCAAACAAATTGGGACTAGAGCCTTTATGAAGTTGCAATAAAACAAAGAAAATGAGAGAATCACAAAAAGGGCCCACTAAAAAAAACAGTAATTATAGCCAACTAATACATACTGAAGCTCATTTTGGAACCTATTTGAGAAATTGAACATTTTTGTCGATGGAATCCACATCCAAACACATGTGCAATGCAAAAATATCAAATGCGATAAAATTCAACTAAAAAAAGACTTAGTAAATTGAATTGAATTTACTACACTCAATGCACATTAACTACAATCTTGAACTCTCCCAAGTTAATTCAAATAACAAGATACCACTAAATATATATAGCATAATCATGCACATCGAGTATCACTACCACAAAACGTTTATAATATTTTCATAAAACCACATAAAATCAGCCCTTAAATTTATTAAAATAACCATTCTCTTGCAGTACCAACAATCAATTACACACAAATCAATTCCAAATCAACACTCCGTACCTCCAAAGCAAAAATGAGAAACAGATTGTTCCAGAAAACCTCCAAACCTCCAAAGCTGAGAGTTAGAAAATAGTGTTCTTTATGCTCTGTTTCAAAATTCAAAAAACACAGAAGAACAAACAATTTTTTTTATTACCAGCCATATTTCTTTGAATTATGAGCGTCCGCGTCTTCAGAAATTACCTTGAATTCATTTTACAAAAGGGGCCCAACCTAAATCACCACTCTTCTTTTTTTTACAGGACCTAAATCACACTCAATAAAGAATCTGTAAAATTTGTAAAAAAAATAATTAATCTATAAAAAAATTCCAGCAACTAGTATGTAAAAATTAGTATTCAAATCACATTAGTATTCAAATCACATTAGTTTTCAAAAGTCGTAAATACAAGAACAACTACAACTAATCTGAAAAAATCAGAAACACCAGCAAATTGTGCTTTGAGATTCAAATTTCTAGTAGTACTTAATTAACTAAATGAAGCTGAACGAATTTGGGGAAAAAACATAGGCTAATTTATGGTTTAGGGTTTCAGAAATTACCCTCAGAAAAAATGAAAAAAATCAGTAAAAGGGCTTCAGAAATTACCTTGGATTTAGTTCACAAAAGGGTCTTCGAAGAAGAAACTCCGGACGGCGGTGGAGACCGATGAGCAGCGTCCGCAACTTCTCTTCTGCAACGGCGGCGGTGGCAGACGACTTGCATCCGGCGGCGGCGTCCCCTTTGAGATGAACATCAAGCCAGAGAGCATTTTGGTGGTCACTGAATACAAAATACAAAATTGAATTTTGAATTCTGATACAAAGTTTGAGAGGAGCAAGCCATTTCTCCAATAATTATGCAGATGTGACATTTCTAGCTTGGTAGAGGAGGTGACATGCGTATGGCTCTTCGGTCTTCATAAATGATTTTTTTTTTTGTGTAATTGCAATACAAATGAAGGGCACAAATGACATTTCACCAATATTTTTGTGTGTAATTGCAATACCAAAACATTCATGTGTGTAATTGCTATAATTCCTAAAACCTCGTGCCTCATAGTAAAAAATCTCAAATTAAAATTCAAAATCCACTAACATCTTAATTTTTTTAAACAATTATTTATTGAATGTCAGAACAAAAGAGGTACACAAAAATATGATTAAATTTGTGATAACAAGTCATACTCCTTATTTTATAATCACAAATGAGGTACACCAAAATATGATTACAGAGTATAAGACAACGTTTACCGTTCTAAATAATTTGTTGGATTTGATCGCCAGTCATTGAAAGAGTAGTCGTCTTAACCCAGATATTTGACAATAAATCAACTTCATAGTTTCGCCTTCGCCCATGAATTTTAGAGTAGATTGTGTTTCATTTCTAAAAATTATGGCGTTTATTCATTTTCATAAAAGTCATATCACTCCAAGCCAGATACATGTTGCATTCTTTTCACTCTTCTTTCCCCTGAACATGCCACTGAAAGCTAGCAAATTGATAAGGTTGTTCGCCTGTAATGCTGATCGGGTTCGTAGCCATGCCAAGCCATTCATCCAGATTTCGTGTGAATAGCTGCATTCAAAGAAGACGTGCTTTGTTGTTTCCTCGGCAGTGCTGCAAAGAACTGATGCAGAAGCGTGCACAAACACAAGTAATGAATAATCGAAGAGGATGACGTCTTGACACTACGTGTACTAGACGAGAGAGCCTCTACGGAAAAACCTTTATTTCTTTATTAAAATTCCAAAGATGCGCACACTGTCATTACAAGTGGGTATAAATACCATTAACCTAATAAAACCCTTTTTGCAATTAAGTCCTTTAATTAACTAAAAAACACATAAATAAAACATAATAATTAATTAGACTCGCGGGCCTGGGCTTTATCAATTAGCAAGCGATCGTGTTTGTCCAGAAATAGCAACGCGGCTTCATCTCCATCACTCTTCCCTCCTTTAAGACGATTCGCCCTCGAATCGGAATCGGCTTCATCTCCGGAAGAATTATCCCCCATGTATTGCACCAAGTGTTTGACGTTGAAGACGTCGGAAGTTCGGATGTTGCTTGGAAGGCGAAGACGATATGCATTCGAATTAATTTTCTCCACAATTTCAAGAGGGCCAATCTTCCTTGAGGATAACTTGTTATATTCATGGGATGGATAGCGGTCCTTTGTGAGGACAGCCCATACGTAGTCAACCACCTCAAAATCGACGTGGCGGCGACGAGAATCAGCAGCCAATTTGTAACGAGCATTGGACTCTTCCAAGCATGCAGCTGTCTTTTCATGTATATGCAGCAAGTCAGCGACCAAGTCCTCAGCACGAACGTCAACAGGGCGTGCAAAAGGAACATCCAACAAATCCAGCGGGGCCTTTGGATTGAAACCGAAGACAACCTAAAATGGAGAAAAACCCGTGCTACGATTAATGGCCAAATTATGAGAAAACTCAGCCGGTGGCAAAATCATATCCCAAGATTTAGGCTTGTCGCCCACAAGGCAACGAAGTAAATTTCCCAGCGATCTATTCACCACCTCCATCTGCCCGTCAGTCTGGGGATGATAGGCACTACTAAAGTGCAACTCCGTATTCACCATGCGCCATAACGAGCGCCAAAAATGGCTAAGAAAACTCCGTATCTTACGTTGTACATAACATGTGCGAATTGTTAGAAATATGAGGTGTATGTGTAGACAAAGATTAAATGCTGACACAGACTTAAACACGAAAGTCGAGGCTAGAGTTTGACTCTATCTCCGTAAGACGTTATTGCCCCGTACACAGGTGCAATACGGATCACTGGCAACCGTCCCCAAGATACAACGACTTTAAACTTCACGACTGTTGCACTACAAATCGGAAGCTATCGGCGAATCGCAAAATGGATATCCGGAACTTTCGACTCGACTCTAATGCAGCAACTACAACTCTAAATTGCTAAGTATGCATATGTAGTTTTAACTCAAGTTTTCAATTCTTGACCATGAACCAATCGAATGATTGAATGAATGAAATGACCAATGTAGGGGAATTTATTTATAAACTTCCAATAGTATTTAGGTAATAGGTGTGACTCTTCACAATAAGCTTATTTTTCCAAAAGTTGCAACCTTTAGAAATAAGCAACTATTCACAAAAGGTATGTCTTTTAAATTAACACAATAATTCTAAAAGACACAACCTTTGGATAATCAATTATTCACCAAAAGATATGTCTCTCAAATTAATACAATAATTCTAAGAGACACAACCTTTGAAATAATCAATTATTCACCAAAAGACATGACATTTCATGTCAAGTCACAATCCATCACTATTACCATTATAAATACATTCAACAATGTATTTATCCACACGTTAAATGACCAAATTTAATACTCCCTCCGTCCCATACTTGAAGCTACATTTTACCATTTTGGGCGTCCCATACTTGAAACAACATTACGTAAAATAGTAAAAGCACTTTTAAACACTCCCCTTAAAACATCACAATATTACAACAAATGCCACTACTTTATTACACTAAAAAGTAACTTTATTACTATTTATAAAGTTGAAAAGTCTTTATTACCCCCACTTTATCTTATACAATACTAATAAACAACTCATTTATTAAAACACGTGCCAATTTGGTTTGTAGCTTCAAGTATGGGACGGAGGGAGTATTAATTTCTCATTCAACCAAAATTTGGTTTTGAGAAATCAAATCAACTAAATTCATTTACGCAAAACAGATTATAAAATTGTCACTTAATATTTTATAAAATGTGGTCAAAACCAACATTTTCCAACAATCCCCCACATGAATGAAATTAATGTATGTGACTCCCTATAAAGTTTCGACGAACCGTTACTGCATCGGGATAGGTAGCTTCAGGCTTTGAACCTTCCCTAGTAAAATGCCATCGGATTTACTTGCCACTCAGTGAACACGATGTCTTGAACTGGTTGGCGTTTTGTGTAAACCAAGACAATGACATATACACAGCAACGACTCTGATACCCTTTGGTTCTCATGTTGTGTCCGTTTCGGCCCTGGACCATATCTTGGATTCATAAGTGTGTTTTCATTTGAAGCGGCCCCACTTCACACTTATATAGGTGATCTCCTATCAAGAGTACCCTGCAATACTCCACCATTGGGATATAGGAATCATTAAAAGCTGTTAAGCTTAACCTCACCACACGTCAGCAAGTTTTCTACACCGGAAGGTGTAAGGTTGCACTTGAAGGGAATCGAGAATGGGTTTCCTTAGTTTTCTCAAATGCACATTTCAGTGCTTCATAACTTAGTTGTCTCGTTGAACCAAGTTCTTGGGATCCTCCAGTCAGCATGGACGAGTTACCGCTATGAACACCCTTTTATGTGTGGGTTTTAACCTCATTCCCCTTACTCATTATCCTCATAAACATTTCGTCATTACCGGCCGGTATTTAACAAAATGCAACAATCGTTAATTAATTGCATAAGTGTTTAGAGGATTTTCGTGACACTGCTCCCCCACATTTCCAATGATGGGCTCAGAGTTTGTGTCCAAATATCCAGTTTTCACAACTAGATATTTCTTACATAAAATTCCACATCGGGAATTTCAATTAGTTCATTAAAATCGATGAGCACTACCACGTGCTTTAATCTTTATTAGTCACCCCCCACACTGCGAGATAATCATGGAATCACTTTATCCTTTCTCATAGTTCACATGATTTTATCTCCTTGTGTGGTGACTTTACTCGAATGTGATTTTTCAAGATGAACAAATTCATACAGCTTGTGGAAAACATTCCACCGAACTCAACCGTTTCAGGTTTTCCTTATTTAGCTTTAAGGCCACACCTTTACTAACAACCTTACATTCGAATATGTCGATGGAGACCTCTTTCCCCCACATTCGAATGTATCCATGTGTGGAGATGCATTCCCCCACATTCGAGTTGTTTGTCCCTTTATTTGTGAATTTCTCTTATTCGTCAAATTTGGACACAATCTCGAAACATTGGAAAATCGAACGTTGAATTTTTCTTTTATTGGAATTCATTCCAATTTTCAACTCACATATTAATTTGATCTTTGGTCAACATACCAAAATTAAATTCAATTTCAAATGTAGCATTTAATGTCACCCATAACTCGAGCATAATTTTCGATCAAACTATACGAGTCAAAATCTTTTGAATTTAAATTCAAAACACATTTGTGCTCTCAAGCACAATTTCAATTTTGAAATTAATTTAATAATAAATTCAATTTCAAATATGGCTTTCAGTGCCACCCTTAACTCGAGTATAATCTTCGATCGAATTATACGAGTCGAGGTATTTTGGATCATATCCAAAATATAATTTACGCTCGCAAGCACATATCATTCTTGAACATAATAAAACCTTAGTTCGATATTCACAATCAAGGAATGAACCATTATGAAATAATATTTTATAATATTTCACGTATTATAAAATAAATTAAACCATAACATTATCTCTTTGGCTCAATACATCAACATCATATATCAACATGAACATATATGAATTTTACGTACCTTTCTGAACCATCACGCACGTCACTCTTCAATTTTGAAGAAGCGTCGTGTCCGTTTACGCGGAACCCCAACAACACTGCTATTTGATTCAATTTTCTGAGATAACGATTAATTCCAGCAACATTGGAGTTGTATCTCATAAACTATGAAGAGTATTTATTCAATAGACAAGTTATTCATAAATAATCTCAAATAAATAATTTGAATAGTAATCAATTTCAAAGGAATTTAATTTAAAATTCACAAATGATTTTGAAATAAACTTCCCTGAGAATGAGTGAGATCTTTTGCCACTTACATGCCAATCTTCGAATACACAAGAATAACGTCTTACGAGTGTTAGAAAATTAAGGTGTATGTGTAGACGAAGATTAAATGCTGACATAGACTTAAACACGAAAGTCGAGGCTAGAGTTTGACTCTATCTCCGTAAGACGTTATTGCCCCGTACACATGTGCAATACGGATCACTGGCAACCGTCCCCAAGATACAACGACTTTAAACTTCACGACTGTTGCACTACGAATCGGAAGTTATCGGCGAATCGCAAAATGGATATCCGGAACTTTCGACTCGACTCTAATGCAGCAACTACAACTCTAAAATGCTAAGTATGCATATGTAGTTTTAACTCAAGTTTTCAATTCTTGACCATGAACCAATCGAATGATTGAATGAATGAAATGACCAATGTAGGGGAATTTATTTATAAACTTCCAATAGTCTTTAGGTAATAGGTGTGACTCTTCACAATAAGCTTATTTTTCCAAAAGTTGCAACCTTTAGAAATAAGCAACTATTCACAAAAGGTATGTATTTTAAATTAACACAATAATTCTAAAAGACACAACCTTTGGATAATCAATTATTCACCAAAAGATATGTCTCTCAAATTAATACAATAATTCTAAGAGACACAACCTTTGAAATAATCAATTATTCACCAAAAGACATGACATTTCATGTCAAGTCACAATCCATCACTATTACCATTATAAATACATTCAACAATGTATTTATCCTCACGTTAAATGACCAACTTTAATATTAATTTCTTATTCACCCAAAATTTGGTTTTGAGAAATCAAATCAACTAAATCCATTTACGCAAAACAAATTATAAAATTGTCACTTAATATTTTATAAAATGTGGTCAAATCCAACATTTTCCAACATCAACTTCATAGTTTCACCTTCGCCCATGAATTTTAGAGTAGATTGTGTCTCATTTCTAAAAATTATGGCGTTTATTCATTTCCATAAAAGTCATACCACTCCAAGCCAAATACATGTTGCATTCTTTTCACTCTTCTTTCCCCTGAACATGCCACTGAAAGCTAGCAAATTGATAAGGTTGTTCGCCTGTAATGCTGATCGGGTTCGTAGCCATGCCAAGCCATTCATCCAGATTTCGTGCGAATAGCTGCATTCAAAGAAGACGTGCTTTGTTGTTTCCTCGTCAGTGCTGCAAAGAACTGATGCAGAAGCGTGCACAAACACAAGTAATAAATAATCGAAGAGGATGACGTCTTGACACTACGTGTACTAGACGGGAGAGCCTCCACGGAAAAACCTTTATTTCTTAATTAAAATTCCAAAGATGCGCACACTGTCATTACAAGTGGGTATAAATACCATTAACCTAATAAAACCCTTTTTGCAATTAAGTCCTTTAATTAACTAAAAAACACATAAATAAAACATAATAATTAATTAGACTCGCGGGCTTGGGCTTTATCAATTAGCAAGTGATCGTGTTTGTCCAGAAATAGCAACGCGACTTCATCTCCATCACTCTTCCCTCCTTTGAGACGATTCGCCCTCGAATCAGAATCGGCTTCATCTCCGGAAGAATTATCCCCCATGTATGGCACCAAGTGTTTGACGTTGAAGACGTCGGAAGTTCGGATGTTGCTTGGAAGGCGAAGGCGATATGCATTCGAATTAATTTTCTCCACAATTTCAAGAGGGTCAATCTTCCTTGAGGATAACTTGTTATATTCATGGGATGGATAATAGTCCTTTGTGAGGACAGCCCATACGTAGTCACCCACCTCAAAATCGACGTGGCGGCGACGAGAATCAGCAGTTAATTTGTAACGAGCATTGGACTCCTCCAAGCGTGCAGCTGTCTTTTCATGTATATGCAGCAAGCCAGCGACCAAGTCCTCAGCACGGACGTCAACAGGGCGTGCAAAAGGAACAACCAACAAATCCAGCGGGGCCTTGGGATTGAAACCGAAGAAAACCTGAAATGGAGAAAAACCCGTGCTACGATTAATGACCAAATTATGAGAAAACTCAGCAAGTGGCAAAATCATATCCCAAGATTTAGGCTTGTCGCCCACAAGGCAACGAAGTAAATTTCCCAGCGATCTATTCAACACCTCCATCTGCCCGTTAGTCTGGGGATGATAGGCACTACTAAAGTGCAACTCCGTATTCACCATGCGCCATAACGAGCGCAAAAAATGGCTAAGAAAATGGGTGTCTTTGTCCGACACAATAGAAGAAGGAAGCCCGTGGAGACGATAGATTTCACGGAAAAATAATTGAGCAACATGAACAGCGTCGGAGGTACGCTTGCAAGGGATAAACCGGCCCATTTTCGAAATCGATCCACAACAACAAAAATTGCATCGCTGCCACGTTGAGTACGTGGGAGTCCGAGTACGAAGTCCATGCTCACAACAGCCCATGGACGGGGTGGAACGGGCAAGGGTCGGTACAATCCCGCGTTCGAAGCCGTCCCCTTTGATACTTGGCAAACACGACAACGCTGCACAAAGCGTGCCACATCACGCTGCACCGACGGCCAAAAATAACTGCGCATAACCATTTCAGTCGTCCTGTCGCGTCCCGCATGACCATAGCCGTGAATTTCCCCCACGATCAATGTGCGCAAGCTGCTGCTGGGTATACATAGGCGTACACCATGAAATAAATAACCATCAACACATGAATATTCTTCCCAGCGACCATTAATTAACCTTTGCAAAATTGGGCCAAAAAAGGCATCAGAGGCATATAAATTGGTGAATTCTGAAAACCCAGGAACAGCAACATGCATATCAACTAAAAGACATTGGCGTCGGCTAAGAGCTACGGCCACACGATTGGATGCACCGGACTGATGTTTCACAATGAAAGTGAACTGTTGCAAGTAGGCAGACCACTTAGCATGCCGAGCGGATAAGTTATCTTGGGTCGCCAAGTGTTTTAAAGACTCATGGTCCGTGAATAAAATGAATTCTCTATGAAACAGGTAATGGCGCCAATGGCGGATGGCCTGAACGACGGCATAAAATTCTAGATCATAAGTGCTATATCTAGAACGGGCGTCGTTGAGTTTCTCACTATAAAAGGCGATAGGTCGCCCACCCTGACTCAAAACCGCGTCAATGCCAACCTTAGATGCATCACAATGAAGCTCAAAAGGAGTAGAGAAATCGGGCAGCACAAGTAGAGGAGCGTTAATCAACTTGAACTTGATTAAGTAAAATGCTTCGTCCGCCTCAGGGGTCCAACAGAACGACTTTCCATGCATTGAATCTGTTATAGGAGCCATCAAAGAGCTAAAATGAGATATGAATCGCCGATAGAACGACGCGAGGCCATGGAAACTACGTGCCTCCGTCAACGTCGTTGGAGTCGCCCATTCTCAGATAGCGTCCACCTTCCGTGAATCAACACTAATACCCAACTTAGAAATTTTGTAACCCAAGAAAAGAATAGTGTCTGTCATGAAGCAGCACTTGGAAGGAGCAACAAAAAAATGTTCAGCCCTTAAAATTTAAAAAACGCCCCGTAAATGAATCAAATGATCAGATTCAGACTTGCTGTAAACCAATATGTTGTCGAAATAAACGACAACACAGACCTCAATCAACGGACGGAGAGACTGATTCATCACCCTCATAAATGTACTCGGTGCGTTTGATAACCCAAAGGGCATGACGAGCCATTCAAATAAACCCTCCCTCGTCTTGAACGTTGTTTTCCATTCATCGCCGGGTCGAATGCGGATTTGGTGATACCCACTACGAAGATCAAGTTTGTTGAAAATTATCGCCCCTCCCAACTTATCCAATAGGTCATCCAAACGTGGGATAGGAAAGCGGTATCGTATAGTAATTTTATTCACAGCTCTACCATCGACACACATTCACCACTTTCCATCTTTTTTTAGAATTAACAACGCAGGGACCACACAAGGGCTCAAACTTTGTCGGACATGACCCTTACGAAGTAAATCCTCCACTTGGCGGCGGAGTTCGGCGTGCTCAAGAGGACTCATTCGATAGTGCGGACGATTAGGTAATGCCGTCCCCCGGGATAAGATCGATATGGTGTTGGATATCCCGTAAAGGAGGCAAAGAATCGGGCAACTCATCCGGAAATAAATCCCCAAATTCCTTCAACAATGGTATAATTGAAGGTAGCACTGTAGCAGAATCTGTTATATCATGAGATAGCAATAAAGGCGGAATGAGTAAGCAAGACGATCGACTGTTCACGAGGGCCAGTCACCGGCCTGGGAACAGATGGAAGCAGCGTGAATTTAACACCCTGAAAACTGAAAGTGTACGAGTTTACTCGACCATGATGCACGACATCCCTATCAAATTGTCAAGGACGGCCTAGTAAAAGATGACAGGTGTCCCTGGGGACCACATCACACCACACTGAATCTGTATAATTAGTGCCAATAGAAAAAGCAACCAAAACACGACGATCAACAGAGATATTATTCGAACATTCCAACCAAGCCAAATTATAGGGATTGGGGTGGGGTTCAGTGATAAGAGCTAATTTTTCAACAACAAGAGTAGCAATAACATTCTCGCACGAACCAGAATCTATAATAAATCGACATACCTTTCCTTTAATCGTGCAAGTGGATTCGAAAAGGGCATGGCATTGGGGATCAACAGGGGGATGGCGAGGAGCCAGACAGGTATGGCGAAGCACCAAATTAGTACCAACATCCCCCGAAAGTGTTTCCTCCAAGGTAGATTGCGGAACTTCCTCATCATACACTGGAGGGCCTGTGTAATCGGCATCATCATGCACTGTTTCGTCCAATAATAAACCGCGACCCCCACGACGTGGACAATTAGCACGCAGATGACCCGACTCTCCACACGAAAAACATTGTCCCCTTTTAGCGAAAGTGGCTGGTGGGGGACCCGCAACTCTAGGCTGAGAGTTGGTACCCTTATCAAGCTCCGAACGAGATGCCGAAGGCTGGCCCGGAGACCGAGCAATAGAGGGCGAGAACGGAACCGTAGAACGCTGAGATAATTGGGACTCCATGAGGACGGCCCGTTGGTGCGCTTCAGACACAGAGGCAGGGGAAAGCATATTCAAAACGTCCTGAAAGGGTAAACGCAACCCCCCAATATAGCGGGACACTAACTGATCTTCTGTCTCCAACAGATCGATACGCGCGAGCAGTTGATAAAAGGCCTCCGTGTACGCGTCGACGGAACGCGACCCTTGACGCAAATTCTAAATTTTTTGATATAGAGTGTGGTCATAGTTAAAAGGAAGAAACTCCTTACGAAGATGTTTAGCAAATTTCTCCATGTAGTAATTTTGGAACGGCCTTGGCGGCGTCAGACGTTCTTTAATTGAAACCACCACGCGGCTGCACGTCCGCGTAAACGAGTGCCAACGAGGGGCACACGACGATCCAATGGCACTTGTTTTAATCGAGAACATCCTCGATGGTGATCAACCAATCGAGAAAGGCATCCGGATCCAAGCCACCATCAAACTCGGGGAGATCCACCTTAATACCCGATTCCTAACGGGATCCCGAGTCAGGCCTGTGATCGCGATGAGCCGCCAATGGAGCGAATGGGTTATCAATGGGTTCCTCGTCATCAGACGTTTCGATCAGATCAGGAACATCTGCCGGGCGAGGGCCTGGATTGGGGTGAGCGCGCTGACCTCCAGGCGGAGCGTTCTGGCCCCCAAGAGTGGCAGCAGCCAATTGACGGATCAAGTCGCCTTGTTGCGTCAACTGTTGGGTGAGTTGATTCAAACGCTCCTCAAAACGAGTAGTGTATGTGCCGGCGGGTTGGCGACGAGGCGGCATCGAATGGATCGGTAACTCGATCGTGATACCAACTGATGCAGAAGCGTGCACAAACACAAGTAATGAATAATCGAAGAGGATGACGTCTTGACACTACGTGTACTAGACGAGAGAACCTCCACGAAAAACCTTTACTTCTTAATTAAAATTCCAAAGCTGCGCACACTGTCATTACAAGTGGGTATAAATACCATTAACCTAATAAAACCCTCTTTGCAATTAAGTCTTTTAATTAACTAAAAAACACATAAATAAAGCATAATAATTAATTAGACTCGCGGGCCTGGACTTTATCAATTAGCAAGCGATCGTGTTTGTCCAGAAATAGCAATGCGGCTTCATCTCCATCAAGAACGCACCTTGTATCATCATTCTGTTTTAGAATGTTTCGTTTGCGCAGGTTCGACCTTGTGGGAGACGATCCCACATCAGCCTCCGGGCGTGCGCTATCACTTTCGGCGGGGCAAAACTATTCCAAATCAGATTGAATCCCTTTGTGACTTCCTTGTCTATTTGTACTTCTCTTTCTCTTATGAGGATGAAGTTGTATGTTTCTTTCGTCGATAGCTCTACCGTCGTTGATTGCTTCCATCTCCATGTATCTTCTGCTCCGTCCTTGAGTTGAGATCTGTTCAACAAAGATATCAGATCATTTAAACTAGTTAGTTCATTATTTTTTAAATATTTGTAAGAAAAAACATTTGTCTCATTATTAATTGAACATTTTTTTATTTAAAAAAAAAAAACTTATTACTCCTCTAAAAACTCCTTCAAACATCTTTTATTTACACTACATTTCATTATTTTTTTACACTAACTAAAGTTTTTTTTTCTCCAATAAAGTTGAAATTACTCATTATATTTCTTCTAAAAATTTATTTTATCACTTTTAATATCAATAAATAATTCTTATGCTAAAATCCGTGCAAACAATAAATATTCTTTTTTAAGCTATATTAAAATTTGAGACACTCTTCTACAAGTAATATTAGTTCATTTAGAAAAAAAAAAAAAAAAAAAAAAGATAAGTGAAAGGAATTTTTTGCCAAATGCCAACAAAGGGTAAGGGTATGTTTACTTTTGGTTTTAAAAACCAGGTCCAAAACCCGTTTTACTTCGGGATTTAAAAACCGATTTTTAAAATACACTAAAAACCACCCATATCAAACATATTGATTTGACATAAAGTTATATCTATATAATATTACTCCAATCATTATATTATTTCTCAACAATAATATAATAATACTATAATAATATAATACATTTAATCATTATACACTTAACTAATCATTATAATCTTATCAAACAATAATATAATAATACAAACTCATTCAATCTTACAACTTGATTTGACATAAAGTTAAATTATTCACTATTTCAAAACCTAAAAGAAACACTCATATAACTATTTATCAGGATTTCAAAAACCCGATTTTTAAAACCACCCAAAATCCAAAATAAACACCCAGAATTACCCAAAAGGATTACCAAGGAAAACAAAGCATTACAAAGTAAAACTTTGAAAACGTCCCCTGAGTACTAACATATGAAAAGAAAGAGTTTATCCAATGTTAAGATTAATGCAATATTAAAATGTCATCTGATGCTAATATCTATCAAAAGAGTAGTTGGTCATCTGGTCTGAAGTTATTACAAGTTGAGTAAGGTCTACTTAGCTGATAAGGTTTAGTCGTTTGATTAGGAGTCAACTAATCTAATGAGTGCAAGTCGTCTGATCAGATCAGAAGAGTTGGAGTTCAAGTCTGCTGAAGCCACGTCAGCTGATAAGCATATCAGCTGAGTTTAGTGTGCTGATTTCTGCTATTCCAGAGTTGGTTATTAGCAGTTATTCTGTTAGCTAGGTGGTTAGTTAGTCGTGGCAATTTCAAATGACATTGTATCCCTATAAATACAACACTTAGTGCATAGATTAGAGTAATGAGAGTACTTAGAATCAAGGACAAAAATATCGGTGTCGGTGGAAATATCGAGACCTTAAATTTGTGGAAATATCGATATCGGTATATTTTAAAAATTGTGGAAATTTAATAACTAACTTTTAATACATAAATTCAAAAAAATAATTTAAATTCATTTACATCTATGATAAATTTATATAAAATATAGTATACAATGTTATTTCATATGATATTTTTTGAAATTTATCGACATTTTTCGATATTTTCCGATATTCTTTCGATATTTTACTGATATTAGTCTCGATATTGTTATTGTATATCGATTTTTATCGATATTTTTTATTCTTTTTAAAAATATCGTGGAAATATCGTTTCTTCTCAATATCGATATCGGTGACTGCGAAAAATGGATATATTGAGGATATATCGGGGAAATTTCCGGATATTTTTGTCCATGCTTAGAATCTTTGTGATTAATCTTCGTGAGAGAGCAAGTTTATTTGTGAATCATACTTGTAATCTGTAACTTTCGTTCGTGTTTAGTGAAGAGAGTCTCTTCTATCCTCCGTGGACGTAGATCATTTGATCGATCCATGTAAATTTTGTGTTCTTATTCGTTTTCTTTCTTGTTCAATTCATTGTGTTCTTATTGTTTTGTTTTATCATTTGTGATTTGGAATAACAAAAGCGTCATATTCCATAACATCCTCATGTACCCTTCACTGGATTTAAGCACCCGTTCACATAGCTATAATTAATAATTATAGTTTAGGATTCCTCTTGCACCTATCCAACTCCATAATCTCGATTTTAAATCCATGATAAGCTGCTCCAGATTTGCACTCTCATTCCAAAAGATGATCCTGTTTCTTGCCTTCCATAATAGCCACGTAGCACATTCCCATAAATCCATTGAAAATAATTTTCTCTATTTGCGTCTCAAGATTTTGCTGCAAATTGCTAGCTAGAATGCTAAAAGAGAGCCCATTTTCCATTACACATTTCATACTTACTCTCAAAATGAAGAAGGGGTCCATTTTATTTTGTTCACCTCATGACCTGAGAAATAGAGAAAAACCCTAATTTTAATTATTATTTCTATTTTCAATTTGAATATTGTATTATTATTTAATTTATTTTTGTTGAAATTGTATTTATTTAATTTTAAAATAATAATTAATGAAATTTGTATTAAAAGGATAGGATAGTAATTTTTGATTAATTAAAAGTTAAAAAATTTATTTATATTAAAGAAGTGTAATAAATAGCAAAATACAATTTAAAAAATAATTTAAACCACATGTAATAGGTTCATACGACGAATACGACGTCACGTGGCGCAATTCGACATACTGACTACAGTAGTCAGTTTGTATAATTTGACTACAATAAGAATTTTGTTTATTTTGTTTTAGATAAATATTCCACAAAATTAAATTATCTGCAATATTGCACTACCTTTTTTAAAATTTTACTGTTTGATGTGTAATATGTGGGGAATTAATATTGTTTACTTGTACCCTTCTTTATATTTTATTGAGTTTTTTTTTTTTTTTTTTACTTTATTTTGTATAGAGCTTTTTGAAAACTTTATGGGAGGTTATTAAAATTTCTAAACTTGATTAATTCAAAATAAATAAATAGCTTATGGTTATTAAATCATTCAAGTTAATTGCATTACATCTAATTAAAAGGGCATACTTATATTGACAAATTCCATTCAAATATCCATATAGCCGCCACCCACCTCACTCACCATTTTATCATAATTTCGACCACTTCTTTTAAAAAAACAAAAAACAAATACAGTATATTAAATAATTTCGATCACTTTAAAATTAAGAAACAGAAAAGCTTTCAAAAGCAAAATCACTAAAACCCAACCCATATTATTCTTTTCAAGAATCAGTTTCTGATCTCCATCGTCAAGAACGAATCAGTCATCTAGAAAAGTAGGTTTTTTTATTCGATTTATTTCGGTTTCAGTAATTTGTTAGCTATGTGTATATCAGTTTGTGTTGGATCTTGATTATCGAATTCCTTATTTTGTTGGGGGAAAATTGCAGAGAATCGATGGGGGTACTTATGTCGAAGATGTGGTTCACGTTATTTCCGGCGAAGGAGTACAAGATCGTTGTGGTAGGCTTGGACAACGCCGGTAAAACGACGACGCTTTACAAGCTTCATTTGGGAGAGGTGGTTACTACGCATCCAACCGTTGGCAGCAACGTCGAGGAGATCGTCTACAAGAATATTCGATTTGAGGTATAATTTTCTCTGCCCCTTTAAAGTGTAGCTGATTTTTGTTCTTATTGATTAGAATTGATTGAATTCGAGTACAGGTTGGGATTTTAGTAGAAATGCTGTTAGTTTACACATTATGTTGGAACTTGAATGATATCCTTGAAATCCTTGATCTTGAGAATTCTGGTGGTGGTTAATGATGGATTGGTGGAATCTTGAATTTCTAATTTAATGTTCTTTTACACTCCTTGATATCTTTATTGTTTCACTTATATATTAAACATTTGGTATGTTTGTGTTGGGTTCAGTGAGTTACATTGTGGAATCATAATTGTTTCCCATGGAAACAATTTCTGTTGGCGGAAATAACTCCCCTGTTTCTTGATTATGGATTACAATGCTCTTATGTAAATCCAGTTGGCTATTGGTGTTTTTATTTTATGATGCACATGGCTATCAATGTTATGCATGTAGAAAATACAAGTGATAAGCCAATAGCTCCATTACCTCAACTTGGTAGCCTGATAAATTAATAGTGGGTTGGCTGATAAGGTGAAAAACTTAATCTTTTGGGTTCCCTAACTGATGACAAGTGTGGGATGGTGATGGTGATGAAGTTGTTCTTGCCTTTGTGGCCAAATATGATCGTCTTCTACTGGACAAGACAGTAATTAAAGAAAACGGAGGAGGAAATAGTTGTGCTTGGCCACAAAGACAAGCATAGCTTCATCACCATCAAATTGGATGCTTTTACATAAATTAATCACCTAAAATCTACAAGTTGAGAATGGTATACTTCTAGCTGATTCTGCTTTTGCTCAAATATTTTACCTTTTACCAAACACTCAATTTCTAAACAATTTTTCTTACAATCACTAAATTAATTATTGCAACCCCACCTCCCAAGTTGATTAACAAGTAGGCCTTCATCTCACTTTGTGGGATTGCCTATACAAGTTATAACTCGCCATGTGTTCAATCGGTATATAGTTAAATTTTTTGCATGCGTGCCTATGGGTTTCATATTATTCCGCATATCTTGTTGATCCAGCAACTGGGTTTAATTTCTTTTTATTATTTTAACAATTTAAGTAGTCTGTACACTTGATTTTGTGACTTTGTAGGACATAATCTGAGGTTTAAATAATTGATTGCATGCTTCCTCATTATCTAAGCTGCTCTCCCCTCTGATTTTTTGGATTCACATTTTAGGGAAGACGCTGTATCCTATACAAGAACTAGTTTTAGGTCTGTAGACGTGTACGGAATGGTGCTATTATGAAGCAGGGGTGGTAGGTGTAAACCTAGTTCTATGGATGATATCATCTAATAAAGATTGGAGACCATCCTCGTCTTTACATAAGCTATATAAGTTCTAACTGTTTGTAGTTTTAAGAATTCTCCTTTACATATTTAGTTTTTGTTTCTGGTTATCCTAGTTGGCTTACCGTACTTCATGTTTTATTAGGGGTTTCAACTGATATGACTCGATTCTCTCTCTTAATATCAGGTCTGGGATCTTGGTGGGCAAGATAGGCTAAGGACATCATGGACAACTTATTATCGCGGGACACATGCTGTTATAATAGTGATAGACAGCACTGATAGAGCTAGGATCTCCACAATGAAAGATGAACTATTCAAGCTGCTTCCACATGAGGATCTCCAAACTGCAGTTGTACTCGTTTTTGCAAACAAACAGGACCTTAAGGATGCAATGACACCTGCTGAGATAACCGATGCATTATCTCTTCATAGTATCAAGAACCACGATTGGCATATCCAAGCTTGCTGTGCCCTAACTGGTGAAGGCTTGTATGATGGTATGGGGTGGATCGCACAAAGAGTTGCTGGAAAAACAACGAGCTAGAAGTGGCAAAATTACAAGATTCTTCATCTTAATTTTCCAATTTCTTATAATACAGATCATCTAATGTATCATCTAATCACCCAAATTCTGCAACTGAAT
Source organism: Galeopsis tetrahit (assembly GCA_963675135.1). Taxonomy (NCBI): domain Eukaryota; kingdom Viridiplantae; phylum Streptophyta; class Magnoliopsida; order Lamiales; family Lamiaceae; genus Galeopsis; species Galeopsis tetrahit. Next base: position 26,228,392 of record OY776125.1, on the reverse strand, counting down.
ATTGTTATCCAGTTCTATTGTTGTTTTCTTGTTCAAGAATAGGATTTGTCAGCACATTGGTTTACTCTGTTTTGCTGAATACAGATCACAGTTGATTGAGTTTAGAGGTGTTTTTAGTGTGTATACTTGCTCAGACAATGTGTTAATCTGCACCTTATTAATTTCCTTCCTTCTTGTCAGTTTCTACCATATTAGATAATTTACTCCCACTATTTCATAATAAGTGTCGTTTTAGAGAATTTGAATCAATTTAAGAAACAATTTTTTCGACATATTTATCCTCAATTATTCTCACTCTTTATCAATTTTGAAATTTGCGGATATTCTTCTTTAATTTGAAACATAATACAAGTTATATAACCTCTAAAACGATGAAACGGAGGGAGTATATATTTAACTCATAAGGTATTAATGACATCCTAAAGCAGAATTATCAAATGAGATGATATCTTCAATTGTAAAAAGACAGCAAATATAAAAAAATAAAAAAAATTACATGTTAAAGCTGAGCTTTCCAAGAAATATTATGGGATTAAAAAGATAGCTAAGAATTGCTACACTGTAGAAAAAATTGAAGGTATAACGACTAAATGACATAAAAGTTCCAAATCGAAAATTTGAATGAATATCGAAAAATCTTAATGATATCAACCAGCAACGCGTTCATGAGACAGTAGTTCCTGATCATAGTATCGGACACCTGCATCCCGAAGAATTCTGTGGTCCTTCAAACCATTTGTCCCAGGTGGGATTTATAGGACCATTTGTTCTGAGAAAGCACGTATAATTAACACACTTGAAACGTTAACCTTTGTAAGAATCAAGAAAGAGCTCTTACATTGTAAGTAGTGGATCTGGTCTTGTTTGAATACTAATCAGCAACCTGGTAAATGCACAGGTAGAGTTAGGTTGGCAACGCACATAAAGCAGAAATTTAGCACGTTCATCATCTAAATATTGCTCGACTTACTCCTTACACACATCTGATGCTTTGTCCGTTCTCTCAAGTTGTTCCAGGTCCTCCTGCACACCCAAAGTTGTAATAAGATTAACTTATTTTAACACAATTGAGCAACAAAACAAAGTGGCAGCATTTTGGAAGTTTCGCTCAAAAAACTATCTTTGATCAACCAGATAACCTTGTAATCTCTAGCAGGATTTATGGAAAAGGACTAGGCACGAGGATAATGGCAGATCAAATTATAAAACCTTGAGCTATCTAAAGAGAGTAATAGTTCTATTTTAGAGTATTTAATAGCCAAAATAGCAATGAAAGTTGGCGTACATGATGATTGTTCAGCACGCGATAAATGCAATTTGAAAAACTGGACCGGGCAATGATGAACTAATAACACTATGCAGCAATCGCAACTACAATTGAGCAAGTTTTTTTAATAGATGACTTGTATTAATAAACAAGAAAATACATGAACAAAAGGCCCTCTAGCCAAACAGGAAACCATTACAAAAAAATTGAACGAGAAACGGGGAAAGAAAAAAATGTCCTAACCAAACAGCCATGTTAATCGTGGCCCACAGCATATGCGACGCGACAGACTTCTACGAAAATAACACCACATAATCACCATAAACCCGTTGGTTCATGACAGTTTGTACAATCAACAAGAATGAGATTTCATAAGAGAATCCTCGCATCTATGCCCTACCATAAAAGGCTTTAACATCTGTCGGAAATTTCACACAACAAACTGCCGACTTCTTAATAACTGTATAAGTAACTATATAAACGAAATGATACACAACATAAACAAACAAGGAACAAAAATAGAAATCTAAATCCAAAAAAGTAAAGAAAAGCACAGGAAGGACCCACCACAACGGGAGAAAAACGCGTCACAAATAGGATGCCCGACAGAAAAGGGCCACGTAGGGAAATCGAAAAATAGGATCGGGTCGTGCCAAATCATAATGAAAATGCAAGTTAAAAGCAAGTTAAGTTACCATTTAAACAAGCTCTTATTTGAGAAAGAAGCTAATATCATGCACCATCCAATTGTCATTAATGGTCATTCAGTGAACCATAAGCACAATTTTCTATCATACAATATAAAGAAACATTCTTAGAGTTCTTAAAGGCCACATTGCATAAAATTTACTACCACCATTTGAGAATGATGATGTTTCCATCATACTCCTGTTATCCATATTCCTTGTTCAAACAAAAATATAAACCCTGTTCAAAATTTTCACTGATGCAACCTAATAAGAAGAAAAATCAAACTTCCATCTTACAACACTTAATCAAATCTCATCATTCTAACTGAAAAAATGCACCAAGGAGGCATGTAATTAAACATCGTCAAGACTTCATTTTTCATCAACAGGGGCACTCAAAATCAGAATCCCAGATAACAAAAGCAGCAATATTATAAAATAAAGATGATTAAACACAAGAGAAAAATATATATAGAAAATAAACCTGCAAGAATCGAGTTTCTTGCTCGAGTCTCTTCAATTCAGCAGAAATCCTGTGCTTCCCTCTTGAATCAGTCAACTCCCCTGACCTCCCAGTTTGCATTTTCTTTTCAGCTTGCAATTTATTTACAATCAAAGAAAAAAGAAATGAAGTGGCAGAATTAGGGAAGAGGGCCAGTTGTATATGAAGTTGAAAAAGATACGAGATTTGAAGAAATGGGGTATTATTAAGCTTAGATTTGTGTGGGGGGTTCCCTTTTTGTAGGAAAGGCAGCAGAAAAGAGGAAAAAATCAAGGGAGTTTTGCCTTTTGTGGGGTGGGTGGGGGTGGATTGGGATTTGTTGTGGGTGCTATTTTGTTTTTGTCAAGATTCAAATGAGAATGTATGTGGCGAATGATGCCTTCGTCTTCTTACTGTAATTTGTCCCACTGTTTCCTTGACTTGTCTCATTCTGTGCTGTGTTCCAGACATGTCAATTTTGGGAAAACAAAAACACAAGAATTCAATTTAGTCTCATGAAATTAATAAAATAAATTTTCAATTTTTACATTGATGTATGCATCGTCCTATGAAAACGTCAATATCAACATGGAATTGAATTTAAATTGAGATTAAATGTGTTTGAAGTATGCTCAATTAATTGAATTTTAAATTATTTATAGTAGTAAATATTTTAATGGTCAAATTCATTTTTTTGTCAATCACGGTTATAATTAAGATAAAATTGTCATGCAATTGAGTGCTAAAATCTTTAGACGAGATAAAAAAAAATCATGATATTAATTAGAACCTTAACTTCCACCCATATGTTCTAGTACAAATCATGCGGAAAGAAACTCTACTTATAGTAAAACCTCTATAAATTAATACTCTATAAATTAATAACCTTTCTAAAATAATAAAATATTTCGATCCCAACTTGGATCTATGTAAAAAATCATCAAATTCGATAAGATAATAATTTTTCGAAAAATCCCTTTATAAATATTATGTCTCATTAAAACTCTAAATTAATAATTTATAAATATTATAATTATAAATATTATAAATTCATAAATATTACAATTCATATTGAGATTTATATACTATATGTTTCATTCATCATGGACCCATAGTGTGACATCAAAAATTTGTTTTGAGTATGTATTGATAATATGGGCTAGGAAATGGAGTATGTGGTGAATGGTGAATGGTGAATGGTGAATGGTGAATGGATCAATTATAAATTAAAAAATGTAGTTAATCCACCCAAATTTCACCAGCCTCTCATTTTCTTTACAGTTGTCACCATTTTCCTAATTTAAATAAAATTAATTTTATTTGCATTGCATATTTGCATGCTTTTTCCTTTTGTTTAATTTCTACTCCTCAATCTTCAATTATATCAATTCGTTTGATAACTTTTAGTATTAAAGTAGGTAAATTAGAGGGTCTGGACTTTAAGTAATAAAATATAATAAAATATTATGAATATTAAAGTAATGACATGTGGTATAATTTTAAAATATTTGAAAGATATAGTTTAAAGTGAAAAAATATTTATCAAATTAAAAAATGATGTATCTAATTTAAGACTAACATTTTAGACAAATGATGCATAAAAATGGAACAAAGGCAAGTGTTGATTAATACTAATAAACCCCATTAATATATAGCTGAGGGTTTATTTTAAACAAATATGCAATAATACAACTAAATATTTTCATAAATAATATGTAATAAAAGACAAAATAAATTTAATAAATATATATTAAAAATTGAATAATTATGTTAAGTTATACTATATGGTAGTGAGATGTTTCATTTCAATCATTTACAAAATTGTAAAAGTTTATATCAATTCACCATAAAAGTTTTGTGAACCAAATTTATATAAGTTTTTGTAAACAATGAAGGCTTATGAGTTGCAGTTATAATTTTATTTGAACTCTATGCAATATTTAATGTAAATATATATTTAATTTGATTTTGTACACCTTAAAATATATGTATAAATATTTTATTTTTCGTACCCCCAATTTCAAAATTCTGGGTCCGCCACTGTTCATCATACATGAATATATTTAATTGGTTATAATAATTATTTAAGTGCAACAAATTAATATAAACATGTATATTTAAGTAGTTCCAATGAATTGATACATACGTTCATGAATATAATAATTAATTGTATAGAATGAATTGATATTATACATGAGTATATTTAATTAGTTACAAAGAATTTGTTGATCAATGAAACATATATGAATTCATTTATTTTCAATATATATGTACTAAATTTGTTGAATTTAAAAAGTCTCTTTTTTTTTTTTTTTTGACAAATTGGGATAGCTCAATAAAATTTCATGGTCCCAAGGTTATTAATTTATAGAGGTTCTACTGTATATTAAACTATTCACTCAATAGATCTTCTCTAAAAGTGTAAGTACGTCGAGCCAATTCGCGAACTACTCATGCTTGACTCGAAAATAGATTAAAATTAACTCGAGTCGAGCTTGAGTTTAAAAAATTTAGGCTCGACTGAGTTTGAACTAAGTTTTGAGCTTCTAATATAGCAGTTGATGAATGATATTTGGGTGCAATTGATTGCACCTATACAATTGAAATTGAACTTCAATGAATTGAGTCAAATGTATATATACGATTAAATTGGATAAGTTGAACATTAAAATTTAAATGTATATACACAATTAAATTAAGTAAATTTAATATTTATTTCGTGTGTTAATATATATAACGTCCTTTTGGCTTTAAAATAAAATAAATAACAAGTGATAATTAAATCTTATGTTCAAGATTCCTTAAAAATAATATTTTTATTTTTAATGGGCTAATAAACTTTAAAAAAAAAATGAAATGCATATATTTTGCATGCCATCCACGTCACCTACCATTGCCACGTTTATCTACACATAATACAATATATATCTCCTTAATTCCTTTAAAATTGTTTTAATAACCATAAACAAAAATGGCAATCTATTCCAAAATCTTCAAGAGTCCTTTCCACTCACTTTGTACCCGCACAACCCGATTCGTTAGCCCGATTCTAACTTGCGCTTCGACCCGGCCATGCGCCGCCGCAACACCGCCGCCTGACGTCCCACCGGAGCTACATGTTAATAATGTTTGGGGGTTCGATACAATTCCCAGCGAAAACCCATCAGACCCTGGGCCTATCTCACCCGGGCCGAACCCGGGCCCAGAATTTCCACGACCCCCGAATCCATCTCCGCCGATGCCGGAGGGCCCAAGGCCGCCGCTTCCTTCTCCTGGGCCCGAGAATTTTCCACCACATGGGCCGGATGTGATACCTCCGAAGCCCGGCCCACCTCACCCAATAGAGCCGGATCTTCCACCGCCCGTAATGGTAATGGGCTCCGATGGGCTTATATTTTATTAGAAGTTTACTAGTTTTTGTAATTTCGCAAGTGTAAGCGAAATACGTAAATTTTGTGGATAAGATCAGTAGGCTCGAGTGTTTTTTTGTTGATAATTTAATTTTCTTTATGTATGCAGTAAAATAACGCTCATGTGTGGAATTTGTTTTCCAATAAAAAGAAAAAGAAAAAAGATTGAATTTCAATTTTTAATACGTAAAGTGGTTATTAGTTTGGGCTTCATAAGTTTGTGATGATTGGGCTTGAACCATATTATCGGCCCAACAAAATGTTTGCACTTAAAACAAGAGGAGTCGAGGACACCAATAAAAGTTTATTTGTCCTCTAAAAAGTTAATTCTTTTTTTTTCATTTAATTAATTAATTAATTTCATATATTTAATTAAATAAAATAATAACTTTTAAAAATTATAATTGTATTTTTTTTACTTTATAAAATTTTATTTCATAAAATTGAATTTATTTTCTATATCATGTATATCTAACTAATTTATAATTTGTAGACACCTAAATTTTAAATTCCTTTGGACCTCTAAAGTCTAAAGTCCATTAAATCAAGACGGGCCTCTAAAGTCCAGTAAATTAAGACGGGACTCTAAAGTCCGGTAAATCAAGACGGGTCTCTAAAGTTCCATAAAATCAAGACGGGCCTCTAAAGTCCAATAAATCAAGACGGGCCTCTAAAGTCCCATAAATGAAGATGGACCTCTAAAATCCAACAAATCAAATTGAGGCCAAATAGGGTATTCTTAGCCCAAGTAATTCAAAATTTGAATTAAACCCTAACCACTTGCACAAATATTTCCCGGGCCCATAAGAAATCCTAGGTTCTACACCTATAAATAGAGGCCTCATTTCATTCATTTCAGAATCAACAAAAACAGAAGCATTTAAGGCTCTAAAATTTTCTGCAGAAATTTTAGAGTGTTCTTCAGCAATTAGAGGAGCTTCAAAGGCGAATTTAGAGTGTTCTTCAGCAATTAGAGGAGCTTCAAAGGCGTTCTTCGTGCAAAGCAGCAAAAAGCAGTGTTCGAGTGGAGATCAAGGTGCTAAGCCTCTTCGATTCGGCGTTTCATCAAGGCGTTCTTGGGGAAAAGCAGCAAGAAGCAGTGTTCGAGTGGAGATCAAGGTGCTAAACCTTTTCGATTCGGCGTTTCATCAAGGCGTTCTTGGGGAAAAGCAGCAAGAAGCAGTGTTCGAGTGGAGATCAAGGTGCTAAGCCTCTTCGATTCGACGTTTCTTCAAAGTTCTTCGTGGATCTTCAACGAAAAAGTCCCGATAAGTCCCGAAAAGTCCCAAAAAGTCCCGAAAATCAACGTTTAATCCAAAATACGGCGTCAAGCCTTTGGATTAACGTTACAAAGTCTCAAATTCAAGAACGATCTTCAACGACGTCCATCCAAAAAGTCCCTAAATTCGACGGTTAATTCAAAATACGGTGCTAAGCCTTTAGATTAACGTTATAAAAGCCCCAAATACAAGATCGGTAAGGATTCGGCTGCGGATCCAGCTCCAAAAGCTCAAGAAATCCAAGTGAAGTTCAAGAAGAGAGAATCAGAGGAACAAATTAGAGATTGTAACCCACAAATACTCGGTTTTAATCCGAAATTAAATAAAATTGTTTACCATTTTCGCGTTTTTATATTTAATTCACGAATTTGTGTTTACATAATTAATTTTATTTTTCATCATAATAAATATAAATTCTAGAATAAAAAATGAAGATATGCTTAAAGTTGAAAGCGATAGATATCAATACCTCTAAATTTAGACTTTTGGTCTGAACCATGTTTGTTGGTCATCGTCATGTAATGCATTTCACATTAGTCTATGGAATAGTAACACTGCATAAAAGTCGTCGGTGATTTGGACTAGACCCTTTTTTTTTTTTCTTTTTTTTGTAACTCTTTGTTAAGTATTATATTTAATTCAACGGGACCTTCTTATTTATTACTCCCTCCGTCCCGTGATTACTTGCACACTTTTCTTATTGGGACGTCCCAAAATTACTTGCACACTTTTAATATGGAAATACTCCACAAAATTAATAAGAGAGAATTTATAAAAAAGGTCATTTAGGCACCTAGCTTCTTAAATAAAGACAACTTTTATAATCTTTTTAAAAAGGGACAAAAACGCGTGTTAATAACCCATTATACCCTTATATTTAAATATGGAAATTAATTTATTAATTTAATAATTAAATAACAAGTCTTCATCTTCCTTATTTGTCGTCATAGATTTTTGGTTAATTTATTAATTTAATAATTAAAGAACGGGTTTCTTGGCCGGAAAACTCAAATCTTCAAGCTTTTTGGTTAATCCATGATGAATCAAACATAATCCCGCTGCATCTACAAACGATTGGCCATAGATTTCAGATTGGTGAAGCAACAATCCTCGATTTCCTCTTGAAATCGAGGGATCTTTTTCTTCTTTTAGTTTTTGTTTCAGTTTTGGGTGACCCCTCACGCCCAAAAACTGATTTCCGATGATTCTCAAAGTTTCTGCTGCTTAGAGGCTTGTTCCTCTCTTTCAACGACGGCCATGGCTATAAGGTCTCGTCTCCTTTGCTCTTCCATAATTGTTTCCTCGATCTGTTCTTTCGACTGCACATGATCAAGAGACTTTCCACGCGATCGTTTCTTTATATTCCTAGGGGATTCAAACTTCACCGATTTCTTCATTATGGATGACGGACGCGAAGCCGCCGGAGATACAGTAGAAACTTTTAATTCCAAGGGTCAGATGAAGAGTTTTGCCAAGGGTATGATTATTAATTCCACACGTACACACATAATTTGCAAAGAATTTAGGATTTTTTGAGATGATTTTAATTTAGGTTCAATTTTGCTCTGTTTTCGTGAAATTGTGATGATTTACGTGCGTGTTGCTGAAATGTAGTTCATGATTATTTGTTATTGGTTTGGTCAAGGGATAATGCAGATCTTATTTTGCATAGGTATACGTATTTCTGCATAATCACATTCTAATATGAAGACACCATACTATTTTTTCTACATTATTCATTTTATTATGCAGTTTTAGATTTCATTGTTCTGCATTATTCATTTTATTATGCAGTTTTAGATTTCATTGTTCTGCATTATTCATTTTATTATGCAGATTTAGATTTTATATTAATTTTCCAACCATGGTCTAGGGAGCAAAATGTTCTTCTCACTTCGTCTTCTTCCGTACTTCAAGGTTTCCTTTCTTCACAAATTGAAAAACCCCAAAATTCTGCACAAAATTTACAAAGTTTGACCGGAGTTGTTGATAGAGTTTAATTTTAGGAAGTTTTAATTAATTGCGTAATTCGGGGGGGCTTTAATGAGCTGATAGAACTTTAGTACCAAACCTGTTTTTCTTCTCATTTAATTTTAGGAAGGTTTTTCTTAATTGCGTAATTCTCGGAATTAATGAGCTGATAGAGTCAGCTTTAAATTTTAAACATTTAAATAATTTCTCCATATTAATTCCGAATTTATGTATTAAGGGCATGATGGTACATTTATGTGCCATTTTGTCCTTATTCTGAAACTATTTTGAATCATGTCTTTATTTAAAAAAACACTAGGTGAAATGACCTTTTATGTGAAATCTCCAATTAATAACATCACAACATCATTTTATTTTCAAATTTGTCACTCCTTTTTTTCATACATTTCACTTTACACATCACCAATTCCACTTTTCTGTCAAATCGTGTAAATAATTTTGGAACGGAGGGAGTATTTTTTTATTTTTATTTTACAGGATAATTTGTCAAAGGGTGTAGTCTTTGTCAAAAAAGAAAACAAGTAATGGCTGTAAAGTTGCATGGAAATTTGGACCAAATTTCCGACATTTTCTAAATAAGTCAACCCCATTATGCATATAGTACATACAAACTATATATACTTTTTCTTCGAATATCACTAATCACCTAACCTAAATATCATATTTGTACTTGTCCAAAGAAAAAGAAAAACAATATATATTCAATTAATAGGGTCGAGAATTCGAGACCCTATATAATTTTCTACAATTTCTTAATCTAACGCTCAATATTCCTATATGATAAGTTTACCTTTAAATTTAATTAATTAATGTACTACGTTCTTATTTAGTTGAGCTAGCTCTAGCTCTATTTTTTTTTATTTTTTTACCTTGCTATATGGTACTACAAGTACTTCCCTGTTCTCAATTTGTAAAAAGTTATTTTTGTGATATTTATTTAACATTAGTATAATTTTTTTTCAAGAAAAATAATCACATTTTGTTATTTAAAATACAACGTACTTTTACTGGTTGAATTTACAAAATATGACATTAATTTACATAGTCTTTTGCCTAGTTGAGTAGTTACCGCATATTCTTTACGGGTTCCAATATACCACATAATTCTAGTTTTATTTTAATTTTTTTTTTTTAACTTTTTTTCTTTTTGGGTCTTTCTTACGTTTCTTCTCAATATAAATTTGTTCCATAAATTTTTTTGATGGGTGACACTCTTGAGTTCATGACTTTGTTCACACTTAATAAATATTTAAATAATTATTTGGTTATTGTAATACATCAACTAGTGTGTTTCGTGCCTTTCCTATTCATTCCAATACTCATCTAAATTTTCATTTCTCTAATCAAAACCTTCCAACCAAACACTTCCTACAATTTAAGGGAGTACTTGGTTTGACTTGGAGAGTCTTAGTTTGAGAAATGAAAATGATTTTTTTTTTGTATATATATCATTTTGATTATTCACACTGCTATTTGCAATTAAAAATTATTTTTTTAGTATAATATTAATTAATTATATATTTTTTTAATTACCCTCAAACTTATTAAAAACCACTTACATAAATATAATTTTACAATGTATAGTGTATAGAATCCAAAATAATTAATTAAGAATAAAATAGAAAATTAATAATTTTCTTAACATGTGTGTATAAGTAAAGTATGAGTATACATTTTGAATTTAAGAAAATACTTATATAATATTGTTTTTTTTTTTAAGGAATTCATTATTTTTTTAAGTATCAACTCATTTTAGGGACAAAGAGGGATAGATCAAGTGGTTAGAGCATGAAAAAAAGGGATGAGTATTTAACTTTCATAAAAAAAAAAACTCATTTGTGGGGCCAATCACATCCAAAATTATGCATGATCCCCTAAAAAATAATTATATTTACATTAAAAAATCGAATTTAAAATTTAGAACTTGAGGTTAGAAAATAGCATCATACCCTCACGAGCAAAATCTTGATAGAAATTCAAGATACACCTAAATATTAGGAGTAATATTATTCAGATGTTATTTTAATTTAGTACTATATTAATTCGTACAAGTGTATATAATTAGTGATTGGATGTAATAAATGGAGTATAAAAATAGTACGTTGTACCTCGTCGGGCGAGCAAAACCGCGTTGACAGCCAAGCACATTTATGTGGTTTTAATGTTGTAATTAATATTAATATTTATAATAATATTCTTATCCTCACGGATAATTAAGGAGGTATATATATATATATATTAGCACACTTATCAAAGCTATAAGCTGTATGCTCTAATTACTTGATTCAATTAAAATCCCCTTATATACTAATAGGGAGTTTAAATTGATAATGTGTCATTTTGTGGTTGATTTGGCTTATGTGTCATAATTTAATGAAGTTGTTAATTTTAAAAAGAGGCAATTGCAAATTAAATCACGACCTTTCGCTCATTTACAATCTAATCTAAACCTTAAAAGAATTGCAAATAAATTACAAACTTTAAATATTATTGCAAATTAGACTTCTTACAAGTTTACTTTGTCCCTAAATCATAACTTTTGATATTTGGTTTGATTGAAAAACAATATTGTTTTATTAAGGTGTTGTTATGTCATTAAGAAGTCTAAATTATGTTAGATTCGAACACAATTAAAATTGTCAAAAAGACTAAATTGCAACTATATTTAAAGTTTGTGATTTATTTGCAATTACCTTAAAGTTTAGATTAGATTGCAAATGAGGAAATGGTTATGATTTAATTTGCAATTAACTAAAATATTTATTTATTTAATTGTGTAATGGTTGATATTGAAGGTTTACTTACAATTTATTAAGAGTTATTTTAATATTATTTGAATTATTTATTTCTGAACTTTATAATTTTTTTAAAAGTTATTTTCATATTTATTAAATGTAAGGTGTTGTGGTTGATAATGAAGGTTGACTTACAATTTATTAAGAGATGTTTTAATATTACTTAAATTGTTTGTTTTCGAAATTTTATAATTTTTTTTTTAAAGTTGTTTTCTTATTTATTAAATTTCAATGTCACATTTCGTTTGATTCTCACAAATTTTTTTAGAAATTTGCTTTATAAAATTAACTAACATAACATACGTTTAATTATTTTGTATAATTCAAAATATTATGTTCATTAAACTTTTATATTATAATACAACGTTATAATAAATATAATTAAAAAATATATTAAATTTTTTTAACAAAATAATGAAAAATTAAATTAAGTAAATAAATAAAAATTTATTATTAAATATTTAAAAATATATTTAAAATTCCGTGTAATACACGGTTCTACACTAGTTAACTTGATTGGAATGTTAAAATTTGGAGATTTATTTTTAACAACAAATTCTAAAAGATATACTTATAATATACTTCCCCATTCCAATTTTTAACAAAAAAATTCGCACACAATCATTTAACATTTAATATGTATAACAATAGTGCTTGAAAAAAATAAAATATTCACGAATATTTTTATCTTTCTTTTTATTATTATCATCTTCAAAGAAAATGAAGAAATAATGTTTTCTATTAAAAAATCACTACTACTGTATATATATTTGGGAAGACAAACACAAATTACTATAAATTCTACCTTATTTTGGTAAACTATCCGTGGCATTTCTTGTACAATTCAAAATTTAAGTACAAGATTAAATTATAGTATGATTTTTTTTTCATTAAGTAAATATTAATTTAATCATGTATGCTTATATGGAGAATTGGACCACAAAATCTTATATAATGATACGAAGTGCATGACCTTGAGATGCTTCTAAATTAGTTACTAATATTTTTTACAAGGATGAGACGGAGAAGTGGGAATTACAGACATTAGATTATACTGTAATGATGTGCCAAAAATTGCACGAGAGGATTATATATCCTCGGGGTCAGATATCCAAATTCCCGAGTGCTTAGACCTGATTTGGGTACACTGCTTCCGCTGGAATGATCCTCCAGGGACCTGCAAAAGACACACCGGAGGGGGCTCCGGTGCGGACGCTCCGACGCTCAAGTCAGTATCAGAATCTTTGTATATCATAAGGACCTCAAAGTCCTTGATTTATCGGCTCAAGCTCTCAAAGAATATCAGAAGTATGTTTGATACGAAATGTATTAAGTTTTGTCAAAGTAAAAAGTCTAACCTGGAAATCTCCTCTAATTTACCTATTTATAGAGATACTTTCTGGAGAGGAAGTCAAGCCTTCCTCTTATTTCGGAGCTGCCCATAAGACTCGGCCCTGCTGAGTGGACGAAGTCCTCCAGTCCTCCACCTCCGGAAAGACCGGGGCCAAGTCAAGCCTTCCTCTTATTTCGGAGCTGCCCATAAGACTCGGCCCTGCTGAGTGGACGAAGTCCTCCAGTCCTCCACCTTCGGAAAGACCGGGGCCACTCCCCCTAGTGGACTCCTTCCACTAAAATGAAGGAGGGAAGAATCTTTCTTTGGTCAGCCTTAGTCCGATTCATGCGAAGATCTCCTATATTCTCGATTTACCAATTCATATCAAGATCAGGTCCTCCAGATAAGTCTCTCCGGGAGGACCTCCAGGAGCTCCCTCCGGAGGGACTTCCAGAAGGGATTCTTTATCCAGAGCCCCTTCCATAATCCCATATCTTCTCTTTCATCTTATCCTTTATACACGTGTCGACTTCTTATTGAACGACATTTTTAGGCCGCATCATCTACTCCCCCCTACTCTCGTAAAAGGAGTATATCTTTTGTGAGAGTAGAAAATTCAAGTGAGTCCAACACAGAGGCGTTTCTGGAGAGACGTGTATTATTCTTGCTTTGGAGTGAAATTTCGAAAATGCTCTCGTCCGAAAATTTTTCCCGCCCCCAGTTCTGAGGACGTTTCGATTTCTGCGCTTGGGTCCCACACAGTCGCAATTTTTTTCTCTCTTGCTAGTTTCTCGAGGAGAAGCCTCGATCCTAACCCCCTTATTGGTCTTGTAGGTTGCACCATTATCGTCTCCTGGTTACATAACCTTCAAAGAATTTTCTCAAGAAATTCAGGGAACCTCTCACCCTTTCAAGGGATCACCTCTAGTTTCCGGTGGCTCGAAGAGGTTTTCCTTGACTTCCAGACTTATATTTATCCTTTCTTTCATTTTTTAAACAGGGTCTCGGCAAATGACTTTGGCTTGCAAAATTTTTGTTTTCTAAGTAACCATCTTGGGTCTTGGTTATGGGGAGATGCTCCCCAGCTCTCTTTGGCCTCTGGGCCTCCAAGTGTCTCTCACTTTCGTTTAAAAGATTTTGATTCATAAAATATTTATTTTCATTGAGTAACCCTTTTGGGGTCTTAAGTATGGTGAGGGGCTCTCTGTAGCTCCTCGGCCTCTAGGCCTCTGAGTGTCTCTCACTCTCATTCTTAAAAGATTTTTATTTATAAAATCTTTCTTTTCATTGAATTACCCTTTTGGGTCTCAAGTAAGATGAGGGCTCTCTGGAGCACCTCGGCCTCTAGGCCTCTGAGTGTCTCTCACTCTTTATTCTTAAAAGATTTTTATTTATAAAATCTTTCTTTTCATTGAATTACCCTTTTGGGTCTCAAGTAAGATGAGGGCTCTCTGGAGCACCTCGGCCTCTAGGCCTCTGAGTGTCTCTCACTCTTATTCTTAAAAGATTTTAATTCATAAAATCTTCACATTTCAGTAACCCACTTGGGTCTCGAGTAAGATGAGGGCTCTCTGGAGCACCTCGGCCTCTAGGCCTCTGAGTGTCTCTCACTCTTATTCTTAAAAGATTTTAATTCATAAAATCTTCTCATTTCAGTAACCCACTTGGGTCTCGAGTAAGATGAGGGCTCTCTGGAGCACCTCGACCTCTAGGCATCTGAGTGTTTCTCACTCTTATTCTTAAAAGATTTTAATTCATAAAATCTTCTCATTTCAGTAACCCACTTGGGTCTCGAGTAAGATGAGGGCTCTCTGGAGCACCTCGGCCTCTAGGCATCTGAGTGTTTCTCACTCTTATTCTTAAAAGATTTTAATTCGTAAAATCTTCTCATTTCAGTAACCCACTTGGGTCTCGAGTAAGATGAGGGCTCTCTGGAGCACCTCGGCCTCTAGGCCTCTGAGTGTTTCTCACTCTTATTCTTAAAAGATTTTAATTCATAAAATCTTCTCATTTCAGTAACCCACTTGGGTCTCGAGTAGGATGAGGGCTCTCTGGAGCACCTCGGCCTCTAGGCCTCCGAGTGTTTCTCACTCTTATTCTTAAAAGATTTTAATTCATAAAATCTTCTCATTTCATTGATTAACCCTCTTGGGTCTCAAACATGGTGAGGGCTCTCTGGAGCTCCTCGGCCTTTAGGCCTCTGAGTGTTTCTCACTCTCAGTTCAAGGTGTTGATCATATCAAGACCTTTCAAGTTCAAGTAATCCGCTTGGATTTAGAGTAGGGTGAGAAACACGTTCTTAACCATGCCTAAATTCTCAATCATTCTCTCGATTTAATCACGAAATTCTCCTAAGTAATCACCTTAGCATTTCTCAAATCAACCATTTCTGAAGCTTTAGCAAATGCTCATATGCTTCGAGGTTTTATGTTCTAAACAACTACGTCTAGGTAATTCATATCATATTACAAAGTAAAATCTAAAGTAAAAAAAAGTAAAATATACACTTTTCACTTACGTGGCTCCATATCAGCATCTCGGAGGTAGTAGGCCTAGACCCTCCATCACCCCCTTTAAGCATCGAAGTGTAAGGCATTTGCAAGGTCCGTCATCATGCTCGTCTCCGAATGTCGCATCTCAACATCCTAGATGATCTTACTAACCTAATAGATCGACTCTTAGGTATATCCTTCTTTACAGTAGCCTTGTAGCCCTAGTGACTACCTGCTCATCCTTCATGGGTTTCTTTTATCACGTAATCTCCTTCGGGAGACATCTTAGATAGGGATGGGTCAACGATCGCTTGTATAATTGGCCACCCAAGATGTGGTATCTTAACCGCAAAGCTCGAGCTTCTCCAGAAGCTGCAGGGGCTGGTCCTTTATTCAGCTCTTCTCAACTTTTGAATATCAAATTTCAGCACCCTAGGGAGGGTTTGGTCAGCTTCAGCAGCTGGGCTCGGTGGAGCTTCAACTCCTCAAATGTTTTCTGATATTATTCATCCCACTTGAATCTGGATCATTTGCATAAGATCCTCTTTGTAGTTCTTCTCGTGTTCAGTTCTCAATCCCGAATACTCATCTTTCTTCCATAATTATTTGGATCATGCTCCGTCGAGCTCCTCCACATTCTTAATTATCCTAGACTCATCTGGCTCACATCAGTCACATCATCACCTCTAGGTCCCGGACCTCGGGGTTCTGGATACTCGCCTCATCTCTCCTTATCTGGATCTTGGACCTCGGGGTCCTAGATACTCGTTTCATCTCTTCCTTAATTCTATAGCGTTACTCAGCCACTTCAAGCGTAGGATCTTGTAAAAAGGTCTGTCATCACTCTCATCTTCTCGAAGTCTGGGTCTTAAACCCCATAACTCAGCTTCTGGGCATCCATCATCCAAATCCCAGTCTCGAACTCTGTCCCCTCCAGTTTTTGGAACGTAGAAATCTGATCTCCAGTGCTTCGCATGGTGAAGTTGGCTTCATAGCCCGTCAGGTAGCATCTATCTTCGTCTCAACGTCTTACCCCAATATTCATCTCCGGAGTTGCACATATCTCTCGTACATCTGCAGCTCCTCGAGCAGGTCGAGGTTTATCATTAGTTTATCATCTCAAACTAGAAGTCAAATCCTTCTCTATGAGTTATCGATCGCAAATCTGGCCTACATGACCTTCATTTCACATGGTCTTTTCTTGAATCTCCAACCTCTCAACGTTGTTTGGCTTCGCTCTTTCTTCGGTAATCTTGCTCTCTAGAGCTCCTCTAGTACTTCTAGGTTCTCCAACCCCTCCTCATGAGCTCGTTATTCGTCATAGACCAGGTAAACTAACTCATACCAGCAGCATTATTAGATCTGAAACCTGTACTCTCTCCAGGACCTCCAAATGGTAATATCGATTGTTGTCGTGCCCATATTCATTGTGGGGTCTCCAAAATCGGTCCGACTTGGGCTTTTGAGGACCTCGGTTTCTCGAATAAGGGAATTTCAGATCTGGATGATCTCCAGCAACCTCCAAGACTTCTGTAGTTTCCAATCTCAGTTGGGTATATTTCTAAAACGTCCCTCGAGGCCCAGATCGGGATCCTCCCGCAGCATTGCGGTTTCCTGTTCCTCCGGAGTTTCGGGGAGCTTCTGGGCTGGACCTCCTTGCTGTAGATTCTCTCTTCCTCTCTCCACTAGCTGGTTTCACCTCCAGCCTCTTGGCTTGCCTCACCTCTTCGAGGGTGAGATACTTTTCAGCTCTGAAGATTCTTAAGTTCTCTACCCGCTTCAGGTAATCAATCATCCTCTCACCCATTCTAGTTTTCGGACTTATCGTTTTGTCTGTTTAGGGCTATTGGCCTTGATCTCAGGGACCTAAATAGGCTCAATCTTCATTTTCCATTTTCGAGCTTATCCCGAAATCCTCCAGGACTTGGATAGAATCAACCTATAATCTGAAATCTTCTGAATCTATCCAGAGATCCTCCAGAACTTGGATAGACTTAATCTATAATCTGAAATCTTCTGAACCTATCCAGAGATCCTCCAGAGCTTGGGTAGATTTAATCTATAATCTGAAATCTTCTGAACCTATCCAGAGGTCCTCCAGAGCTTGGATAGAGTTAATCTGTAATCTGAAATCTTCTGAACCTACCCAGAGGTCCTCCAGAGCTTGGGTAAACTTAATCTATAATCTGAAATCTTCTGAACCTATCCAGAGATCCTCCAGAGCTTGGATAGACTTAATCTGTAATCTGAAATCTTCTGAACCTATCCAGAGGTCCTCCAGAGCTTGGGTAGGCTCGGTCTGTAATATGAAATTATATCTAAAATATGGAAAATGTCAATCGTGTGCAAAATCATAATCATCGTCCGCGTCTAATCATTAATCATCATCAACGTCTAATCATCATCAACGTCTAATCGTTAATTCTACCACATAAAGTAATCACAAGACTCAACATGTGAATTGCTTACCCATGCTTCTACGATTTCAAGTAATTCTTAATTCTAAGATTGTTTCTAGAGTATCAATCATGTAAGTTTAGGAGAATCATGCTTAATTCAATGGAAAAAATAAGTTCGTGTCATATATGTCAATATCATTAAAATATGCTCATAGCAATATCACATTACTATAAAAGATCTAATACTTTAGGCTCTATCAAACACCTGTACTAACCTGTAGCACCGATGCACTTATCATATCTTTGCCTCATACTCCCATGTTTAGATTTTGGACCTCGAGGCCCTAAATACTCTGCTGCTCGTGGAGGGGCACGAATGTTGTCGTCCTCTGCAGTGCCTGGAGGTATCTCCTTGCCAGGTCCACTCCCGAGGGCTCTAGACGTGCTAACAATATCACCCCCTGTAGAGATAGGGGTGTCTCGAGCCTCTTCCTGGAGTCTCGGAGCAGGTAATTGCACACTCCACACATATGTTCGACAATCCTTATACTCATAATTACATGATAATAATAGATCACTGGAGTGAAGTTTTATCAATAAAATATTATTTAGAGCAAAATCAACCTTACTCCCATCATAATCAACACAATCACCATTAATCTTCAGTCGGGGCTTAGCAAGATGCTAATAGCTTTCTACCTTGTTTTATTTCTTGTTTTATTTTTCAATTCCATAAATGAACATTTTATACAATAAAGGAATTTTCGCAAACGAATAAGTTCACACTGCTAGCAGAACTATATTGATTATGGACATTTAAATCAAGACATTAATAATGACATCAGGTATCACAATTGAGAATTCTGCTCTCAAATCTCACTCAATGGTCCATATTAATCATTTATTGCATCTGGCTTCTTTGCATCATTAAACAATTATATTCCAACATGTAAAATTATCTACAGCATATATAAGAAAACTCAAGGAAGAACCTGTGTCAAATCTAGGCAAAGGACTGCCCGTAGAATTTACCAAGTAATGGTCCATCTCCAATTCCATCACTCGAACAGAAAGAAATTCGTGAGAAAATCTTTTAAATCGATTCCCACAGACGGCGCCAGTTGATGTGCCAAAAATTGCACGAGAGGATTATATATCCTCGGGGTCAGATATCCAAATTCCCGAGTGCTTAGACCTGATTTGGGTACACTGCTTCCGCTGGAATGATCCTCCAGGGACCTGCAAAAGACACACCGGAGGGGGCTCCGGTGCGGACGCTCCGACGCTCAAGTCAGTATCAGAATCTTTGTATATCATAAGGACCTCAAAGTCCTTGATTTATCGGCTCAAGCTCTCAAAGAATATCAGAAGTATGTTTGATACGAAATGTATTAAGTTTTGTCAAAGTAAAAAGTCTAACCTGGAAATCTCCTCTAATTTACCTATTTATAGAGATACTTTCTGGAGAGGAAGTCAAGCCTTCCTCTTATTTCGGAGCTGCCCATAAGACTCGGCCCTGCTGAGTGGACGAAGTCCTCCAGTCCTCCACCTCCGGAAAGACCGGGGCCAAGTCAAGCCTTCCTCTTATTTCGGAGCTGCCCATAAGACTCGGCCCTGCTGAGTGGACGAAGTCCTCCAGTCCTCCACCTTCGGAAAGACCGGGGCCACTCCCCCTAGTGGACTCCTTCCACTAAAATGAAGGAGGGAAGAATCTTTCTTTGGTCAGCCTTAGTCCGATTCATGCGAAGATCTCCTATATTCTCGGTTTACCGATTCATATCAAGATCAGGTCCTCCAGATAAGTCTCTCCGGGAGGACCTCCAGGAGCTCCCTCCGGAGGGACTTCCAGAAGGGATTCTTTATCCAGAGCCCCTTCCATAATCCCATATCTTCTCTTTCATCTTATCCTTTATACACGTGTCGACTTCTTATTGAACGACATTTTTAGGCCGCATCATGTAATATTGTACCTTTTTATTTTAAAATGTTCTTTTAACTATTTTTGTTTTAAAAAAACCTCTATATATTTTTTCAAGTTCTCATTTTATTTAAAAAATTACTATATTTTATGTATCAATCTTTCTTCTATAATAACCCACTAGTATTCTTTTCCGCTATTACTACAATTTAATCTATTATCCAATTTCTAACCCAAACTATATAGATTTGAAAGTAAATGTAATTATAAATATTTTAATTAGAGGATTGGGAGACACTATATTCGTTTGTATACATACCCATTTGAATTATTGGAATTTGGTCTAGAGGTACTATATTTTGTCCTACATAATTATATGAATAAAAAAATGAAGTTAGCTAAACGCAATACTATTAATTAAAATAAGCCCAGAGAGTGATGTTTTGGGTACCAAAAAAATGCACACTACAAGGCCACCTCTCTATATACATCCCCCTCCTTTCAACTAATTTGAATTCTAACTAAATAAATGTCCCCTACATATCAAACCCATACAGCTGTTCAAATTTAATGTACAAATTATTATCCAGCTAATTAATAATAATAATATGTAATTAAACTCAATATGAACACGTGTATTAGGGCAAGGCATGAGTTGTCTGTAGCTAATATTTGCAATTTCATCCCAAATTACATTAATTTTAATACAAACATGAATTTTGCAATGTATACTATTTTCATTTGGAAATTGCAATGAAACTTAATTAATACTTGTACGAAATTACACTAGAAAATTGGATCGATCTCAACTAATTAATCTTTCACTAGAATGGATATGGACCACTAAATTTATTTATTTTTGTTGAGGAGGTGACATATAAATTGAAGTACAAAAATTTTGTTAGATATGCCTGCCAATCATTAATATTTCTTCTTGTACAATATTCACCTACTCCTCACTCTAAACTCTCAAAAAATCTTGACTAGTACTCCCATTTTTATTTTATTTATTTATTTCATAATTTTCTTTTTCTAGTAAAATTTAACAAATAATCAACATTTACTAGGATTTGCTGTCCCCTTTTCAAATCTACATATAGCCCAGCAAGGATTGAGCTATACTCAAAACACACTCTCTCTCTCTCTCCTCTCTCTCTCTCTCTCTCTCTAAAACATACCTACACAATTTGAATTTGCTAAAGAAACGCCCATGGCAGATATACTAGATGCAGCTCAGATTCTTGAGTTGAAGGAAGCCTTCAGTCTATTTGACAAAGATGGAGATGGTTTGTTTTATTTCTCTCTTATTTCCCATTTTATTTTTTATTTGTTTAAATAATTGATTGAAAAAAAAGCAGGGTGCATAACTATAGAGGAATTAGCAACAGTTATAAGGTCTTTAGATCAAAATCCAACTGAAGAAGAGCTCCACGATATGATCAACGAAGTCGATTCCGATGGAAATGGGACCATTGAATTTGTTGAATTCTTGAATCTTATGGCCAACAAAATGAAGGTTAATTTCTCCTAAAAATATTATCAAGAATGCTTTTTTATTGCATTTTATTATTATTAACTTGTGGGGTTTAATTTCTTTTATCAGGAAACTGATGCAGAGGAAGAGCTTAAAGAAGCTTTCAAAGTCTTTGATAAGGATCAAAATGGTTACATATCTGCTACTGAGGTTAGGATTGAATTGATACAATCAAATAATATACATATATTTTTTAAAGATTTGATTTTTAGATGAACTATGCATGATTAGTGGTGTTGTACTGTACATGTACATCTAGATGTACTTTGGGGTGATGAGAAATTAAAATAATGTATGTACTGCAGTTTCTGAATCAGGTCAACTGGTTTTTATTTTAAAGTGGGAGAATTTCTGAAAGTCTTTAAATTTATTATTATTTGGTGCAGCTTCGTCACGTGATGATCAATCTGGGGGAAAAATTGACAGATGAAGAGGTTGAACAGATGATTAGAGAGGCTGATTTGGATGGAGATGGGCAGGTTGATTATGATGAATTTGTTAAAATGATGATGACTATTGGATAGAAATAGAATTACAAACAAACATCAAATTTTATTTATTTTATTTTTTTGAATCTTCAAGTTTAGTGTTTTGATCCAATTGTTTCATTACTTGTTGTTAACATGTTCAAAGATGGATTATCTTGCAGTTGTTTTGATGATTGTATTCTTTAATTTTTAGTTCAATGAAGTTTCCAATTTGTAGCAAAGTTTCATTAATTGTTGGAAAATCAATCAATCAATCTGTTCAAACAAGATGGACTCAAAACAGAATAAGTAAACCAGACATGAATCTCTCCCTTAAAAGCTCAAAAAAATGGATGAGAGAGAGACAAACACGAGGCAAAACAACGCAAAGAGACTCGACGAAAAACAGTTGGAAGAGTGTTGTGTTAGCTGATTGCAGCTGTGCAGCAAATGCAGGTAGTGAAAAGTGAAGATCTTGGCTTTCGTTTGGCGATTTCTCGTGGTGAAGCATCATGTCTAGGCGATGAGGGGGCCGTCTCTTGCATCTTATTGTTCGAAGCAGCAACGTTAATGTCCTGTTTATTCATGATCTCAGAATTGCTTCTTTCCATTCTGATTGTCTTTTCTTGGACCAAATATTCTGTCGCGACGGTTCTGGTGGTTTGAAACCGTAGATTTGAACAGCTTGAGAAGCTTCGTCTTGCTGTTTTGTCCTGGTACAGCAGCGGTGTTTTATCAGATTCTTCGGCCCGTTTATCAAACGACACCCCAAAATCGAAGCTTGGACACTTTTTCAAAACAACTTGAACCTTTTTTGATTCAAAACCAACGGTTTCTCTACTTTCATCACACTCTTTCAAAACCGCCTTTTCAAGTATACTTTCGTCTTCTTCTTGCTCGTTTGCCACTTCTTCAACCGCCTTTCCAAGTATACTTTCGTCGTCTTCTTGCTCGTTTGCCACTTCTTCAACTGCCTTTTCATCACTCTCGTTTTCTTCCTTAACCTCATCGAGAAAATCAAATTTGTCCAAACTAGAATGTGAATCAATCTCAACCTCACATTCTTGTCCAATTTCCTTGATATGATCAGATTTGATAATCTCTGATAGATCATCACTGCACCTGATTTCTTGATCAGGAAGTTGATTTTGATCAACATTTTCAGCTGCAGATGATTCTATTAAATTAATACTTTGAACATCATTGGGAGTACTAAGTGAATCACTTTGCTCTTCTTCTATATGGTCGTCGTTTTCTCCACACTCCGCCTCATCTGTACACGTTTCTGAAACCGCGCCTCCATCACAAGGTGCAACCAAGTCATTTTCTTTCGTCTCAACATCGATTTCAACAATCTCCTTTCCCAACATACTCTCATCTTCTGATGTAATATCAGTAGCAGCTTCATGGGGTGTTGAGTTCAAGATTGTGATAGTTGATGTACATTCTGTATTAGTATTCTGCATCTCCCCTATTGAGTGTTGACAACATTAAATTTTAACATATAAACTCATGCTTATGCTAAAGTGATTATGCAAATGGAACTAACCTCTTGAATCACATGATACTTCTTCATCTTGCTCCTCCTTCAACTTGGATAAATTCGGTTCGACGTCTGTCTGATCTTCACAGTCCTCAATAACAGTTTCCTCTGAAACATCTGAAACTGACTCAGGGATATGTTAGTAAACCATAGATGAACATAACCATGCAAAATGTTGATATACTAACGTACCGTCTTCACTTTTTTCTTGAGAATCTTCTGTTTCATTTTCTTCAACTTGTGTCTGCTCTTCTTCTTTCAATTCATCAGGATCACAAGTGACTTGTGGCGACTTTTCCGGGGCCTCATTTGTCGCTATCGTCTCCTCTGCAAAAATCAAGAATCTATCATCTCCAACAAGAAAGCAATCAATAAATTCATCATCATATTCATACCTACTATCCCTGAGCTGCTTTGATTTCCCATCTGTATCAATAAACAACTTTATTACAACAATTTGTAACTAAAAAAGGCTAGGAATTCAGAACAAAGTGATAAAGATTTTCACATGAAACAGCTTTAATGCAGCAAGAAGTGGCAGTTGTTGATGAGTAGAACCACTTTTGCATATGTTTGCTTAAAGCATAAGACTTTAGCCTTGTTTTCTGCCCCTTTTATCAGAATTTCCAAGTACAAAAAAGGCGATATTCCCCTCCCTTTTGCATTGTTGCAAACTTCTTCTTTCCCAGACATTGATATTCTGCAATGATGAATTTTTGAGTTAAACTAAGTAAAGTTCAAAGAAGGGTGGCTAAAGAAGGTTTTATTATAATGCTTTCATGGCCCAAAGACAACTGTGAGGTTTATGGATCAATGATTTTCATCTTTTATTTCTGGCTACACACATTCTATATATGTAGTAGGACTTGAACCAACAAAAAATTGACAACTAGAGGTTGAATTTTGAGGCTTCTTGTTCTGTTTTTCACCAACAAATCTATTTGTCACCCAGTATATTGTCTCACAATATTCATTGCACTCAATTCCTTACTGAGTACTAATCTCCTAGTTTTTTTATTTCAGTATTCTATTCAATTTTTTTTATTATCCCTCCGTCCACATAAAGTATTCTTGTTTCTTTTTCACTTGTTTTAAATAATATTGTTTATTTGTGTATAAATAGATAAAGTAGAGAGGCGATAAAGTAGGTGTGGTGGAGTATATTTACCAAAAAATGAAATATGCACACTTATGTGAACAATCTAAAAAGAAAAATAAGAACACTTTATGTGGACGGAGGAAGGAATATTTACTAAGCTCATTTAGGTTAGACCGGATTGAGTAAACTCGATCAATACATTCAATAAATTAAGCTCGAGTTTGTCGTATAAAAGAATCATTTTTGGCCAATTGGAGAGAACATCTATCCTATATCGTGTTTCAATCTTGTATTTCATTCTATCAATGTATGGAAAATACTGATAAACAATATTGTTTATTTCATATTATTACAATTCTCCATTGTGGAGAGGGAGAGGGGCCTAGATTGCATTAGGAGTTAGGACCAGCTAATTAATTTAGGATGTGTAGGAATTGATAATCAAGAATTGGAAGTCTACTTTAGTGAATGGAATTATTAATAGGCATAGTGCCCATAAAGCTTGGGAAATTGTGGGACTATTCATAAGTTTTTCTTGGTGTTAAAGCTAAGGGTGGCCTAAAACTCATCATAACTACATACCACTTTTAATACCCAAGATTAAGTGGATTTCAAATTCTAACATCATAGGTCTAAAAAAAATCGGTATAGATGACCTTAAATATGTGAACTTAAATATGTGAAAATATCGATATGATATTGATAATTTTAAAAATTATGAGTAACTTTTAATACATAAATTTAATATAAAAAAAATTGAACAATTTTTATATCTTGATAAATTTATGGAGTATAAAATATAAAATACTATATAATGTTATCTTATATAATACTCGATATTAATTTTTCGAAATTTAATAATTTATTGGACATCTTCTATATAATGTTCTTATTCTCTCGATATTTTTTATCAACACTAGACTTGATATTATTGTTGCATACTGATATTTTCAATTTTTGTTATAAATATCTTGAAAATATCATTTTCTAATATTGATATCGGGGATCTTTTCAAATATTTTTGTCAATGTGGATCTCATTCCAACATCAAAGTAAAGTTTCTCAATCTTGATTACAAACTTATAACTATACCCCAATTAAAAAAAAAAAAAACTATATGTGTATATATTTATATACTTATACATATTCATATATAAATGTTTGTGCATAGAAATTGACTGTGTGATAGTATAAATTTAGTGTTAGTTCTTTTTTTCAGTTTGTTTTACCCTAATTCAATAGGAAATTAGGAATATTAATACACCTAAATCAAATGATGAGAGTTCGCATTCATAAAACAAAAACTCAAAGGATCAGTTTTTTTTGACGGGACAAAGGATCATTTGTTTCTTATACATCATTGTAATTTTTATTTGAATTTTATGCAATATAATTTGGTTCTATGAATTTAAATATTAAAGAATGTTTATGTACAAACTCTTTTTAGTACGGAGTAGTATCTATTACTCATACCCCAGTTTCAGAATTCTACACCCGTCCTGTATATTCTTTGAAATATAAATTGAATATTTGTCCAAGTGAAAGATCCATTAAATCCTCCAAATATTACCATTACACCGTTTACACGTATAAAGTAATCAATAAAATAGATAAAGTAGAAATGAAATTTAAATGAAAAGAAACAAACTCACTTCATATAGACAACCCAAAAAGAAAAATAGACGCACTTTATGTGGTCCAAGGGAGTATTTATTTGTACATGGGCTCTATACTAAATGATAGATGTGAAGTAAAGAATTTTCCAACATTCTTGGTATCATGTTACAAATCGAGGCAAAGAATTTTGCCTCACAATAGCATACATTATTGATTCAGATAGATAGTATTAATTTCATCACCACCAAGTTAAATGAAAGCATACGTATCTTGCAAATGGAGAATACCAGGTTTCCTCCCTACACACTAATAATTTCAAACTGGAACTGGTTCAGGCAATTTGGCACTGCCGGAGGTAGCCAAGCTGTCGTAATATTCGACCAACACTTCCCATCCACTCGGGCACATAAAACCGTCTGGAGGGCTTTCCTTGTTCTTTGCCAGGGTTCGCATCTGGTAAAAACGAACAACGTATATGCATTAATTAACATCAGTCGAGCAGGCTCATGAGCTACTTGAGATCAGTTCAATTGGCTCACGAACCTAATCGAGCCTTATTTAACAAGAGGGGAGATATCTACCTTAGTGCCAGATATGAATTGAAAATCTTGAGCCCTTGATGGATCAAAAAATGCCATTTTACTCTGTGTCTTGTCATATGCAGCCACCTGAAAAACAATTTCATATAACAAAATCATTATTTAATAAGAAACATACAAAATAAAAAACTTGATTGATCAAAATTTAGTGTAGTTCTTTACCTTGAAAGGCAAGATGTTGAGCCTCTCCAAACCCGGAGCCATGCTCAGCACCTTTTTTCCATGATCTGCGTCGTATAAATCTCGTTTCTCAAGCGGATGGCCCATACCCGCTGGATCCCGACCCACAATATAGAAATTTGCACCTGCATTAATCCTAGCCTTAGCATGCCATTGCACCTCAGTCGGCCCTGCATAGTGCATCGGTGATGGGAATATAGAAACAACCGTCGTCTCTGGGTCCAAAACCCCGTCCTCAAGCACCTGAACGAATCAGCAATATTCCAAATTAATTATAACAGGGGATGGACTCAGGGGCGGGGGACATTGCCCCCCTTGATTTTTTTTTTTTTTAAATTATAAAGTAAAATTCTAGATCCGTCCCTGCTAATAACTAAACCAATTATTCTGAATCAGCAATATTCCGAATTAATTAATTATAACGGGGATGGGCGGGGGCATTGCCCCCCTTGATTTTTTTTTTTTTATAAATTATAAAGTAAAATTCTAGATCCTAATAAACTAAACTAACCTTCTCATGCTGCTTCATTCGCCAACTAAGTGGCACGTCGTCTGCCTTCGTGTAGCCTCCAAGAGGATGGAGCAAGAGAACGGGATTCTTATATCCCATCTCAAGAAGACGACGTCTCGTATCTGTCATCAATAGAGCATGACCATTGTGAACGGGATTCCTCAACTGGAAAGCGAATACTGCATCCGCATTGCGTCTCTCAAACTCGTGGCGAAGTTGTGCAGGAGAAAGGCGGAAGCGATCGAGGCCATCGTCGTACTGTACAGGATTTATAACCTCCAAGTCGCCACCAATGAGCCAGTTTCCGGCATTAGTAATGGCTTCTTCAACATAAGGTAGGCCAGGTGCGGTGGTGCCCCATGTTCTTGCTATCCTTTCTTCTTTATTATGCTTGTATATTTCAATGCTACACATATAATTCCATGTACAAAGATTAGTATCAGAGATTCAGAATACTACTTTTAGTTGCACATTTAATTGTGGATTAAGATAATCATTAGCAAGAATAAAACCAAAGTCGTTATTCATTTGACACATTGAAGGAAATGAGCTTCTTGGAGTAATTATTATAAAAAAAAAAAGTCGTAGATCACTCAAATTGTCATAAGGAAAATAAAATTATTAAATTCTATATCAATACTAAAAAATTAGTAATTATAACCTGCTCACATCCAATGACAACCTCTCTCAATTATCTATAAAATTGCATTCAAATAAATTACTCCCTTCATTACAGTTACAGGATGATTTTCATACGTAAGTGAATATACAAATAAGAAAGAAGAGTTGCCACCAGTAAGATTCGATTTTGAGGGATAATTCCGTGAAGATTTACTTATATAAAGTAAAAAATAAATTGAATTGTCGGTATAAAATAAAAATAATAATTCATCCGTTAGTATGTATAATTTTTTTGGGTTGTCAATAAGTTTACATGTTTCCTGATTTAATAGTATACTTTATCCCCCACTTACTTTATCTACATTCTATTTTATTTATTTTATATTCTTATCTACTTTATCTATTTTAATTATAAGTAAGGAAACAATATTAATTAAAATATAAAAAGAAACAAAAGTATTGTTGGGAGGGTACAGACTATTTTAAAATATATATCATCCTAAAAAAGTAAATGCACACATATTCTAAAATTTTAAATTTATGCACACATATTAATTAAGAAAAATACTAACTTTCTCCTATACTCTTATTTAATTACTTTGTAAACTTTATAAAATTTTAAAACTAATATTATTATCTAAGTAATTACTATTAATGAGTTGAAGGGTAAATTGGGAAGAAATATATTTAATTGACATTAAAAAATGACATTTAAATTAAAAATAAAATAAAATAAAAAGTCAAAATAACATTTAAATGGAATAGAATGCGGTGTTAACAAATAATTTTCTATGGTACAAACAGCGAAAATGTGGGGGAGTATTAATTAATTTGATTAGTGGCTTTAAGAATATATAATTGGTTGATGTGTAAATTTTCAAACTATGATTCTAAAGGCATAAAATAAATAATCAAACACGTCACATCTAAATAAGTTTTTTTTTTATTTTTAAATAAAAATCTTACTTGCTTAAAATAGCAACCACACGGTCCTTGTGATCAACAAGCGTAACGCTAGAAGACGACCCGACCCGATCCTTTTGTGCGTCATCAATGGCGAGGACGATGGGCACGGACATATTCACAACCGACCCGTTTTCAAGGCGGAGCGAGTTGAAGTGAAGTGTTTGGAGAAACTCTGCCTCGCGCATAAAACCCTTCAACGGACTCGCCCACCCCTCGCTCAACACGTGCACCCATTGCAGATCAATCTCCGACACCTTTATCTTCGGAAGCTTTAACGCCTTCGTTAATGCCGTTTCTTTTTCAGACACCTTAACGAATAGGTCCACCAGTTTCCCACCATCCGGGTCGATGAGGGACGCCGAGATCCGGGTCACGGGTCGGATTTTCGGAGCGGCGCGGCGGCGGAGAGGGAGGTTGACGGCGGGGGCAAAATGGGGATTTGATAATTTGCGGAAAGAATGGGAGTGAGGGGTGGAAGCTTTAATGTTGAGAGAAGCCATATTTGGGAGAAACAGAGTAATGTGAGGGAATAAAAAAAATGAAAGATCTTTAATTGAAGCGATATATTAGGGGATTTAATATGAATTATATGGGTATATTGGGGATTAATTCTTGATAATGAGGTTGTGGGAAGGGTGTTTTTGGATTTATAATGTTTGGATTGGGGATTTAGAGAGTGGGGGGATGAACCTAGACACACTTTAGCCGTCTACTTGCCGCTTCCTCATTCACACGAGACACTCACTATTTAAAAAAATATAAAAAAGGCAAAATTTCAATAAATATGAAATGAAACAGAATTTATTAAAAAAAGATGATGAAATCAGTGAACAACTTGGACTGTCTTTTTTTTAGTGTTGTATATCGAGGGAGAGATATTTATGAGTTGAATTTGAAATTTGATAAAGTTTGAATTGAATGTCACCCATTTGAAGTCCAGATTCATAGAGGTATTAAAGAAATGTTTTGCTTCCCTATAATCATTGGTAACCTTATGTTGACCAAAAATAACAAGCTTATGGTAAGTTACAACTCTCGATTTCAAATTAAATTATTATTGTTACTACTTTTTTTTTTTTTTTTTTTGTCGATTGTCCCATTCAAAATTTGCAAATCCCATACCTATTGGATGCAATATAGTACCTCATTTTTTATTTCATATGCACACACGTCACACGTATAAATTAGGATTAGACCTATGTACCAAGTACCATACTCCCTTCCTCCGTACATAAAAACTGTATTCAATTTTCTTATTTATCTGTCCATCCATCGGATGTGTGTTCAAATCTTTTTATAAAACAATTATTTTATTTTCTTTATAACAACCCTATAATACTCTTACTTTTATTTTTACCTTACACAATTTTTATTAACCTGATAGAGTATTCAGGTGGTTGCAGAAGTTGGTACTATACACAAATGAGTTGGTCTGCTATGGACTCGAATGCATGTTGTGCACTCTAGTCCATATTGTACTTTTCAGTTGTACTGACTTGCACTTTTTAATGACTTGCATTTTTGGTAAAATAATGTTACACTTTTTAATTATTAAACTGTATAATAATATTTTTATTTGTAGTGACTTACACTTTTTAGTAATATTGTGTTGTACTTTTCAGTTTAATAACTTACACTTTTCATTAAAAATTGTGATACTAACTTGCACTTTTTAATAATATTGTATTACACTTTTCAGTAAAAAAATTTGTTGCACTTTTCAGTTATAGACTCTTACACTTTCAGTTATATTGACTTACACTTTTCATTAATATTGTGATGCTCTCTTCAGTAATACCGACTTGTATATTTCAGAAATATCGTATTTCACTTTTAGTTATACTAACTTATACTTTTAGGGCTTGTTTGGTTTGCTAGATAGAATATATATATTAGGATAGGATTTAGTGGGACAATTTGAAAAATTGATTTAAAATTCATGTTTGGATTGATGGATTAAATTTTAAAGTTTATATGATAATTTATAATCAAGTTGTTTGGATTGTAGGACAAAATTGAAAAATATTATTATACAGTTTAATAATTGAAAAGTGCAATACTATTTTACCAAAAAGTGTAAATCATGAAAAAGTGCAAGTCAATACAACTGAAAAGTGCAACATAAACTAGAGTGACACTCAAGTGTATACTAGACTAAACCTACACAAATATATTCTCTTGTTCACCAATAATATGCTCACTTTTCTTATTTGTCTATCCATTAAAAATTAAAAGTATGTCAATCTACTTTTATAAAAATAACTACTTTATTTTCATCTCACAACAACTCCAAACCACCCTTCCTTTATATATTTTATCTATTTCTTTTATAAAATCTATGCCTAAAACTATGAGTATACTTTTTGGATGTGGGCCAATGACCTGCAAACTCAATTAAATTGATAAAGGATACGACTATCTGCACCCAGCTTTATTAAGAAACAATCCCTTCAACTTTATTAATTTAATAATAATATAATAAACCTAAAATACCCTTTAAATAAAATACTAATACTAAATGCAACCCCCCACTAATTACACTCAATATTTAAACTTTAATCTTAATTGCAGCCACCACAAACACCACCCTCCACCTCCGCACCGCCAACTTCATTCCAACAGTGTCGAAATCACGTAAAAAACTCAGAAATTTAAAAAAAAAAATTAGAAATCTATTAAAAAAAATTATAATTTTCGACAAATCAGTGTCGAACATATACAACTTCATCCCAACAATGT
Organism: Galeopsis tetrahit; assembly: GCA_963675135.1. Lineage (NCBI taxonomy): Eukaryota > Viridiplantae > Streptophyta > Magnoliopsida > Lamiales > Lamiaceae > Galeopsis > Galeopsis tetrahit. Next base: position 26,196,460 of record OY776125.1, on the reverse strand, counting down.
GCGCACAAAATGGAGCAATGAGGGGCTTGGGATGGTCCGAGGGTGGAGAAGAGATTTTTTTTTTTCTGCGTGCATGTAGAAGGATGGATCATGGATGGGAAGGAGGGAGGAGGGCCGCGACGGGTGGGGAAATAAGAGAAATGGGTTTTAGGGTTTGCATTTTTTTTTAATTTTAAAGAAGATAAATTATGATTTTGGAGTGAGCTGGTGTGTTTAGTAAAGAGATTTTAGGGAGAAAAGGGTAATTTAGACAATTTGAGAAGGGTGCATCTAACATTTTCTTGCTTGTTTGGGTTGCAATAATCGGGGGAGTGCGGCTAACAAAGCTGGTGGTGCAGATAGCCGTACCCATTGATAAATTTACTTTTGGGCTTGTGGCCCTATAGCCCACAAATTTAGGTTTTGAAGCAAATTTCTTCATTGGTTGAGGCCAAGGTTAAATGTGTCCCTTTTTTGTTGTGTTCACCCCACTCTTAAATATCATTAATAGTCTCTCTACTCATATACAAGGATGAAAATATCCGGAAATATCCCCGATATATCCTCGATATATCTATTTTTCGAGGTCACCGATATCGATATTGGGAAGAACCGATATTTCTACGATATTTGTAAAAAAATTGAAAATATCGATAAATATCGGTAGACAATAACAATATCGAACCTAAAATCGATAAAATATCGAGAAAATGTCGTAATATATCGAGAAAATTCGATAAATTTCGAAAAATATCTATAAAGTGTATTCAAATAACATTGTATATTATATTTTATATAAATTTATCATTGATATAAAATGTATTCAAATTATTTTGTTGATTTTATGTACTAAATACTTGTTATTAAAATTTTACAATTTTTAAAATTAACTAATTATCTATGAAAATTTGATATTTTCCCGTTTATCTTCAAATAATCAATCAATTTTTCATAATTGAGTTTCTGAGAAGAAAAAAAAGATTATACTATTAGAAGGAGATGAATAGGGGATTGAGAGATAACAAAATTAATTTATTTTTAAAGAAAAACATATTACACTACGCGCTTAATTAATCAGTACTCGATTTTTGGGTCTTATCTTGGAATTTTAGGTTATCATGTTTTTTTTTTTTTTTTTTTTAATAATGGTTCTTTTATTAAAAGCTGCAGTTTGAGGGGAATTATATATGGTTAACGTTTTGCTACGTTTTTAAAAAGCGCTATTATATTTATTTATTTTAATTAAAAAAGAACAACTATCACCAGGCATCCGATGTGGAAAGGGCATATGTGGCGCTGTGGACGGCCACTTTCAATTAATTTTGGCCGGGATTGATGTATTGAATTCTAAAACTTAGAAAGGTAATTTATCAAATGCTTTGGAGATGAAGATTAAAAAATATGATAGAATAACTAGATGTATTAAAGATGACGTAATTGACAATAAAATGTATGATATATAAAAGAAAAAAGAAAATCTAAAACCATCAGCTCACAGGCCGAGTTAGAGGTCGGAGTGCCGTTAAAACCTTGCCTGAAAAAATCCTCAGGGATAAAACTCGAGGTCAAGAAAAAATGTACACTTCTCTAATTATCAACATCTAAAGTAAACAGTAAAGTAATGATAAACCAAAATGTAAGCAAACTACAAATGTTCCATGATAACACAATCATTCAGAGTCATACAACGCATCCGACCAACGTTTGATGTGATGGACCACATTCCTGAGCTCTGAAAAACCAGAACCGCGTGAACTAATGACAAAGGGTTCGTTGGTTGTTTCTCTGAGTGATTCATAAGTGTGTTTACCCCTTCCCCTCATGGAAAATCGAAGAGGAGCATAATGTTCCATACACGATGTGATCCGGTATGTTCTCAACCAATGCCCCAAAAGTATTCCCCAATGGAATGGATGTAGCTGTAACCAACGTTGATTGGGGGTCCTCAGTATCGTCATAGTGTTCAACGGTGTGATCCAGTGTCTCATCAGTCAATGCTCCAAAATTATTCCCCAATGGAACAGATGTAGTTATAACCAGAGCTGACTTGGGATCATCAATATGTATCTCATCATCTTGCTTTTTGTTATCAGGCCTAGACAAGCTTCTTTCCCTCCTAGCCCTTCTCTCTCGATGCTTAGCAGACTTACGACAAGTAGTAGAAGTGTGTTCCACAAGCTTACAATGGTGATGTAATTGAGAGTAAATTCGAAACATACTCTATCACATATACAGTATCTTCCGGCTATATTAGAGTAAATTCCTTTTTCTTTTGTGATGACTCGATATCCGGTCTCAACTAATTTAGGGGATCATCTTACTATCCATTAAAGAGGGTTCAAATTGTTTGAATGATATGATTACAAATTTAAAACCTAAAGAGAAACATACGTGTAAGTCTCTAATCTGTATCACTAGGTCAACTAATGAAGATTACTACTAGAGTAAATTCTAATTTATTTGAGGGAAAATATCACTTTTGGCCACCAAAGTTTACCTCTTTTCAGATTTGGTCACCCACATTTAATCACTATCAAAATTGGTCATTAACTAACGGAGAAAGGGTTATGAATGCTTTTTTTTACATCATTTCCCTCTTTTAATTCTGATGCGGCCTAAAAATGTCATTCGATAAGAAGGCGACACGTGTATAGAGGATAAGATAAAAGAGAGATACAGGATTAATGAATACTCTCTGGATAAAGAATCTCTTCCGGAGGTCCCTCCAGAGGGAGCTTCACCTGGGAGAAATATTAGGAAGACCTAGTCTGGATAAGAATTAGTGGTCTGAAGATCTCATAGGAGCCCCGTGCAAAACGGCCTGGGACTGGGTAAAGGGAGACTCATTCTTCCTTTATCCCAGCGAGCGAAGTCCACTAGGGGAGTGGTTCCGGTTCTTCAGGAAGGAAGAGAGTGGAAGACCTTGTCAACCTAGCAGGGCTGAGTCCAAAGTGTAGCTTCAAAATAGGAGGAAACCCTAACTTCCTCTTTGGTAAGGACTTTCTATAAATAGGTAAACCGAGGTACATTTTCGGGTTACGATCTCTAACTTTACTTGATTTACTACGCTGCTTACGAATAATATCCTGATTTCCTGTGAGAACCTCGTTGATAATTAAAGGACTCTTTAGTCCTTGCCATACACAAAACTACCGAGACTGACTTGAGCGCCGAAGTGTCCGCGCCGGAGTCCCCTCCGGTGTGTCTTTTGCAGGTTCTTGGAGGATCATTCCAGCAGAAGTAGTGTACCCGAAGCATTCATAGGCGTTCGGGAATTCGGATATCCAACCTCAAGGATATCTAATCCACCCGTGCAATTTTTGGCACATCAAATTCCTACACCATAAACTCCATTTTTTTTTCAATATCTACTAAATTTTTATCTTTCAATTTTTATTTTTTCAATATCTACTAAATTTTTATCTTTCAATTAATATTACTGTGTATTACTGGTGTGTGGTTGAAAAATAAATAATCCACAAATAGAGTGACTTTGAGTCTGTACGGAAGAACGGTAGATCAGACCAAGAATTATCAATAAGTTGTTAATAATCATTTAACTCAATTATGAATTGATTTATTATCATCTCATTATTGTTATTGGTTTACTTCATTTTATAGGGTACACATGAAATGGAAAACCCTAGAAGGAAATGAAAGAATCACAGTGGAGCAAATGTGAGTGTGTCTTGGCTTAAAATGGCAAATCAAATTAGTTAAATTAGGGTGGTCATGTGTTAGTTTGATATACTCTGTTCTTATAATTATGATATGCAGTTCGATGGTTTATAATTATTGTACTCACTGTGCGTGAAAATTATGCAGAGACTTTGTGTCCTTTTTGTATTCTGTTTTTCAGATTATCAATTCAAGAATATTTCAAAAACTGTACTTTTCATTAAGATCATCATTGTTGATACGTTGTTATCGGTAGAAATTGAAAAAAAATGTGGTTTAGGGTTTAGGGATTAAAAGATTAATGGTAGATAAATTCAGTAGAAATTCAAAAATAAAATAAAATAAAATTGGAGTTTAGGGTTTAAGAATTTTTATGAGTAGAAATTAAAAAAACTAAAATTGGGTTTATAGTCTAGGAATTAAAAGAGGGGAATGGTGTCAAAAAAAAAAATGGCACTCAGAATCCTTCCGTTAGTCAATGATTGACTAACAGGAACACCAATTTTGATAGAAGAAAATAAGTGAGTGATCAATTTTGATAGTAAGTAAATGTGGGTGACCAAATCCGAAAATAGGTAAATTTGGGTGACCAAAAGTGATATTTTCCTTTTATTTAACACGTTTTTTTAGTGAGTTTACAAGATCAATACAAAATGTCATTACAATTAATGCTCAGTTCATTTGACACGTTTTTTTAGTGAGTTTACAAGATCAATACAAAATGTCATTACAATTAATGCTCAATTCAGTGATCTTCAACTCAAGAGTCAAGACGGATCACCACGGTATCGCTGTCTCCTCCAATTGTGAGGAAAGAAATAACGAGTGTACTTTTTGTCCCACAAATGCGTACTGGTCTCCATTCTTAAAACGAGACAACCTCACACTAAGGTGTTCTCATATCAATAAACTAGAGACAAAATAAAGAACAAAAATCCACCAAATACCAAGATTCACGAACCATCAAACCCACTCAAAAAAAGTTCCACGATTGGGGAAGTCCCACTACAGGGAAGGATCACATGAAGCGTAGGAAGTTACAAATTGAAAAATAAACCAAACCAAGTAGAAAACGGACAAGCCAACTAGAAAGCTAAAAACTAGTAAAGCAGTAAAAAAATAGAGAATGAAAACTGGGATCACCGAATAACTTCCCGATCGGTCACCGTAGCTCCGTCGATGAGGTTTACTCATTGATCACAACCACGCACTCAAAAACTTGCTAGCCCATAGATAGATTTGAGAAAAAGCGTTGTCGGTGGGTTTAACAAACGGCGATGTAGACTGAGATGTATGACGATGCAGGTGGAAACGGACGGCCACCGATCTACATTACTACTATAAATTTGAATCTCCTCCCCTTGTACTGGAGGGTTCAATTCACTTTCTCACTCATTTGATTTGATTCAATTAAAATCTAATGATTGTAACAATAAAATCTAACAGTTGGGTATTAAATCCAAAGCTTGTGATCCAATTCAGTTCATATAAAATGTTTCTATTTTTATTTTATATTTTGGCTTGTTCACATATGTGTGCATATTTCATTTTTTTAGAAAATATACCCTACTACAATTACTTTATTCACTGCCGTATCTATTTTATATATAAACGAACAATATTTCTTAAACACGTGTATAAACTTTCTTTTTTTCGTCCGTTCCAATAAAAACTGGTCTTTTTTTTTTTGTCAAACTACTCTATCACATTTCATTATATTCATTTCTTTCAATCCTATTGTCTCTAATAAATCTACTTATTTTATCATATGGACAGTTTCACTTATTCTCAAGAAAAACACACACTAATTAAGACTTAGCCGTTGAGATGAAAAATAGTAGTGGGAGTGGAAGCATACCCTTTTATATGCATGGTCAGATGATGACACTTTTGCCGCCTTCATTCTCAGATCCCATATATATAAATCTGTTACGTTTTTAGTCTGCAACAAATTTCTGACCATATCACACAGTACTAAAGACAAATCCACAAAATTCTTATCCTATATAATTAATACTACAGTATAAAGAATCATTATATCATTGTGTTGCGAAAACTTATTGCGTGGATTTTTTGGACAGAGAGTTATTCAGTCAAGACAAAAGATTTCCTACAATTTTAATCACATGATTCACTTGGGTTTCGTACAAGTTTGTCATAAAATATAAAGTTCCTGTCAATTAATTTAGTAAAAATGCACTGCAACCCCTGCCAACTATATATGAAATAATGAATAGGAAGATAGATGCCAAATTAAAAGACAAAAGTCAGTGGATCTACTATCTACATATATAGTTTTGATGTTATGAAATTAAATAGTGGGTTTCTCATTGAGCCTAGCTAATACTAAATGAATTATTTGTTTTTTTCTTAGTGAAAAAAAGAGTTTATTAACGAGTACAAGAGATACTCAACAAGATCAGAACAGAGTTACAATAATAGTGTGTAGAGATCCAAGCCAATACATATTCAAGGTTGTTAATTACTCAAATTTTTTTACAACATAATTAGCGGGGGTTATATATAACACCAAATTATTTGTATATATATGTAGAGTACTTCCATAAAAAATCATTATGGAATTTCATATCATTACTTTCTCTCTATACATTATAGAAGAGGTACACTTCACACAAAAGGGGTCACAATGACCTGCAGGCCCGCCCGGGCGACTTAACAAATTTACCAAAAAACACAGATCTCTACAAAGTCGAACACCGTGTATGGATATATCAGATGCTTCATTATTTTTTCAATTTCTCCTCTTCCTCTTCCAAAAAGATTGTGACCAATGGATGTTAATTTAGTACAATATTTTCTGTTATTTTCAAGAAACCCTAGAAATATTCCTATGTAAATGAAGATTAAATTCTGTCAAACTTCGTTGGGAATACAGAGCCTCCGCAGCCAAAAGGGAACATAATTGCAATCCAAAGCTGAAAGAATTTAGTCACTAAACTGAAATAGAAAGGTTAATCTTAGAAGAAGATTAAGCAAAACTAGCTAGGGTTTTCAGAAATCATTTGTACCAAATCAAAGGGTTTATTCATGAAAATCCAAAAAGTTGCTATAACACTATATCAATACTTGATTAAACACTTCCAAAGATCGATAACCACTTTACTTTTAAATCGAAAAAAAGAAGAACCCTAATCAACCAAGCTTCCAAACACATAGTAGATTTAAAAAAAAAACATTAAATTGAAAGAAAAAAAAGGACACAAATTAAACCAATATACTTACCCACATGGACAATTTCTCTGAAGCAATTAACAAAAAAAACTTGGAATTATATTATTGTTTCGTGCAAAGAGGTTCAGATAAAGCTACCACATGACCTAATTAATTTACCCAAATTACATGAGATAAAAACTTAGATCATGCTGGCAGCTTTACCAGATACTATTGCACGCTAATAAAAAGGAACAAAGAAACCATATTGTTGCAATTGTGTTAGCTAGCTAGCTAGGGCATGAGAAATTAAAGGGTTGTTGTTGTCTATAGAAAAGAGTGGCATATGGGGGGTATAAATAGAGTAGGAGGGAATCAAAGGGGGGGGATAGGGTTTTATTTAATTTGGTGTATGTATAAAAGATAAGATATTTGTGAAGGAAAAAATATTTAAGTAATTAATAAGAAGAATAGGGTGAGGGTGGGGGTGGGGGGTGGTCCCTTTAATTAATTAATTAATTTATGAAGGAATTAATTAATAAAATTGAATTAATATTGTCACGCCATGCAGGTATGAGACAGAGTAGTGAGAGTTTCTATATTCTTATTTCACTTTAGGGTTCCACAGTGGGGGACCGTACCCTTTCTTCAATTCAAACACCCACAACCAAACATTTACTATAGTAAATTAGTAATTATGTGTCTACATATATATATAAATGAATGTTTGAATGATATTATGAGGAAAAGTATATATATATATATATATATAGCAAAATACTCATTCTGCGCACAACTTATTAACGTGTCCACGTTTGATCTGTAAAGACAATGAAATTAATATTCTTTTAATTATTATTAATTCAAAAAAAAATCTTGTTGTAATTATTGTGATTTACAATGAGTTATAATATGGGGTGTGAAGTGCCCGCGGTTAGGTAAGTGAGAAGCTAGTATGTATTTTATCAGGTGTAACAAAAAAAAAAAAAATACTTGATAGAATTAAGTGTACAAGATTGAGGTTGATTGTTGAAATATTCATTTCGTTTGCGCATCTCCAAGAGCCATCTATTGTGGTCCGTAAGAGGAAATAATATATATAGATAAGAGAGAACTTATATTATTATATATATATATATATAGTATGTATATTGTAAATAAACTTAGGCTTTGTTTTTTAAATCATGGATAGTAATATGTGATTTTTAAAAAAATTGAGTTAAAAGATGATTTTATATTCAAATCAATGAGTAAGATAGAATGAAATTGTATTATTGTTGAATGAATGGAATGTCAAATCAATAGATTTGATAGTAATTTTGAGTTGTTTTTAAAATTTTAATTTTATATTTCCAAGTAAAAATGATTTAGGGTTTTAAAATCTAAATTATAAAACTCAAATGAAACATAACCTTAATTAATGTTTTAGTTTTTCTATGTTTAATTATATAATTTATGTTGAATTTTGACTTAATAAGAAAAAGCAATTCTATGTTATCACATTTGTATAATATATAATATATTAATATTAATATTTCTTTTATCAATTTTGTGCACTTGTTTTGTATAGCATAGTGGGCAGCATATCATGGTCTATATATACGTATAACGAGTTAAAAAGTTAAAAACCCCATGTCACATGTACTAAAATAGGTACAGCTGAAGTAATTTCTCACATTTTACACACACTTAATTAGTGAGATTGTAATTATGACTTATTTTAAAATGGTACTTAATTTTATCCTACAATTAATAGGGCTAATCCAATTTAAGACTAATTAATACCTCTCAAATTTGGGCATTGAAGGAATTTTTTACTGGAATTCCATATTGCTACACCTGGTCTCCATAATTTAGTCACATCTATGAGCTCGTTCATGTTACCACAACGATCAGCGAATTAAATAAGACGATCAGCGAATTAGAAAATCGATCAAAGATTAACAGCTTAAAGACTGCTCGTTAATGTCACCTCGACACCTTTGTCCGCCCACCTCATAGGTCACCATATGATCGGATCGGCCAAGACAACGAGCTCACCCATATGACTTCCATCAAGGACGAACAACCACCTTAAAAAATACATCAGTCTAGTCATTAAGTCTTAAGAACACATGTGTTGCATAGACAAACAAATGTTCTTCTTTAAAGGCACGAACAATATAATTGATGCAATTCATGCTTGCATGTATTATTCAAACAAATTTTGACATAATTATTAAACACAATCTAATAAATACCCAACTACAAAATAATCTTTCTCACTTCTTAAAAACTCTCTCAAACCTTTTCAAGAACATTCAATACAAAGTTGTTAAACTTGTCATAAGTACATGTTTGATTAGTCAACCTAACCACATATATAACCTAAAAATTGACTATCAACTCGTAAAAATTATAAATATAAATTACAAAAGGTAAATGAGTCATAACTTTTTAACAAAATTTGGAAATATATTGAAATTTTCTACAAATTGAGAGTTACAAGTACTTTGCCACATCATGTAGTTAATCATAGAGCCAAGTTACATTTTTTTTTCCACGCAAGTATGAAAGAAGGATCGGCTCATAACTCATAATAGGATTTGGCACAATATTTTTCATGTTGCGTATATATTTTTCAAGTACGTATATATATACGTATGTGAGAGGGGATCTTTTGAGTGTGAAAATGAATTGTATGTAAGAAAGAGGGGACCATAGTTTTCCATGGCTTAATTTGTTTATAAGTGAAGCTTCACATAAAAGAGGAAATTAAAAAGGAATCTCACCACCCCATCAATATTGTTTTTAATCAAAATTAAGTCATTTTTAAAGCATCTTTTTTCTTCCAGAATTGCCCATTTCTTGTAAACTTACTCATCAGTATATGTGTATAAAATATATAGTTACAGACGAATTCCCACTTGGGAAATCAAGAAAATGACATGTAGTGATGGTGAACATTAATGTGAATTCAGTAGTTTATAGCTATAGAGTATAGACTAGGGGCTAATTTATATTGAAATCAAGAAAATGACTCGTTGTAATTCTTTATATATTAAAATTAAGAGATTAATGGGTTGGAATAAACTCTTTAATCTTTTACCCACGCTTATGTTTTGTTCTCTAATTCTTACCTAATTTATTCCTTAATTTCATTCTATATTATGTTTACAATTGTTTCTAGAATCTACTCTATCTGTCATTTCTAAAATAACAATAAGAATTAGAGTTCTCAAATCTTCAACTTTTACGATGTCTTTTTTTTTGGGGAGTATATTAGGTGTCATCTAATTTAATTAATTAAGTCTTTCTAAAACAAGGTAATTAAGTCTTTTTTTTTTTTTGTAAAACCTCAAAAGAAAGTACTGATCGAATAATAGAATATTATATTGATTTATAATTTGGGTATTAATACCCATAATAATTGCTCCACAATGAAGCTACATTCATTGCTACGTATTTGGCTTTGGAGAGCTTTTAGAAGAGCTCTCCAAGTGGGAGTTTTTTTTTGAATTACATTAAATATCTATCCCTTTTCCCTTCCCCATGACTCGAACCCAGGATCTAAAGCCTAGGCAGTGGTGCTCTAACCACTTGAGCTAAGCTAAATTGCACTTGGAGAGCCATTTTTGCACTTGGGCTCTCCAAATGCAATTTAGCTTGGACAGCTCCCACTTGGAGAGCTCTTCTAAAAGCTCTCCAAGACCAAATATATAGCAGTGAGCAGCAGCAATTGAGTTACAGAAAGTAAAGGAACTAGAGTATTAGCCATAAATTGATCAAATTACAGGGTTTTCAAAATCAACTCCATAATTTTATCTTGAGTTTCTATTTAAACCTTTTATGTGAAAACTCTTATTCTTAAATATGATCGCATTTTTCCATTTTCATATGAGCCACACAATTTCAAATCAAATATTATCTACAATTGAAATATAAAGATTCTACTTATGATATAAATGGATGACGCATGGAATTTATAGTTTAAAAGGCAATGAATCAACATGGAATGAAATTATGCTTTGAAACTATGAACAGTGGTACTGATCTATATTCTCCTTTGTCCCATAATAACTCTTTAAGATAGATGAACGAGCATATTAAAAAAAAAATGTAATGATTAAAATTTTGAGGGGTAGTTATATAATTACATTTATATATAAAGTAAAGAAATAAGTCAACGTATGCGTATGCATGAGGTTAAAAGTAGTAATAATTTATGAGGGTGTAGTTTATACATATTTTTTCATTTTAGGGATGTAAAAATTATTGTGGGACGTCAAAAAAAAAAAATTATAATGAGACGTAGATTACTAATTTGGATATAGTTGTACCCAAAAAGAAAACTTTTTATTACCATTTACTACTCCATCCGTCTCGGGATGACATGCACGGTTTGATCGGCATACTTTTTTAGAAAATAGGATTTATTGGTTGGTGATGTAAGATAAATGAGGGGTATTTTAAGTAATTTAGCAAGGTCTAAAGTAAAATGTAGGTAAAAAAAAGAGTGATAATTTTAAAAATAAAATGTAGTTGGGAGTGTATTAATTTTGTAGTGTATTTAACTATTAAAAGTGTATTAGTAATCTTAAAATGTTATAATAAAAAAAAAAGTATTGATGAATTATTATTTACTCGTCCATAAATAATAATTATACTCCATCTTGTGTGTGTATATTTCTCATTGGCATGGAGTTTTATGAAGTTTAATACTCCTATAATTAGTTTTTTTAATTTTCCAATTATGTATACTCCGTCACGTACTAGCACTATAATTATGAAATTTAAGTAAAGTAAGATTAAGATGCTCTGTCTATACCTACTACGCCTGTGATCGAATACACATAATTTGGAGGGTATAAATTGGTTACAGCAAAAAGGGAATTAACCAGTATGATTAAAGTGATTAGGTTTTAAGGTAAAGTAAGCCTAAATTGATGCAGAAACAGTTATTGTGATTCAAAGAACGATTTCTACCCATAAAAATAAATACAGTATAATTAAATTTTGTTATTGCATCTTATTAATACATCAATTACTTAAAATTAAATATGATAATACAACATAATTCATCGAGTTTTGTGATTGTGTAAAGTTTCACACTCAGACTAGGGTCTAGGGTATATATAGAGTTGGTAAGATGGCAGTGCAGATGTAATAAATATGGGCAGGGGCATTAATATATTAATATTAGTATATACTGAAAAGGGAAACAAGAACTAAAGTGGTAAAATTTAGCTGCAGATTGCTATATATATTAAATTGATTAAGGCAGCAGTTGCAGAGGAAGAGAGCATTGAATTAATTAAAAAATGAAAATGCCCATATTAGGCAGCTTTTAAAATTTAATCATCTACATATATCATGTGATTTTAATAATACACTCTTAATTTGTGCACAGTTTCATTAAATTTAGCTGACAAAGTCACCTGTTGTAGGTGTGTTTCGTGCTTATTTTGATCCGAGAGAGAGTGGTCCTAGGGTAGGGGACTAGACTAGGGTGGTCCGATGACCCTCACACACTCGGATAAATTTGCAACCGACTTAATTACTATCTAAATCTCAATTCGGACAAAATAGTATGATGATAAAGCATGTGAATGATATTTTATTATTTTTTTTTGAAGAGGAATGATATTTGATTATTACTCTCCTCCCCCCTATTAAATTTCTCATTTTACTATTTTGGTCTGTCCGTCTATAAGTTTCTCATACTTTTTTGGATAATTATTTTTTCTTACACTTCACTTTATATTTTACATTTTCTCTCTATCTCTCTCATTCTCTCGATCATATCACTTGTACTATATCTATTATTTAATCACTTTTCTTAATCTCTGTGTTAAAAAGTAATGGAAAGTTCACTTTATATTTTACATTTTCTCTCTATCTCTCTCATTCTCTCGATCATATCACTTGTACTATATCTATTATTTAATCACTTTTCTTAATCTCTGTGTTAAAAAGTAATGGAAAGTTTATAGACGGACGGACGGAGTAGTATGTGGTTATGTTGGGTGAAGAAAATTTAAAATTCTACTAATCTTTTTCTTTTTTACACAAATAAGTGATGTTTTAAAAATATTTACACTATTTGTTCTCATTATGCTCTCCCTTTACATTAGAAAATCTCATAATTTATAATTACTTTTATTAAAAAATCTTCTCAACTAGCAAACTTGTCATATTTAAAAAATATTTACTTTTTTCTTTTATTATTTAAAAATATATTTGTCAATAATAAAAAGCTTCCTCGCTTATTGAAAAATTGAGGGAGAAATATTTAAGTGCATGTGAAAGTGAAATGCGCAAGCAAATCAATTTCAAATCCAGCTCCCCGATTCTTGATAGGGCTATTCACATCACTTTCTGCTGACGTCATAAAACAATGAATTTAAAAATAAACAAAATTAAAAGTAGAGGAGAGGAAGCAAGGGAAAAAATGCATTCCAACAACACAACACAACATGAAAACACTAATACAAACATCCTTTACAGTGTCTGGCCACTGAACTTCCTCTGTTTAAATAAGTATATAAAATTATACTACAACACACTCACACTCACTACTAATCTCCTCAAAGTTTTAGTAAATCTCACTATTAAGAATAATCAGCAGCTCACCTGTTGTGCATTTAATCAATAACAAGCTGTCCTAATAGATTCAAGATTTCTAACTTAATAAATTCCCTGCTAGGACCTACAAAATTCTGGCTTTTCTCTAGTAGTTATAAATGAAGAAACAAATTATCTCAACTTATTCTTGTTCCGAGCTCTCTGAACCTGGAACAGGCCTTGCGCGCTCCACCAACAGATTATAGATTTTTTCAGCTGATGGGCGATCAATTGCATTCTTTTCTGTACACTGATGGTACAATTTAACAAGAAATCTAAGAGCATCAGAGTCGCTCTCAAGCTCAGCATCAGATAGAGCCAATGCCTCCAGGTCATCTGTGAGTCTGGGCCGTTCTCCCATCTGCATAACAGGTTATAGAAGAATGTTACTTTGTTGCTTGTTTATACAACTTGCTGGAATCTTGATATATAAATTGCTTTTAGTAAAATATGGAGAATTTGGTAAATACATTGCTTTTAGTGTTTTGGTATAAGAGGTTGATAGAAGTAACTTCAGCATATTCACTAAAAAGTAGCAGTTTCACAAAGAAGCTAATGAGATGAGATGCACAAGTTTCATAATATGCAATTCTACATTTATGAGTGAAAAAGAAACCCAACCAATCATAATATACCTGGAGAAGTGTGTGGATTTCTGATTCTGGTAATTCAGCATAAGGGACTTGTAAAGTCAGCATTTCAAGAAGCATACAGCCAAATGACCAAATATCCACTTCCTGCTCCAATTGGCATCAGTAAAAACCTTGTTAGCCAAATAACTAAAAAAATCCAACACGAAATTGAGATCTTATTACTGAACATATATGTTTTTCATGTGACTAGAAAAAGGCAATTATACATCATTTCCATCCTAAGTAAGCACATTGTAACAATAACACTACCCTGGCTTCAAAAACAAGGTGACTATGCTTTACAAAGTACTCCCTCCGTTCCAATTTAACAGTCACTTTTGGGTGATACTGCTTCACATAGATTAAGAAAGTCATTTAGTATCCATAATTATTTGAATAAAATGACTAATATACCCTTGGGGGGTTTTACATAGATTCTTGTATCCCAATACATGAGAGATCACAAAAATTAAGAAAAGAGTACAGTTTGAAAAAGAATTCTCTCTTGGAAAATGAAAAAACTAAAAAAACAACTTTTGAAAGATTTTTTCTCTAAAAACGACAGTTAAATTGTAATGGAGGGAAAAAAAGTGATTAAATAAAAGAATTACCAGCAAACAAAACACTATATCGTTGCCTAATGTCACAATGAAATCAATAGCAAACCAACCATAAGTGAACATACCATTCCATATATATTTTGCTCATGCATTGCCCGAAACACCTCAGGAGCCATCCATCGAGGAGTCCCAACACAAATATCAGGTGGAGGTATTCCAACATGTGCAATGCAACAAGTGTGTAAGTGAGAATGAAGGGGAACTGCCATATCAAAATCGCATAGTTTTACTGTAGGTGTACCATCTGGTCTCTCTTTCTCAAAATCAATCAAAATATTATCGCTTTTTAAGTCACGATGAATAATGCGTTTAGAATGTATTTCAGTTAATGCGGATGCTATATCACGAGCAATATATAATGCCAAGTCTGGAGCAACATGCTTCTTGTCAGCACTTGATAATTTATCCACATAGCTCTGACAAATTGAGACGATAATTGAAATTAGACATAATCGTATGAAGCAAACATGTTAGGACATACACCCAAAGATTATACACCTAAAAAAAAAAAATCACCTTTAAGGACCCTCCTCCTATGTATTCCATCAGTATAGCAGACTGCAATACACGGCCTCCTGAATTTCCATCTTCGGTCACAGACCATTTCGAGGATATCTGATGACCATAAAATTCCACAATGCAAGAATGCTTTAAGACACTCAACATCCTGACTTCCCCTAAACAACACAACTCGAAGTTCCTGACTTCTTCAGGAGAAGTCCCGTTTACTTCAATGGTCCGCACCTGCAAATTGAATAAATATAAAACATCGTGAATTTCTCAACAAATTCGTTTTACTATAATCTAAGTCAGAAAGAGCAGTAATCCAACAACTTCAAACAAACTAGAATTGTCTAAATTCATTTGTCAAAGATCATGATCAATCATGACCTGGGATAACTTTGAAATGTAACCTATATATATGAATAACCTAATCAAGATCAATAAAACGATGGGATATTAAATACTCCCTCCGTCCCACTATAATTTTCGCTTTCCTTTCTGGACGTCCCACAATAAGTTTCTCATTCTATTTTTGGCATATTATTCTCTCTCCCAATCACATCACTTGTACTACATCTATTGTTTTATCATACTTCATCAGTTCATCTCATACTCACCAATTATTTTCTTTGTCCCAATCACATACTACATCTTTTATTTTACCATATTCATTAATCAAAACACCCAAAAGAAAGGGGAAAGTTATAGTGGGACGGAGGGAGTATATGGATATAAGAGCAAACACCTTCACTGCAGCTTCCAGTGATCCAACACTACAGTGCATCAGAGATGTAGACGCCATTTTACCAATTTCATCACACACCGCTAAAGAAGGAAACGAACAATTAGGACTCGCATCAAGGTCGGCAATGAAAGGACAGACCCGGCTTGAGGGGATATATCTACAGTGAAATGCATATGCATTAGAAACTGAGTAAAAGATAAAAATTTATGTCCTACTAAAAAGTCATTTATGACACAAACCATTGGATTTCACACATAATAAATAAATTATACCATAGCCAAATTATTTAAACAGGATCATTGAAATGTTCAGAGATGTGATGGCACATTGAAAGATGTACAGAGGATCGGATATTAAGAAAGTGTGAACAATTGGCTTCAGAAAAAGCATTATTTCTCAAAAAGCTTTAAACGAGCTAACTTTCTAAAGCTGAAACAATAAACATGCTGAAATGAGAACTCCCCTTCACTAATACAATAATCAAACAAAACAATATTAAAATTTTGTCAGTGAACCAATAAAAAAAT
Source organism: Galeopsis tetrahit (assembly GCA_963675135.1). NCBI lineage: Eukaryota > Viridiplantae > Streptophyta > Magnoliopsida > Lamiales > Lamiaceae > Galeopsis > Galeopsis tetrahit. Next base: position 26,180,001 of record OY776125.1, on the reverse strand, counting down.
ACCTGTATAAAAACAAGATTTCACTCACTAACAATGCAATCAAATAATTCCAGTATACAAACAAAACGTGAATTCACTAAAAATACAAATAAATAAATACAGTAAACATCTTCTAGCAACAATGACATCTAAAACAAAGCTAATCCACTCTTCGAAAAGAATATACCAAAAGAAACAACAAAAACAGTATTACTAAATGATACACATCCATACAAGACATAGAATAAGAATAGTGAACTCTTATGTAATTGAAAATATCTAAGTTGCTAACCTGCTAAAATATTCAGGGTCACTTTCTTCTCTAATGTCGTAGGGATTGCAAGCATCGACAATCATTCGTAACAATGACTCGCCCCTCTTTATAACAATTACATTCCACGCATGCGGTGAAAAATCCAAGTAACCCCTGACAAGCTCACAAGGTATCCGAGGCTTCATCCGATCACACAGGTACTACAGAAAATTCAAAAGGATAATATTGGAGTTCAAAACACTTGAAAAGAAATTAAATAAATATGCATAATAAAAAGACCTACCTTCATCAGCAATGCTCTGTGCCTGCACACCCCAAACTGCAGAGATCCAATAGGAACTACAATAGAATTGCGTCTTTGCTTTATAGAATGGAGAGATTTCTCACACACGTCATGGAATAAAACATCATCTACACTGCTCACGGCCTGCTTTGCTTTACTAGTATCAGCAATGATCCCGGATGCACAAGTACAAACAAAAGGTTTCATGTGATTTGAACCAGAAACAGCTCTCCTTGTCCTCTGAATAATAGCACTTTTATCATTTCCTCCAAAATGATCAGATACAAAAAGAGCAAGCAATGATGCAACTTGCAAACTATCTATTGCATACTCTTCGTTTTCATCGGTGGAATTGTTGATCTGCTTAAACTTATACAACAAAGCTCGAGCACAGAGGAGAATGGCATCTAACTCTTCATCCCTTTCCCTAATCAGGTTTAAAAATTAAAATGGTTGCAATGTTTACAGCTACTAACCAAGAATAAATATATGTGCTACAATAATAAACCTGACATACGTCAATTATGTGACCGAGAGGCTTTCCTAAATTCTACCCCAAAGAAAGGTATTTAAAATAGACACACATACTTACCGGTCAAGAAGAATCACTTCCCGTAAGCTGCCATGCGGATTTTTCGCATAGCTGGCCAACGGCAGAAAGGGTCGATCTCGTCCTACATCATAGAAGCCATCAGGTATATGGTCTGCAACCCCACAAAAAGATCTCTTGCTATATTGGCATGACAAGTATGTTGGATCATTGGTTGGTCTCAGGGATTTCGTGGGCTTGGGATTATCAAGATCTTTCTCACAGTGCCTTTTTGACTTCAGTACGCAATTAGAAGGTTGAGTCGATGAACCTCCATCCAACTCCTTAACATCAGAAAGAGAGCCCAAACGTGCATCAGACCCAGAACCATCAGAATCAACAACCTCTTCCTGCGATGTGTTGGAGTCAATTGCTGAACATGAACATCCTTTTGCAATTTCCTCTGTTGTACTCAAATCCTCATTACCAATATTGACACTTGAGTTTCCATGTACCTCACTTTCTGGAAATAAACCTCCATCATTAAGCTTCTCATCTGTAACAACAGATGCATCTTTTGATGAGTCATTATCTCTGTGGGCAGGCACTCTACAAGTCACACATTTTTCTGAAGAGCTATGAACTGTAGTATCAACTTTCCACTTCTTCCAGTTATTAGATCGCTCCTGTGCATCTTTTTTCCGCAAATTATACCGTCTTTTCCATCCTTCAGCCCTTCTTGCAGCTAAACACCGATTATTTGATGATGATCCACCTAAATGGCTCGATGAAGAAACAGAAATTCCTGCAATGAGAGAATTATTAACACTATGAATGTACTATAACTACAATACAAAGATACGTGGAGAAAGGGCAACTCATACACTCACAAACACATTGCTGATGTGTGTATGAGTGGGAATGGGAGTAGAGGGATCCACCCTCATTATAAGTACCATGAGTCTCCTGGATGGCTCCTTCGTAAACATCCATCTCGGTAGATTCATCAACTGATACTTCCCCGGGGTTTACCTCCAAATTGCAGCATATCCATGATGGTATTCGGCATCCACGTAGACGATTATGCTTAATAAGTTTCATGGGGGACAAAATTCAAGTCAGCTTTGATGATAGAGTGACAAATAAGTATTAAAATTGAATAATAATATGATAATAGCCAATGGTTCACAATTGAAATGCAGAGGTCATATATCAGCATTTTGAATTGAAAAGGGTATCATATGTACATACCCCAAGATTAAGAATTCGGAGATTAGGCATCAATTCAAGTTCTAAGCATTCCAAGGATGTCAAGCGATTATGAGACAGGTCAAAATTCTCCAATCTTTGCAGACTCGACAGTTGCGAAGGTAGATCAATCAATTTATTGTTAGTGACTTTCAGAGATATCAATAAACTCAATGAAGTGATCTCATCAGGTAAATTCCTCATCTTATTAAATGAAAGATCCAAATGCTCCAAATTAGTAAGGCAGCCAATTTCTGGAGGAAGATATCTGCAGGAAAATATTGCAGACATAAAATTATAACATCGTCCAAACTGATTCTCAAGCAACAAGTCGCACTAAACCTTTAACAACATCATGATACAATTTAAGGAATCTAAATCGACAATTTATGTATATGGGGAACAGAAAAATTGATGAGTAATATCTTGTTTTAAGGATTGCAACTAGAGGCAATCACAAGGGGGAGAAAGAAAGGGAAGAAAAATGTAATTATTTCCCACAGTTGATTACTTCATAACATGCCAACTTTCATAAGACAACCTTTCCCATTTGCCTTAACTAACTGTACATCTGCCATTTAATTTAATAAAGTATAAAGAAGTCATTATAGTGCACAGTATCACGTTTACTAGCTTTATTTTATTTTATTGGACCTTTTATTCAACAGATGCACAAATACTACAATTTGACAGTTCGAGCAATGCTGGTAGTATGCAATGCAGAAGGAAAAGGATGGATGAATAAGGGAGGGGGAGGAGAAGAAATACGAGAGACTAACAAAAAAAGGAGCCTTGTTAACCCGATCATAATAGCAAACTAACGTCAAATGAGAAGACATGATAACACATACAAAATGCTATGAAACAATGTATATCAATAAATATCTAAGGTGGGTGACATGTGACAACCATGGATATTTTCCAGCAATACGTGACTACCAGTACTAACCTCCATAGGAATCATTATATATTGAACGCAAAAACAATTATCTTTTAACCAATTCAAATAGGCATTAAAAACTAATGACTCAAAAGCACCATTTACTTCTTCAAATCAGTGAACAACATACCACTCATGACTCAATTCACAAAATCGCATTTGTTGAACTAATCTTCCACACAAAAGACCATCTCAACTTCACTCTGCTTAAATTCAAACAGGGGACAGAAAGAAAAAAAAAACAGTAATAAATACTTCAACATGCCATGGAAAGAACCTATTACCTTATTGAGAAATGACATACAGAGAGCCTCCTCAAGCACTTAAGCCCTGAAAGGTCATTCATAAACGGGAAAGCTGAGGACCTCTGGGGCACCCTACTCAGCTCTAGTTCTTTCAAATTTTGCAACTTACTCAACTCCAACCCATTCACTCCCAGTGCCGCAACTTTCACTTGCAAGTATTCCAAATCAATCAAATTCCTAATCTCCACAGGAAACAAATTCACCTCATTCGAGAAGAATTTCAAAGTTTTCAAACTGTTAAGCCGCCCCACAGCCGTAGGAATCAAATTAAACTCATTCTTGTATATATACAACTCCTCCACCAAGCGTTTGTCCCCAATAGACAGAGGCAAATCCAATGTTTTCCCACAGACATCAATAACGGACTCCAATTTCAAATCTTTCTCGCCAGAATTCTCATCGCAAGACTGGGGTTTAATCCTTTCAATAATTTCTTGCTTCTCGAAGTCGGGAGTATCAATGTTCTCCAATTCCTTCACCTGCATTATTTCTTCTCCCTCTCTTCTTCAAAATGCATAAATTATACCTAAAGAGAACAACAAACTTAATCAAAATTGAAAATTGCTTCCACGGAAGATAAATTGAACGGATTATACAACAGAAATGAAACGGAGTAAGCGATTAGTGAAGATTAACGCATGTGTAAATAGATTGATGAGTATAGATTATCACATGTGTGAGTAGAGGTATGAGCAGGAACAGGAGCGGAGAGAGGAGCGCTCCCTTACGTTGATAGAGAGAGAGAAACCCTAGAATCTAGAGAGAAGTAATTAGCGAATAAACAATGAAATTGCAATTATTTATATGGGGCGCGCCTGTTTGAAGATTTGTTGTGAAATCTTTGCAGTTAGTACTAATTAAGATTGCTGATTATTTGTAAGTAGTGACTCAAATACATCAAACTGATTTATTTTTTTAAAATTTAAAACAGATGCATCGCATAAGCTTACATTTTCGTAACTAACTTTTTTTTGGAAATTTTACTTACCATTTATTGAGAAAATGTACATCCAAGTCCATAAATTATAATAATACTAATAAATCAGGTCAAAATAAGTTCTTAAAGAATATTTTTTAAGGGCATGTTTGTTTTGGGATGAGAAATTTGGATTTGGAATTTCGAAACTCCATCCCCGTTACACTTTGGGATTTTGATTCAGGATTTCAAAATCCCGCCCTATAAATACCTAAACCCTATAAAAGTCAACCCTATAAATACCTACAAATCACCTATAAAAACCTATAATAAACTCCTTCAAGTAATCTCTTAAGTGCTTGTTTGATAGACACGATAGTGCCAAGATTACGCTGCACCTGATGAATTAGCAATGTCAATCTGTTGTTTGATAGACAAGACCCAAAATCATGAAAGCCCAAGATAATGGGCCAAGCCCACACTTAAACACTGTTGTAAAGAGTTTTTCTCACTGGGCAAAAACACGGAGTTAAAATATCTGAGATGAAATAGTATTCAAGATATGAGTGCATAATGACTTTTATGACCCTCATATTTAACATCAAAACCCTAACACACCGTGTCATTTGCGTCTGCCTCTTTCTTGAAAACTCTCTCCCGACGAAAACCCTAGCGCCACCATTCGCGATTGAAGACATCAACTACAAAGAGGTAGGAGTAATATATTTTGTGCTTCATTTGCATCTTGTTTGAAGTGGTGGGTTCGAAACATGTATTTTGTGTTCATTTTCATCTTGTTCACCCTCATTGTGCTTTCATTTTCTTTTCTAGGTTTGAGGCGTTTCTTGGGGCTTTGGTTTTGAATAGGAAATTCAATTCCTGGTTTTAGTTGTTTATGGGTTTATGGGTTGTTCTTTCTATTTTAAACGAAAAATTTCACACCAGTTCTTTGAATTTTTTTTCGCTAAATATGTGTTTATGAGTTTATATTTTAAACGAAAATGAAAGCACAGTCCTTTCAATTTTTTTTACTGCTAAGTATGTTATTTTGGTTCTAATGTTTTTGAGTCCCAATTTTTTGTTGTTCAACTTACAGAGGATTTTGTGTAAACAATGCAGTTATGGTTTGGTTTCTCATATTACACAGATTGTTGGGCTATGATTTTGGGACCATCACAAATGATTACAATAAGGGAATTAAATACGCAAAATAAAAAATTAATGTTGCTTTCAAGAACAAAGATTTTCACTTTATAGTAGTCTACCATTGTTGTAAGATTCATGTAAAAAAAAAACCAGTCACATTATTTTTTAAGGATATATTATGTGTGAGCTTTTTTTAGTACAACTAATGATATACATATGTAATCTTATACGCAGAATTTGTAGTTTAGAACAAGCTGATTTGTAAGATGAGTTTGGTGAATAAGGAAAATGAGATACTTTACGTGTTGCTAGAAGAAATAATTCATCAAATGATTGTGGTTACCATGATAGTTGTCGAGTATATGAATAGGAAAAGAGGAAGAAAGCGTAGACGTGGGTCCTCGTTTAGTTACATTGACCGTATTCCAACCCAAGTTAATGTAATGTCTCGACTTGTTGGGGGGCACGATCGTGAATGCATATCTAATCTCCGAATGGATCGTAACACGTTTGGCCGACTCTGTTCTATTTTAAAGAATTTAGGAGGTTTAGTTGATGGGAAGTTTGTTACTATTGAAGAACAAGTTGCTATGTTTTTGTCCATACTAGCTCACCATAAGAAAAATAGAGTCGTTCAATTTAAGTTTTTGAGATCCGGACAAACTATTTCCCATTACGTGCACATGGTCTTGACGTCAGTACTAGAACTTCATTCAGTGTTATTAGTGAGGCCGACACCGGTACCGCAAGACTGTGATAATCACCGGTGGAAGTGGTTCAAGGTACTTATTTTCATAAATTATTATTTTGTAGATGGGACTAACATTACTGTCTACTGATTTTTTTTTTTTTATTACACAGGGATGCCTCGGGGCATTAGATGGAACATACATAAACGTCCGCGCACCTGCCGCTGAAAGAGGACGATTTAGGAGTAGGAAAGGACAAATCTCTACAAATGTGCTTGCTGTTTGTGATCGAGAGCTGCAATTTTCGTACGTTTTACCCGGTTGGGAGGGGTCTGCTAATGATGCGAGAGTTCTTCGAGATGCAGTCACTAGGGTCCGCGGCTTGAAGGTCCCTATAGGTAATTTTTTTATTTTAAAAATATGTCATATTGTACACAAGTTACATGTATGTTTTCTATTGTTATATAACAACAAAATATATATTTTCTTATTGACAATTACAGGTAATTACTATTTGTGTGACAATGGTTATGCAAATTCTCCCGGTTTCTTGACTCCATTTAAGGGTGTGCGATATCACTTAAATGAGTGGGGACCAGCTGCTGCGAGACCCATGACATATGAAGAGCATTATAACATGCGACATACTCGCGCACGCAATGTAATCGAACGTGCTTTTGGAATAATGAAGATGCGTTGGGGGATCCTTAGGAGTGCAGCATTCTATCCTATTAGAACACAAATTAGGATGATAATGGCTTGTTTCTTGCTACACAATTTTATACGTAGGGAGATGCCTATCGACCCTTTTGAGCAGGATCTAGATACCGAAGATGATGACAATGCAGACACAGATGAAAATGTTGAATTCATTACCAGTACTGATGCAACAAATGATTGGACGACTCTTCGAGAAGACATTGCTCAAACAATATGGGCTGAATACAATAATGGTGCTTAGGTGTATTGCATGCATTATTGTAATTCAGCTGGTTATTTGATGTAGTTTTATGATATTAGAACATCTGCATTTATTTTAGGGTGTTTTCATGATATTAGAACATCTATATTTTCATGATATTTTAATTAATGGTGTAAGATATGATTGACTGTGGGTTGTGATAATGTTGTTGGTTGCTGAAATGATTGATTTACAATGGTGTTATATTGATGTTTTATTTATGTGCATTTGTTTGTGATCCAATTTTTTGCTCTTATGTTTTTATATTTTCAGATAGTGATGGAACCCCCACGAGTGGCTACACATCGTGGTAGAGGTTCGGCTAAGAAAGCTTCAGGCAATACTCGAAGAGTTTGGACTAATAGGGAAGAAGTCGTACTCATTGGGGCACTGCACGATTTGGTGAACAGAGGTTGGAAAAGTGAAAACGGGTTCCGTACGGGATATTTGAACAAGTTGGAAGATGCACTCAAAGCAGCATTTCCTGGCACCGATTTACTTGCTAATCCGAATATCACATCCAAAATTACAACGTGGAGGAAGACCTACAGTTCTTTAGTCTCTGCACGTGAAACTAGTGGGGTGGGTTTTAACTCAAATACGAACACAATTGAATACACAGATGAGCAATGGGAGAGCATATTGAAGGTATAATAATGATGCTGATGCCTTTTAATTTATTTATTAAAATATTAATGATTGTTATTATGAACATTTTTTTTATTATTATTTTAGAAAGATCCAAATATGAAGGGGATGCGCCACAGGGAATGGCCATTGTACGACGACTGGGTTCAGATATTTGGGAAGGATCGTGCAACAGGATATGTTGCAGAGGACATACCTGATGCGTTTGAAGTATTGAGAAATCAATACCGACGTCCAAATCCCAGCCGAACGCCATCAAACGTAGAACCTAGTGATGAGTGCAACGATCAGAATTACGTGAATGTGGATGACATGAATGGCCCAAATCCCAGTCAAACGCCATTAAACGATCAAGAGGCCGATAGCACTACATACACTACACAAAATGCGCAACCATCTATTAGTAAAGGTAAAAAGAAGAGAAAGTCGAAGAGTGGAGAAAATGAGAATGCTTTGGTGGATATGCTTGGAAACTACTGGCAATCAACTTGTGAGAGGCTAGATAAAGTTGCAAGTCGTATAGGATACGACCATGATTTGGGCATAAAAAGGAACCAAGTGTTTGGAATGCTAGAAAGTATACCAGGATTAACAGTTCGCGATAAGCTGAAAATTTCCGAGTACATAGGTGCAAGGGTCGAATGCCTAGAGATGTTTATGACTTTATCAGATGATGCACGAGTTGTGTATGCCGAAGACATTCTTGTGCGAGCAAGAGGTATTTAGTAGCTCCGTTGTGTACTGACTTTTTGTGGTTTTTTAATGTGGCAGAATGTATGGGGTTAGTAGTAGCAAGAAAAATATTGGCTAACTTTTGTGGTTTTTTAATGTGGCAGAATGTATGGGGTTAGTAGTAGCAAGAACAATATTGGCTAACTTTTGTGGTTTTTTAATGCGGCAGTATGTATGTGTACTGACTTTATCAGAATGTATGATTAGTAGCAAGAACAATGTTGATTGTTGCCATGTTAATTTAAGACTCGTGGTTGTTTTGTATTATTTTATGTGGTTTCAGGCATTGAAAAGTAGATATACAAATATTTAACAAGTACATATTGTTTGCACTAAATGTTTAGATATATGAATTTAAATTTAACAGGTACATATTGTGGCAAATTATGAGTTGATTGTACAGATTATTAGTGGACTGAATTTGCTTAATTATGTGTTAAATATTTGTGGCAGATTATGAGTTGATTGTACAGTGATGAGTGGACTGAATTTGCTTAATTATGTGTTTTAAATCGAAGTTGGTTCCATGAATTAAATTTGAAGTTGCAGCACTCAACTTTAAGATTCAATATATATGAACTAAGGGTTTTAATTCATTTTTTTTCTTCATTCAAACAAACAGCAGAGTAGGCAATATACATCTCAACATCACTCAACTGCCACCTTATTTCCTTACTACATAACTCATAAGAATCAGAATTTCAACTAAGTAACTAGGCGCATATTCTGTCAAAGTTATCATCGATTTTTTTTTTTTAAGTGATGTCTTGAATAATTTTGTAAATGGAAACATGAAACATCAATTCAGGTGTTAGAAAAAAATCGAACAACTATTAATGACACATCTCTCTCATGTCATAACTCTAAAGAGCATGGCATTGCAATTAAAATACTGAAACAGGATAACAACCTTCATAATCATAATTAATACCTGATCACTTATAGACAGCCACCTGAGGTGGAGAACTTGCCAACTATAGGTTATCATTCGATGCATACACTTCGCGTGAATAAGAAAATTGTCTAACGAGTTTTACATCGATAAACAAAAGCATTACTACTAAACCACAAACTTATATTACTTCCGTACAATAGGTTAATGCGCAAAAGGGCCCTTAAAATATATATGGGTATAACAGAAGCAAGTAGGATAGTCACTTGCTTCCATGAGGCGAGAGGTAGTACTTTGCAGGGCTGGATGAGTCAAAAGAGCTCGAAGTATGTTTGATATCCCAGACGGTACCGACTTCGCATTCAGGATGAGTTGGTTTTGGGCACTTGGGAGGCAACACTTTATTCTTAGGTTCACGTTTGGCAATAAAGGATGGTTTTTCAGCTGTTTTCGATTCAGCGCTCACAAGGCCCGTAACCTCTTCGTCAACATGGAACAACTTCTTACGAGGGGGTTTGCGACCCACCACAGGCGATTCAACTTCTTGCTCTTCGTCGGAATCGACAATCACTACAGGTTCCTTACAAGTGTTCGCAACATTCACCATTGGTCCATCAGAGCTGATGTTGATGATCTCGGTCGAACGATCCCGAACCTTTTCAAACAGAGATTTCAGTCGATCGAACGTTGGATCCCCTTTGTGGTAGAAGGCTTTAGCAAATTCATTCATCTATGCAGTAAAAAGCATTGTACACAAAATCATTGCTTGCTAAAATTATTATATATGCAAGTTAAGTGAAATGTGATAAGGTACCTTGAACACTTCATCCCAATCCGGCACGTACACAAAATTAATTACACGATCGTACCACGCACCATCAACCTCGAGAATCTGTTTGAAGGTTTTATAGCGTTTCTCGAGCAAGTTACACTGTGTGACTGCATCATCAAAGGTGAATTTCGTATCCATCACGCAATTCACAACGTCAACAGCTTCATTGAGGTCGTGGTAGTTTGGTTTGCCAACAGTCCAAGAACCACATTCAACACCTTGCACGAGAATGTTGACGAAGATGTTAATAGCCGGCTCCGTCCAACCCCCCTGGTAGAAGTAGAAGTCTTGTGGTGCAATACTCTTGTAGCTCATTGTGTGAGTTTGCTGCAAGAATATGTAGGTGGTGAAGTGTATCATTCTAAACAACCAACTACGTGTATATATAGCTGAGTACTGCACAAATTGGTTGAATTAATTGAATTAATGTGAGTTGGTGTGTTATTATTAGTGGTTTTTAATGTATGTCCTTGCCAATGTCAAAATATCAAATCTAATGAAAATAGAAGTTGATATGCAAATCTGGACATTCATTAGAGTTGGTATGCAAATCTGGACATTCATTAGAGTTGGTATTCAAATCTGGACATTCAATTCGTTTGAAGCATTTTGGCTGCGTACTACATTTATTATCCATCAATCTAAATAGATTTACAAGTGACAACTAGCATTAATATTCCTTAAAATATATGATAATATAAACTACCAAACTTTGGGCATTTGAAGAAGTAACGCCCAGGATTTTGTTCACGTTCACCTTCACATCGGAGCACCATCCGTCCGTTTCCACAAGAACATTCAGGTGTGGGTGAATCACCAACAAAGTTTGACATTGATCTATTACAAAAAAAATACAAAATTAGTTCAACAAAGTACTACCTTCTTGAAAGTAAATGACCAATTTTTGTATACATATATCAAAACTCAATCCAACAAAAGCAATTCAAACAGACAATTAATTCTTCAAGTTAGAACACACATCCCCAATTTGTATAACTCTAACAATCCTCCAATGCTACAACTCAACTATAACAAATAGTCTTTTAGTCAGATACAAAACATGTACAAATTACAAATTTATTTTTTTGAACTACTACTGGAATTTGATTTCTAAATGATAAAAAAGGATACAAAATTGAAGATGGCCATTCTCTGTGAAGGAGATTGAACAGAGTAGGTGGAACTCCAAAATAAGCAGTTTTTTTATAATGGAAAAAATGCAGAAAAAAGCAGAAAATCAGCACTCTCGTCAAATTCGCTTATGGCTCGAGAAAACAGGCCAAACTATTCACCCCATGAACCTTCCAAATGCCGACCGTATATTAAAAAAAAAAGATTTGGATTGTCAGTATACGCACAAAAATTAGATATACAAATATATGCAAATGTATACAAATACAAATTTGAATTAAAATCACAGATCTTACAAACAAAATTTGTTTACTCTCTCGTCAAATCCGTCTACGGCTCGAGCGAAACAGGACAAACAGTTTGCCCACAAACTCTCAACAAAAAATTCAAACAGATGAAACCCTCGCGAATGTAATCCTTTTTTTTTTCTTTTTTTCGCAGAAGTGTGGATGAGTTCTTGAAGGCAGATTCTTGAATTTGAATGGAAGCTATGTACAGCAGCAAAACCCTAGTGTGATGAGATTAAAGACGAAGGGTTAGTTGTAGAAATTTTGTAAATAATAGAGGGGCAATTTAGTAATTTAAATCTTAAGAAAAAAAACATACACACCTACTTAGACCGACAATTAAAGTGTATCAAACAACAAATATCTAATCCTGACAAAAGTTAATCTGGTTTTAAAACCTACATCTAATTTAGTTTGTGGGTGGAAGAATCAGGTCTATCAAACATGCGCTAAAAGTATTTTTATGCAAATAAACTCTTTTTATTTATTTTTAAATTAAACAAAAGGACACTTTTATTAACACAAAATAAATGTATGTGTTTTCAATTATTGTGGTTAGATGATAAATTTTCTAATTTATTTCAAAAAAATCATGTCAACACACAAAAAGCACGTAATAATAAACACAAATATGAGATATTTTATATTGACCAAACACACAAATTCAAGAAATGCATTAGTTAAGAGTGAATTGGTCTTTGATTATGGATTGATCAGTTTGAATGGAGCATTCTATCCAATCTCTTTCAAGTTTAAATTTAAATATAAATTTAAATATCAATTCATTTTTATAATATACTCCCTCCGTACCAAGATTTTATGCACACTTTGATCGGCACGGAGATTAAAAAAATAGAATAAAGTGGTGTGTAAGATAAAATAAAGGAGGGGTATTATTGATAATTCATTGATTAAAGTGGGGAAGATTTGACTAATGGGAAGAGAAGTAAAATAAAGGATGGGTATTATTGGTAAAAATTATGTGAGTTGTTTCCTTTTTTGAAGTGTGCAAAAAAATGTTGGAACCCCGTTAAGGAAAGTGTGACTGAGGGAGTATCTATATACCTATTTTTATACAATTGTATCATCCTTTTCTTTTTAATTCTTTTTAATCACTAAATATCTTTCATACTTTTCTTCTACACTAATTTATCTCTCATATTTCTCTTTCACATATTCATTATCTCTTCTATTATTTTTTTACCTTTCACACATTCATTTTCTTTCTTTATGAAATCAATGAAAACATTTGACCAGACAGTATCTATTGGTGTCCACCTCTCATCCTTGAAGGCGCACTTTCCTGGGTTCATTGATTTCTTCTAACCTATTATTAGCTCTTTATCGACGTTATCGTTGCCTACCTCGTCCGTGTCTAACTTGGTTGGGCAGAGCACTCCGGCCCCGCCCTCTACCAAGACGCTCGTCTTGTGTGTTGGCCCCTCCTCCACGAGCCCAGTCGTTTGTCCAGACCACATGCGCCCGTGTAAGAAGGGGGATTATTTCACGATTTCAATCGATAACACAACGTTACAGGCTGGTGTGAATGAATTCAAGGATGTTCTGATTGGTTGCTTACTCACTTCCTGTGGCAAAGCCCAATCTCGTATGCTGAGGTGTCAAAGAGGCTCGTCGAAACCTGGTCCCTTCAAGTGTGACTGTCCGTTGTTCCAATCGGAAAATGATTCGATGTTCCAGTGGCAGATCCAAGATTTTAGATTCGGGGGTACGAAACATTTTAAGTTATACAACTCGATGCAAATAAAAATAAAAATACATAACTTACAAATCAAATTATAAATACAATTGAGTTCGTAAAGTTATCATTTTTTTAGGATGCGATATGTGGCATCATCATTGAAAATTTATAGAAACACATCATTTTTAATAAAAGTAATCAAACAATCATTTGATACGGATCATCCACATTTTTTCACCGTTTATACTCTTTTATATATTGGTTGGACGTCATTCTGAAAGAAACTAGACGTACCATTCAACATTTTTTTTAATTGAATTGATAGTTAGTAATAAGATTAAAACTATTGTTATTAGTATAAAAAATTCACAATCGAAACAACAACTTATTAACAATTTTATCTCAATTAATTAATTTAATATATATTAATAATATATATAAACTCTAATTTTTTAAATTAATATTGAGCTAGAAGAATTGGATTGGGCTCAATTTATTTTCTTATTATTAATAAATGTAGAATATTATTAAAATTGAGGTACAATATTTTTTTACACGGTATGTTAGTGAAAAAATTTAAATTTTGGGGGTACAACTGTACCCCAAGTACCCCTCTCCCTCCGCCACTGCGATGTTCTCAAATTTCAATCATTGGAAGAGCGCGAACGTATTTTTAGGAGATGGACTTGGAAGCTGGTCCCAGGTTCCATCCAACTGCAAAAAGGGTCTCCCGGTTTCAACCCGAACTAGGCCCCGACCTCGACGGCTCAGGTTTGGGTACACTTCATCGACCTTCCGATTGAACTTTGGCAGCACACGGTTCTCTCGGCTGCGGCTTTGGCAGTTGACACACTCGTTAAGATGGACGATCACACATCGATTAAGAACGTGACATAATATGCTATAATCTTAATCGAGGTGGATGTGAAACAACCTCTTTTCGAACGACTGGTCCTAGAATGTGGTTATCGATTTGTGATGGTAGAAGTGCTCTATGAACATCTTCCGGAGTTTTGCAGCCATTGAAGGTGGTTGGACACATGTCTGCAGTTGCTCGGGACACGCCCCAACACCCTCGGACCCACAACCACCACCCCGTGATGATTTCCGTGGTAGGACCCGCCACAGAAGACGGTCGAGGCCTTCCCCTTCAGACCTCCGACCTAGAGCGCCCCCACGGGATCCTACACTGGCTATTAGAGTCGATTCGGTCCCAGTAAGCAACTCTTTCTCCAGCCTCAACACTTTCTGCACGGATAAGCCCTCGGACGTTTGTCTAGAGCCTGTGGCTGCGGCGGTTAGCAACACTCAGGATTTGGAGGTTGCTGCTTTGTTGAAGTTGTCTACCAACGCTCTTACCCCTGCTCGAGCGGCCTCGTCTCGCTCCACGAAGAATCCCAGGGTGCCCGAGGGAGGCTATCCCATCAACAGATTTTGGACAACGATATCGATGACTTCGAGGTTAGAGCCTACGCGGACTACACTGTTAGATCATCGGTAAGGATCGACTCTAAAATGATCCTTGTCTCCAAGTTCAAGGGTAGATGGGGCCGATGCTTTTGACCCTCCATAGGCCCTTCATCCTACTTCGGGTTTCCCTGGTCTTGATTAGTTTTTTCGAACTTTTTAATCGTTTTAATTGGTAGGTGACTTTCAGGGGTGTGCCATCTTCCTTTTCCTGGTTTTGCCCCTTGGTGGTCCACCAAGCAAGATCTCGATTACACTCCAGCATCTGGTTCGACTTGTGAACTTATAAATTTTAACTTTTATTTTTCTCTTTTAATACACAACTTTTTATTGTCATATTATTTTTTTACCAACTAATAAAATATTACAACATCACTTTTAATTTGACATAATCCACTTTTTTCAATCTCAATCAAATCCACCACAGTCTCTAAGGAAACACCACCTAAGGCGATGTTTATTTTGGGATTTGATTTTAAAATCTAGTGGATTTTGAAATTCTAATGACATGTATATTTTGTGTTTGTTTTGAGATTTACGTAGGATATAATTTAACTTCATAGTATAGAATTTGTAGAATTTATAGATATTTTATAAGGTGTGATTTTAAAATTCTAATTTAAAATTCTAAAGTATAACATGAATTAAATTTCAAAATTTCAAATTCGAATTTTCCCTAAGTTTCAATATTTAAAAAAAAAAAAAACTTAATGTGAAATTCCATTGTATAGAAATTAGAAAATATACGTTTATTTTGAATTAGTAAAAGTGCATTTTTATTTAATTTAAAGATAAATTGATTTATGTGCACCAATAAAATACATTAAAGACGTATTTGTTCAATTTTACAGAATACTCCGTATAATACATTGAAATTTTATAGTACTCCCTTTATTTATTCACGACCATGTATGGAAAAGCAATGATGGAGAAGGGGATATTCATATTGGGGGACTGAGAGTCCATTCAGTTTTCATTTGTCAATGCAATTATTACACAATAAAGTACTAAAATTACGGTGAATCAAAGCATTATAAATGAAATACGATCATATTACAAACAATATCTATGTTATTACAAACAATATCTATGTTATTCAAATAGAATAATCGAGACTTTTTAAAGCATATTGAAAGCTTGGTCAATTTTTTTTAATAGATTATATATTTTGAAAATATTAATGTGAGACGAAATTGAAATTTATTAGTATTTTTTGTTGAATATCTAAACATAATTTATGGTATGTCACTATATGGAAGAGACTATTTTAAGAATGGAATCACAATAACAAGTGTAAGACAGATATTCGACTGATTGAGGATTTATTTCATAATAAGGCCGGTTTATTTTCGACTGATTGAGGATTTATTTCATAATAAGGCTGGTTTATTTTGGAACTATTCGAAATTTAACATTTGAATTTCACTAACTCCATTCATATTCATATATATAATAATAATAATAATATAATTCAATATCATACATTTTTACTATTAATTTGACATAAAAATTACATTATATTACAATATTATTCACTATAACACAATTGATTTGAAATAAAATTACATCATATCTTTGTAATCCTACTCAAAATCCCAAAACAAACCCACATAATCAATATTTATCAAGAATTCTCCCTCCAGAATTTCTCTCATCCCAAAACAAATATAGACTTCTGAATCAGGACTTTGTTTTGGGTGAAATACATTCCACCATAATAAGCAATGAAAAATGAGTCGAGGGAAATGCAATAAGCAATATTCGATGCATGTTACTCAATTATTTAAAGCGTCTGAAGGCCATTAAAATGGCTTACCAAGATTGTTTACAGAATTAAGACACAAATACAACTGGGGGGAGGGGCGTATAAAGGGCCGTAACTTCAGTAGTGTTGAGACCAGTTAGCATCACTTCCAACCCTAGACATTCCAGTGTTTGTTTTCTTCTTCGACTCCGCGTCCACCTTAAAAGTTAAACCGCACACTTCCCCTGAGCTGTCTATTCTCGGCACAGCCTTCAACTCATTCACCGGATGCTCGTAACTCCTCAGTCCTCCTGATGATGTGTAGAAGCATCCTGAAACAACAAAAGAAATAAGATTTACATCAAACAACTCTAACCCTGATAACATTTCTCCACAATTTACTCTC
Source organism: Galeopsis tetrahit (assembly GCA_963675135.1). Classification (NCBI taxonomy): domain Eukaryota; kingdom Viridiplantae; phylum Streptophyta; class Magnoliopsida; order Lamiales; family Lamiaceae; genus Galeopsis; species Galeopsis tetrahit. The sequence goes on along the minus strand of OY776125.1, from coordinate 26,162,893 downwards.
GTTAGTAAGCTAAAGTATCATAGTGAATTCAGTATATTGTTTAGTATACAAGGTATCACACACATTTTTTAAATAGTGATACTAAAAATGTTAAAAAGTGATACTTCATAGGCTAAAAGGTACTAAAAATGTAAAAAAAGTGATACTCCCTCCATCCACCAAATGTAGTCCCATGGGGCGTGGGCACAAGTTTTAAGAAAAATGTAGATAAAGTAAGGGTGTTATAGGGTATTGTGGGGTCCATTGTGAATAAAGTTGATGGCAAATTGAGTAATTAAGTGATGGTTGACATAAAGTGTATGGGACTGCATTTAATGGATAAAGAATATGAGGCAAATGGGACTATACATTTCATGGACGGATGGAGTACTTCATAGGCTAAAAGGTACTCCTTACTTTGACAAAGAGAGTTCACACGAACCCAGTTCATAGAAGTCCTCTTTGTAATTATTCCAAACTCCATTACCCAAATAAACTAAGAGTCATCCCATTACAACAAATAAAGGGTGTGATAGATAGAACCATTTCTAAAATTTCCAACACTCCCTTTCACATTGCCTCATTTCCTCCGATATCTCAATAAGCCACGTCTCATTTATAAATTATAACGAATAGCTACTATTACTCAATCCAAAATTCCTCACTATTCGCACAACATGCACATAGAAGTAAAATATCACTCGTTATTTTCTCCGTCGATACCAAACTCAAGACCAACTATAATGCAACTATAAGGACAATAATGCTTAAGTTTCCCTCAAAACAAACACATACAAGACCAACTATAATGCAACTACAAGGACAATAATGCTTCAGTTTCCCTCAAAACAAACACATACAATCGCTATTCATCAAGATTTTGAAATCCTAGATTTCACCATCCACCATAAATCCCGAAACAAACATGACTCTAAGGATGATTTGAGCACATAAAATACAAGCATTTCCAAGAATGACAACGATACCTTTGGGAAATGGAGCAAATGATTTGCCGCAACCTTTCTTGGCAACTTCTCCATCCGTAGAAAGAACAAGATGACCTTCAGCATCAGTCCCCCAAAAGAAGGGCACACTTCCATCAGCATCCTGTTTCACAAATCCCAGAATTCCTTAACCTCAGATGTACAAAATCAACGACGTACTAAAACAAAATGGCAGGATTAAAGAATTACTCACAGAGGCGACAAAAACGACGTTTGAAGCAGCATCAAACAGAACGAAAGCAAACTTCCCCTGAATATCTCTCACCACTTGATCAGCAGGGTAAGGACCTCTATCCCTCAATGTCCTGTATGCCTCAATAACAATGATTACCTCATTAGCCGTCTTGTTTAACCCATACTGCTGCTTAAGATGTGCAACATTTTCAATGTGGCCTTCAAACAAGCAGAATATGTCATCAACAACTCCAAACAATCTGCACAAAAGTACCAAACAGGTTTAGAGACATAAATCTCAAGGCCAAGACTAGTCACAACCATCCAATACAGGGAGATATCATTTAAAAAATAGGATAATGTTGCAAACTTAAAAATTAAATATCAGAAAAGACAGAGGAAACCTTCAACAAGACCACACACAAGAAGAGTTCATATATATTCGAATTAAAAAGTTTTTGTTTGGGGTCCCCTAACTTGTCTAATAATCCAATTTTGGTCTAAAAAATTCACCTCTACAATTAGTCACAATATTAAAAAAAAATTGTCGAAAATGATAAAGAAGCTATTTTATGGGGCCACATTTGGACAAAATACAACTTATGAGGCCAAAATAGGGCCATTTTTTTTCAAGCTATTTAGGGGGCCAAATCTTGACTTTTTAGGCAGCTCAATGAAATATAATGAACATTACAAAACTTTGACTATACAAAATACATATAAAACACAGAACAGAGTAAATGTGATCTCGATAAAACTTTCAAATAAAGAAACTAAGAAAATGTCCATCCACATAAAACAGTTCAAATCTAAAAACCCATCAAAGGATTAGTCTGCTACTAAAAGAAATGCGTAGAAACTCAAGATCATACGCATATAAATAAATATTCCCGTCTATTAGAAAAGCAACCCAAAAATCAAGTGATATCAAGAAAAAGAATACAAACCCCAAAAGAAGGAAAATGGGGGAAAAATCAAAATCAACAGTTAAGAGAGAGAGAGAATTAAAACCTTGGAAGAAGAGGGTTTTGTTTATGAGAAGAATAGGTCATGGAACCAGATGAAGCAAGGTTGATGATGAGAGAGCCCGGGTGCAGGGAGGAGAAATGGGAGGCCAAGAATCCATCTTTGAGTGCACAAACTGATTCATTTTGGGGGGCTTGAACCAGTGCATCCGGGGTTTTGGCAACCAATTTGTCGAAAACAGCCAACATTTTTCTACTCAAGGGGATTTGAAAAGGGGTTTCTTGATATCACAGTTGACACAATGAAGAAGAATGGTAGAGTAGATGATCGATTGAATGCGGCTTAAATAACAAAAGTGAAGAAGGGTGGATGCGAGTGAATTGCCCAAAACACCCCTTTGTTGTGGATGTCATGTCAGCATGTCGTGTCAATTAGTATTGTATTTAATTTTTCAACCCATGGTTTCGGCGGTGATCATTTCCATTTATTTTTGTACTTTATTAATTTTAATACATACGTGTACCAATAATATAAATGGGAGTGTTTGACTAATGGGTAAGATCTGATAAGGGTATGGTGGTAATTTTAGGTAGATTTAGATTTAATGAAGGGAAAGATCTTATCCAAAAACGTGGCAACAGCGAAAGAAAGGACAGGGTTTGGATAATTAAAGTCCGGGATTTAGATAAATAAATAAAGTGATTATGTGAATCAGGACAAATAGGCACACAGATTTGGAACGAAACATCCTTTATATTTATCAATAGGTCCAAAAATCTACTAAATTTCAGATTCGCACCCTACATTTCGAATGACAAAGGAGACCCACCTCAGATTTTAATATTTTTTGATGATTTGATACTTGTTCATGATAGGAGGTTTCTCGTATATGAAACGCTTATTTACTTTAATCATTCTTTCCATTACATCATTCAGTTTTAAAAAAATTATTGCTTTTGGTTTTAAATTTTGTTTTTAAAAAATTATTGTTTTAGCTCTCAATTTTTTTTTATTGTTTTAGGGGTGTTTACTTTGGGTTTTGGGTTTAAAAACTGGGTTTTTAAAATCCCAATAAATAATAATATGAATGTTTCTTTTGGGTTTTAGAATATTGGAGGATTTAACTTTAGGGGTGCCAAACATCCAAATTATCTAGAAAAGGGCATTCTGGTAATTTTATATTTTCAGTTGTGTTAAAATGACAAATATACCCTTAACTGTAATTCGAATTAAATAATAAAATCTGACTTTATTCTCTCTCTCTCTCTCTCTTTGTGTTTTCAAGACAGTAATAATTACACACACCAACCCATTTCAATGTTGTATTTAATTACACTCCATCTCTATCTTCCTTCTTTCCTAAGAACTCCATCTTCCTCAAAGGAAAAACTTCATTTTTGTGTTGGAAAAAAAATAAAAATTTCGTCTTCTTCGTCAGAATGTTTAGCCAAACGGAAAAAAAAGGTTGAAAAATTTTACGTCGTCTTCAAAGGCGTACGAGTAGGTATATACGATAGTTAGAGTGATTGTGCTCCACATGTCCTCGGATTCAAAGGATCCTTGTACAGATCTTACCGGAGTGAAGAAGAGGCTATCGATGCATACACATCCTTTTTTCAGCAAAGGTCGTATGGTGATGAATCCTATTTCCAGCAGATGTCGTATAGAGATGATTCAAATTCGAATCTTGAATTAAATGTGAATGAAGATGAAACGAAAGAGGCTGCTTCAAGTTCTTATCAGCCGACAAGAATCGGAAATGGCCTTATGCAATATTACCGGTCTTTAGCCATTCTTGTTCCTATACTTTTGTTTTTTTTGTTTTGTTTCTGGAATCGTAGGTGGTTTTGCGAGTTTGTTTTTTTGGTGTTCATTCTATAATTGTAAAATGTAATCTGCATTTCCAGCCCTCAATCAAGCTATGCAATGTTATTTTTTAAAAGTGTGTTTATTGTTAGATTAATTTGATGAATTTACTGGAATTAGTTGGAATTTAAAAGAATCGACGATTGTTAATGAAATTGGGGAATATTACAACTTAAATTTCATTAATTCTAATAAGTGAATTCCTTTGATAAGAATTGGGGATTTTTCAAAAGATGTATATTTTTCAGAAGTGTTAATTTGGTTAAGTTATTGGAATTTAATATAATCAAATCAATTTGTTATTTGTGTTTACAATTGAAAGATTTACAAGTGAAAGATTTTAATATGTTTCGATTAATTTGATAAATTTATTGGAAAAAACCAAAATTGGTGTTAGTCGCTTTAATGGTGTTGTTAATTTAGTTGTTTATCTCACCAAACACAATAAATAAAGTAAACCATCTAATTAATAGCAAAAAATCATTTCATTACTATTCGATTGGAAAATGGTGGGGAAGATTACATCCCACAATGACAAAAAAAAAAAACTAAGATAAACATAAACTTAAACACCTAATTAGTAGATAAACTTAACCATCATTCTAATCACCACCACCCTGAACGCTGTTGTCTTTCATATCGTCATCGCCGCCACCGCCACCGACAACGCCACCGACACCGCCACCACTTGCAGAATTTTTTTGATCTCGAACAGTTGAATCAGAGAGCACAATGACTGAAATTTCCTTGACCTTATGAGCTTCAACAAAGAACTCATAAATCCTATGTAAGGGATCCTCGTCCAGGATCACATTGCTCAATGATTGTGGTGTGTAGTGAAACAACAATCTCTTCATAAAAAGCTTCACTTCATCTTTGAGTTCTTCGTGTTGCCTCTTTGTATACTCGTACATTGACAAAAGACCTTTCGGGGAGGAAGGCACAAACTCCTGAAATTTACCTGACTTTGAAGGTGTTCTTGCCATTTGGGAAATTTAGGGTTTAGGATTGAGGATGGATGTAGGGATGAATGAAAACACATATGGCTAAGTGTATTTATATTGTCATCCCAACAGAGCTTTGCAACCTTTGGCATCCCCCAAATCATCATCATGACGCATACTCCCATTTGATTCGACCATGCATTCACGCGTTCCAAAAACTATTATCATTGCCTACATACATAATTTATTCATTAATTAACCGTTAATTAAAAAAACAAAATTAAACCTAAAGTCGTATTCACTTAATTTGAACAAAATTAAAATTAATTAAGATGAAAATAGATGAAATTAATTAGAGTATTACTAAATGAAAAATTAAGATGAAAAATTAAGATGAAAAATAGATGAAATTAATTACAGAACAAGAAATATTTATCCTATCTTGAACCTAAATTAGATTGACATGTGCAAAATTTTCAATTTAAACCAAAAGTAGCAAAAATTTAACCTAAAATCGTATTTACTTAAAATTAGCAAAAATTAAAGCTAAATTAGCAAAAAATATTTCCATAATATTCGAATTTACCTTGTAAAAATTTCCATACTTATAATTTTCGAATTTACCTTGTTATATAATATTCGAATTTACTTAAAATTAGCAAATATTAAAGCTAAATTAGCAAAAATTATTTCCATAATATTCGAATTTACCTTGTAAAAATTTCCATACTTATAATTTGACACTTTGTCAAAAATTTCCATAACTATAATTTACATACTTATAATTTGTTTGTAATTACGGACTTTGAGACTTTGTCAAATTTACCTTATAAAATTTTCTTATTTACAGACTAAATTGAACATTTATATTGTTATTGTGATATAAAATTAAAAGTGCAAAATTAAAATACAAAATCACATTTAACGGTTGATATTCACTTATATAACAAAAGGGGGAAAATTTTCAACCGATCAATGGCTGGCTATATGCCCATACATACTTATATAACATAAAACATAATTAAAATACTTAAGAGTCCATCATACTAAAACATAAAACCAAAACATACATAAACATAATCATGAACAGATAAAAAAAAAAAAGCCCTTCACACCTCCACCTTCAAACCCCAAAGCAAATTTTGTGTTGTGCATCGTATGCAGCAACCGCTTCATCCAGATCAGCGTTCGCCTCCGCACGTAGGACTTCATCCTCTATCACCATGACCCTACGCTCCAAAGACTGGCGAGCGTCGAGTAAACTTTGAAGCCTGTCCCAACGCTGCCTTAGAAAACGCCTCTCGGCCTGGTGCCTCAACCGCAACCGATGCACTTCACGACGGTTGTTCTGGACAATTTCCATTAGGCCAGTGAAGTAGTCCTAGAAATACAAAACAAAAGAAATCAATCAAACATCAAAATAATTAAACAATAGAAATGTGGAAACTCAGCATATTGTGGAGGAATTCATCACAGAAACGAAAGAGAATGAGAGATTGATTTTGTGAAGAATCAAATAAACCCTACCACCCCCTTAGACATTGATTTTGGATGATGAATGTTTGAGAGAATGAGAGATGAGAGATGAGAATGTGTGTTTTTAAGTTGTGAGTGACCCAATTTATATGAAGTTGAAATGAGAGGGGATATGTAAGGTTAATTTAATTTAAATCTTAATCGGACATTAAAACTAATTAATATCGAAATTAAAATCTTGATTTAATTTAATTTAACTTAACTAAGTAAAGATAATATTAATTTAAATCTTAATCGGACATTAAAACTAATTAAAATCGAAATTTAAATCTTAATTTAATTTAATTTAATTTAACTTAACTTAACTAAGTAAAGATAATATTAATTTAAATCTTAATCGGACATTAAAACTAATTAAAATTGAAATTTAAATCTTAATTTAATTTAATTTAACTTAACTAAGTAAAGATAATATTAATTTAAATCTTAATCGGACATTAAAACTAATTAAAATTTAAATTTAAATCTTAATTTAATTTAATCTAAGTAAAGATAATATTAATTTAAATCTTAATCGGACATTAAAACTAATTAAAATCGAAATTTAAATCTTAATTTAATTTAACTTAACCTAAGTAAAGATAATATTAATTTAAGTTAAGTAAATATAATATTATTTGAAAGAAGATAATGTTAATTTAATTAAATTAAACTTAACTTAATTTAACTTTAAAGATAATACTATTCGAATTAAGATAATTGTTCAATAAATGTATTTTAATTATAATGTTAGGGTTAGGGTTTACGGTTCAGGGTTTAGGGTCCAATTACTCGTTTCAATGTGTTTAGGGTTTAGGGTCCGATTACTCGTTTCAATGTGTTTAGAGTTTAGGGTCCGATTACTCGTTTCAATGTGTTTAGGGTTTAGGGTTCGATTACTCGTTTAAATGTGTTGTCTACATTAGGATCAAATACTCGTTTCAATGTGTTTAGGGTTTAGGGTCCGATTACTCGTTTCAATGTGTTTAGGGTTTAGGGTCAGATTACTCGTTTCAATGTGTGATTTAGGGTTTAGGGTCAGATTACTCGTTTCAATGTGTTTAGGGTTTAGGGTTTGTGGTTTAGGGTTTGTTTAGGGTTTAGTGTTCGATTACTCGTTTCAATACAATTACACTTAGAATTACGAATTGTTTATGGTCCGATTACTCGTTTCAATACAATTACACTTAGAATTACGTTTATGGTCCGATTACTCGTTTCAATACAATTACACTTAGAATTATGAATTGTTTATGGTTCGATTACTCGTTTCAATACAATTACACTTAGAATTACGTTTATGTTATGGTCCGATTACTCGTTTCAATACAATTACACTTAGAATTACGTTTATGTTATGGTCCGATTACTCGTTTCAATACAATTACACTTAGAATTACGTTTATATTATGGTCCGATTACTCGTTTCTATACAATTACACTTAGGTCTCCCTAATTTTTTTTCTTTTAAGTGTAGATTAAATAAATTAAATGTTGTACAAATTTAATCAACGACTGAGATGAATTTGGTGAGGATCAAGAAAGATAAGTGAATATTTAGGGAGATCAAGCAATGTCTTTCGATCAACAGGCCTAAACCCTAGACATTAATGGAGAGTTGACAATGAACAAATTTAATCAACGGCTGAGATGAATTTGGTGAGGATCAAGGAAGGGTTAAAGGAATCGGACATTAATTATAATTAAAATTGTAATTAAAATCTCTTAATTTAGGTAAATTAATTAAAACTAAGTAATTTAATATTTAATTTAGGTAAACTAATTTAAATCTTAATTTAGGTAAATTAATTCAGACATGCATACACCCCTTCTGCCCTACATTCGATTACATTCACACCTAAACACAACTCTTCACGCATACACCCCTTTCACCCTAAATTAATTATAGGGTTATCACACAGACACACACATATGTTCTTGATCAACACTCTTCAACCAATTCTTTTCTCAAACATATACTCTCTCTCTCTCTCTCTCTCTCTCTCTCTCTCTCTCTCTCTCTCTCTCTCTCTCTCTCTCTCTCTCTCTCTCTCTCTCTCTCTCTCTCAACCAATTCAAATCTCAAACATGCTAGAAACAAGATCCGCCTCCAGAAAATTACGATTTACCATCGAAAACAACCCTAAGGAGATCGCCCATGAAATTCGACAGAATCCGCATAGATTTTTTTTCTGTCAAATGCAAGACAACTGAATGCCACAATCGTTTGGTATTTTGTTTCGCATATATTTCCATTATTTATTTTTGAAGGTATTCTTAACATTGATTTCGTTTCGTATATTGCAGAACCTACCGAAGAATGCTCCTGACCTGTTGGGGTACGAGGGGAGGATGACCATAGTTTGTGCAGGGTACTCGGGGATTGAGTATCAGTGCAGGTACGAATTTCATCGGATTGACGAACGTCCAAGGGGAATTAGTCGATTGACGAGTGGTTGAACCAAGCTCGCGGATACATTGAGAATTAGCTAGGGAGATACTCTTCACTTTGAGCGTGATGTCCAGGTTCCCTTCAAATTCTATGTATCTGTCGTCAAGCATGACAATGCAATTAAGGTGGAGAACGAGGGCTGGATTTAAAGTTTAGGGTTCAATATTTATGTTTAGGGTTCTCAATGTTTATGTGAATTTTCAAATTTTAATGTTATGGTATCGGATGTTTGTGTGAATTTTGGTACTGAATTTCAACGTTTTCTATTTTGGTACTGAATTTTGGCATGACTTTTAATCTACTATCAATTGAATTGTAAACTATGACTCTGGTTAGGGTTTAACATATATGAATTCATACTGAATTTAACATTAAAACCCTTACAACTGGGTTTAACATATATGAATTCATACTGAATTTAACATTAAAACCCTTACAATTGGGTTTAACATATATGAATTCATACTAAATTTAGCATTAAAACCCTTACAACTGGGTTTAGCATATATGAATTCATACTGAATTTAGCATACTGAATTTAGCATAGGGTGATATGAATCTGGTTAGGGTTTAGCATATATGAATTCATAAGTCATAACGTTACAACCCTTACAACTGTGAATGTAAACATTAAAACCTTAAACTGCCTTCTGATACATTAAGATCATCATTTAAGTCGAAAAGGAATTCCTCGTTGTTGTCTTCTTGAATTGTTGATCCCTTTCCACGTCCTCTTCCCCTTGTAGCGGGTTCACCACGTCCCCTTCCCCTTCCCCTTGTAGTGGGTTCACTCCTTCCACGTCCCCTTCCCCTTGTAGTGGGTTCACTCCTTCCACGTCCACGTCCCCGTCCCCTACCACGTATTTCCGAAGCTGACCTGTAACGATTAATTCTAGGCCTTCCTACTGTTCTTGCAACATGGGGGTTTAGTAGTGGAGCCCCCCTTATCTCCGGAGTTGGTGATCTCCTTGAGGGACCATCATCATCATCATCCGTTGTAGTTGTAGGAGGGTTCCAATTAAGCAATGCATTTTTCATCTCATTACAACTATTTTCAACAAACTCCAACCTTGTTGTGTTCCCCATTGCCAAATCCGCAGCTTGTTGAAACAATTTTTCAATTCCTTGATATTTCTTGTACTCACCCGTCATGTGAGGATAACCTCCTCCGACAAAAATATGGCAATGTCGTCGGTACACATCTTTTCTCCATCGATGTAACAAATACCTTTTGTTCACAGTTTGGATGTCCTTTTGTGACAACACTTTCATTATATGAGGACAAAATATCCCCTTAAACTCAAACTTCTTGCAATTGCAATTGATGCATTCTCCCATTGGCCTCCACTCAACCGTATATGTAAATTCCTTGACATAGAAATTGTTCACAATGCTCCTTTCAAGAACCCTAAATCTTTCAATTCCAACATCATTCAAATCTTGAGCTGCCTCTTCGGCAGTCGGTGGAACAACGTGACAATAAATCATCCTTTTTATTTCTTCTTGAACACGATTGAAAATAGAATTCGTGTATGCCCCTTGAAATTGCTTCTCCCATTGAAACTGAGAGTGGCACTTAATGACCATATTCTTCGACTGGAAGTCAGCCATAAACTCCTTATGAAACTTATTACCGATAGCAATATCGTATTGTTCAATGAATTGTTTGAGCGTGCTTCTGGAGTGAACAAAATCATCAAAATAAGCATGCATTCCCTCGCTTCGTAGTGTCGAAATCATTCCAGCCCAAAACGTGTGGTGCAAGTAAACTAGAACCCATTTCTCTCTTTCGTTGTACAAACTGATTAACCATTCGCTATTTTCCAACCGGTATTTCACCAAGAACTCAGCCCATTTCCTCTCAAACATCTCGATGGTTATGCTGTCGTACACGAGTCCTTTAAATTCAACAGTGCATGATTTAATATCACGAACCCTTTTGAACTTTTCTCCCACTTTTGATAAAATATGCCATATGCAATACCGATGAATAGTGTTCGGCATCAACTCCCTTATAGCTAGCTATTTTAATAGTTTCAGCTTGGTTCGTGATTATGGCAGTAGGGTGAATGCCACCCATTGCTTCTAACCAATTCGAAAAAATCCACTTATATGTATCTGCCCTTTCATTTCTCACCAACGCACACCCTAGCAAGATCGAGTGACCATGATGATTAACCCCAACGATTGTTGCAAATGGCATTTTGTACCTATTTTTCCAAAACAAAATTATTTCAAAATATTAACTTTAAACCCTAAACCTAAAACCAATCCTTAAAAAAAGTTAATGTAAACAACACAACCATAAAAACTCATAATATAAACATTTTCAAATCAATTTTGATGAACAACACATATGCATGAACAACCAAAAACACCCTAAACCCTAAATGTTAATGTAAGCATTCTGAAATTAATTTTGTACCTATTGACGAGATACGTTGTGTCTAAACTCATGACGTCATGAAACTCTTCATAAACAGCTTTACTTCTAGGATGGAACCACAAAACGTTGCATAGCCTATTATCATCGTCAATATCCATCAAATGAAAGAAGCTGCTATCCCTCACTTGAAGTTTATCAAACATCTTACGGATTGCTTCTGCGTCTCCCTCACCTAATCTCAGCCTTATTCTTTGTTCAATGAAATTCCTACAATCCTTAGGAAGGTACCCAATATTTTCTGGGCCACCCAATTGAACTTCACATAATCTTACATTTTTGCATGTCCTTATTCCCGCAATATCATTTGCTTCTAGTTGCCTCTTCATATGGACACTCAAATGCCTATGAGCTGGCATTAACGGGGAGAAGACTGGATCGATTTCATGGTTGTGTTCATGCACCATTTTACTAACAGTCCAAGTTCCATCGTCCAGTTTTTTCGCATTCAAACGAGCTTTGCAATTAACTTTTTTCGACGCCTTATTTGCCTTAGAAACCCCAGCCTTATCACAAATCATCAAAGTATATTTGTATTGTGATTCATCCCCTTTCACCAATGTCCGTTTAACAATGCTAAAACCCTTTCTTCTAGCATGTTCCTGATAAGTTTTAAACAACTCATCAATGCTCACATAGACCATTCCAGTTTCTACAACAACTTCATCGTCATTAACATTTTGCTCGTTGTTAACTGTCGGATGAGGTGGTGTTGACTGACCTTGAATATTCTCTTCGTCGTCGGAATCATCGTTGTTAACTATCGGATGAGGTGGTGTTGAGTGGCCTTGCATATTCTCTTCGTCGTCGGAATAATCTCCAAAAATTGATTGAAGTAATTCACGATCAGCCATATATTGTTGAATGGAGGATGAAAAAGTTGTTCAGATTTCGTGTAGGGTTGATAGTGGCGGAAGCTTAAGTTTTTTTTTTTTTTTTTAACAGACAAAATGGTGATAATGGTGGGAACTTAAGTTAATGGCTTTAATGGTGGGAGAAAGAGAAAGAGAAAGGGTGTGGGAGAAGAAAACTTACCGTTTCAGAATTAATCATTACAGTGTTGGGAGAATAAATGCCACCGCCGTCATAACATTAAATTAAATGCAACGTGTGTTTTGAGAATCGAGGACCCAATATTTAATTCTTTTAATTCTGGCGCATGCAGTTTAATTAATTAATTAGTATTATCATTAAGTAAGGGTAGAATAGTAATATTGTAATTAATAAACCATTAATTAATTGAGGTAAAAGATTATGGATATCCAACATTACCGTTAACTTTATGTCAAATCAAGTTGTAAGATTGAATGAGTTTGTATTATTATATTATTGTTTGTTGAGATTATAATGATTAGTTGATTGTGTAATGATTTAATGTATTATATTATTGTATTATTATATTATTATAGTAATATTATATAGATATAACTTTATGTCAAATCAATATATTTGATGAGGGTGATTTTGAGTGGATTTTGAAAACCGATTTTTAAATCCCGAAGTAAAACGGATTTTGGATCTTGAAATTCAAAACCTGTTTTTTAAAACCAAAAGTAAACATACCCTTACTAATTTTACCGTACTTCTTTTTATTTACCAATTTTTGTCTCCATCACTATCAAATTTGTAAAATAAAATAAAATATGTCTCTTATTTCACAAAACAAGAAAAGCTATCAACTTTTATCAAACTAATTGAGTATAATTAAATTAAGAGGTGTTTGCAATCCCAAGTGATAGTTTATAATCACTTATTTTTAAACTAAAATCACTTATGGAATGTTTGAAAACTCAATAAACTGATTAACTCAAGCACTTAAAAACAAATTCTATGAAGCAGTCTTTCACCAGCTTTTACCTACTTCAAAGTGATTATGGCATTTTGGTAAATATATACCAACTTTTTTTCCAAATTTAACCTCACCTTTTCCTATTCATATGTTTTGCTCACACTTTGGCATACAAGATTATTTTTGTAAAATTAATAAAAAGTGATTTTTTTAAAAACACCATCAACTTCTATCCAATTGCTTAAAATCACTTTATTTTAAAACACCATTCACTTTTCATCTTACTATAGATATCAATTTTGTTGATGTTGTACCTGTGATGCTTATTTTGATCCAACACTCTTGGCAACTCTGTTTGTCGAGTGTTGTACAAAATGTTCCATCACTTTGGGTAACATCATAATTTGCCCTTTCTCCTAACACTAACTCCGATTTTAGATGTTGTTCTTAATGTCCTTGTATGCAGGTTGAAAACGTGGAAGTTACCAGGTCAAGCGGTTGCATAAATACAAGGAGTGAGAAGTTAAGAGCATGCATGGTGGTTCCTACTCTCTTAAGGAGTTTGTGGAGGAGGTTATAGATCATGTAAAAACTGATCTATGGAGGTTGCATGTAGTTAAAAACGTTGTCAATTAATAGAGGACTAATGTAACAGTATGATAGATTGTTGTAGACCCAATCAACATATGTATCATACTTATTTCGTCTAGGAGATTATATGTATAGACCTAAAAGGGAGGTAGTTTCATATAATCAATTAGATTTTTCAAACCTTTCTAAAAGGTTGTTGTTGATGTTGTACCCGTGATGTGCAGAATGTTCCATCACTTTGGTCAACATCGTAATTCGCCTAACTCCGAATTTTCTATGTTGTTTGTAATGTTCCTTTGTTGCAGTTAAAAGATGTGGACGTGTCCAGGTCATGCAGATTGCATAAGGAGTGAGAGAATTACAAGCACAAATGGAAGTTAAGTCTAAATTGGAAGTTACCTTATTTTAAGGAGTTAAGGGGATGTTACATAGATCATGTGATCTATGGGAGTTGAAGGCTGACGAAATGTATCTATAAATAGAGGCTGTCTTCAACGTTTCAAGGTAGAGAAGAAAAAAGACACAATCTATTACAAGACTATCGAAAGCGTGACACTTCTAGTTTAGGAAAATCTGTGTTTCTTCTCTCATTTCGTGTGATAGTACAATTGTAATCTCTATCAATTAGACTAGCACATTTGTTTGAATCTAGAAGTGTTTATGTTAGGCCAAGATTGAGAGACAGGCTCATAAACTTTGTTTTAGATTCTTTGGGTTGTCAATACCTTGTAAAATTGGCATTGACGTACCTCGAAAAGGTTTTTGGCTTCGTTTTACTAATTATATTTTAGTGAAACAGTATAGACTTATTTATAGTCTATACAAATTTTGAATATTCTGTTGTTTCGTGCATTTTAATTTTCGCTGCTTAAATGTTGTCTGGACAGTGCCAACACGACAGACAACACCTCTAATTTCGCACGCACACACACTTTCAAATTTTAATCACTTTTAATAAAACACAATAGATCGCAAACAAGGAATCATGTGATAATGAAAAAAGGGAATTGAAGCTAAAAAAAAAAAAAAGGGAATGAATAAAAGCAATTATGTACCCATGTGAAACATGAATATCAAAAAGTGGAAAGTCAAACCTACCATATCGCGTAGCTAACGAAACAACTTATCATTCCTTTCTTTAATCTCGAATCAAACTTAGTAAAACTGTAATCGTGTCATGTGAGATGACTCCACTTATAAATTATTCGGATCAATTCCAAACTCATATCAAGTCATACTCGGATTTGTACAAGTAAAAGATTAAAAATTATTGCAACTCATTCCAAACTCATATCAAGTCTCAAGATATGTACAAGTAATTGAGACAAACTTATCTTCAAATTTTAGTTGCAATAATTTTTAAAATATGTGTACAAGGGATCAAGTCGAACTTTTAGTCAAAGAATTTGTCTCATGTTCCAGCTGAGGTCAAAGGCTTTTAGTAGAACTCAAAACTACAGTGTATGTATGGGCACTATCATGTAGAAAATAAAAACATTTCAACATTTAACCAGATCATGTAGTAGCTCTAAATCCATGTATAATCAATAAAATTATTGTTTCAGACTTACAAAGAAATTAACCCTTCTTACTTCTTCAGAACAGAACCAGCAAGGATTTCATTAAACACGGCCGTATGCAACGGTCTTGCTGAACAATCGACGTACATACAAAACCTGCAGTCCACTTACGAAAGCCAATGAAAGGTATTCTCCGACCGTGTAGAATATCACGCGCTTTCTGGTACTCTCATTTGCTGCACAATAATATTATTACATGATGATCATTGAAAAATCTGAAGTAAATGCATCTAATTTGGATGTTACGAGCTATTATACAATCAAGATTATTGAATTCTTTGCCTAGACAAATCTATGATTGTACAATCATGTGTTTTCAGAAGTTTGTATAAAAGGCTGATGAATGTTAAAAAAAAACCTCGTTCAATTGGGATTTCCTGTTTAACGAATGACACGTAGAAGTGTAATTAATCACTATGTGTCATTCATCTAGAAGGTGTAACAGAAAATATCAACCGTTCAACATAGTAAAGAAAAATGTAGTATCTCATATATTCTCACTCAATTCAAAGCAATTCTTCTAAAAGTTGTCAAAACACATACATGAAGCAAATTAACAGAACATAAACCAGATGAACATAGTGAATAACTAAGGAAACACTTGTTTCAAAATTCTTCAATGAGAATGATAATAGGATTGAACATGGGTAATTGTAGTGGTTAATGAGAATAAAAGATCATCAATTCACCTTCATCATTCTTTGTACTTATACTTTTATTGCATAAATAGGGATGAGAAATCCCTAGCCTGATTACAGATTTTAATTACATAGCATATTTCCAATTTCTAGATACATCATATATAAGCGTACCCTACAAGCACTATGACTAAGAGACCATAAAGCCACTTTATACTTAATTCTATCCCACATCTCATTTTGGCCCTAATTAGAGCAAACCACTAGCAACATAACAATCTTTTTCTTTGTAATTCACTATTCAATAACTATCATTCTCATTGAATTTAGACCAAGCGGCCCCTAAATTAATTAGAAAAAGGAGAAAGGGGTGGAGAAAAGAGGCTTACTATGGCGATGACGAACATCACGCGCTTTGAGATACTTCTGCTCAAGGGTAATAGATTCCAGTGCCTCACCCAGTTCAGCAATTTTGACATGTACAGGGTCCAAATGTTCTGTAACATGTGAAAGTAGACAAATTGGTCCAACATCATATAAACTAAAGGTACTATAAAAAATAGGAATATTATATATACGAACCATCCTTTGCCAGGCTATGCGAATCAGGAATATGGCCAACATGAATGTTGAAGGAGACTGTTTCTGGTGAAGAAGTAGGATTATGGAAACAAAATTTGTGCATTCCATCTGTAGTTGCCTTGAACTCAAATTTCTCTTCAGATTTTCCCTTTAAAGAATGCACAGTATTACCTACAGAATTTGTGACCTACATCAACAAGGGATTAATCAATAAGAAAATTAATAATATCAAGCAATTCAAGGAATCATTAAAACCATTTATGTAATTATAGACTAAAAGCAGGCCATGCAATCACCATAAATTGTCTCAGCAACACATGAATTCTGGCAGACTTGGCTCAATAAGCAAGTTTTAACTATACTAGACCATAATGCTATCATAAGCTCAGAGAATCTTAAGCAGCACCTTTCTTCTTCCACTACCAACGAGAATAAGCTTTGGATTATTCAAAATTTCTCAATAAAACCATCCTCTTCAATTAACAGAGGATGCTATGCTGCTCATCTCTTGGACTCCAACATTTAAGTATAATTGGAAACTTAATTTGTGTTTTTGAATTACAAAGGAGTGGGACAGCTACTACAAATATCAATTGCTTGTTGAACCCTGTGAATTGCGTGAAAGTAGGACACTCCAAAATTAGGGGTTCAAAGAAAAAAATCTCTATTTGAGGGGGCTTCTTCCTATACCTATGAATTCCATTGGAAGAATCTAAGACATCACTCAAGATGAAAAATATATTAACATTAAACCAAAATTGTATGCACCTATCAAACCGATCTTCAACATTCACCAATTTAATGCTTAACAGCTCCATTCAAACTAAATCTTAATTCAATAGACCAACACTTTGAATCCTTGAATAATAAGGCTAAAGCTAGACATGTAGAAACCCAAATTGAAACCTCCTCGCAAAAAATTAAAACAAACTTACAGATTAACAACAAAATTCGCTTCACAGATTAATTTTTGTGAAAAATTCCAAGACATATGAATCACAATAAGTAAGAGGAAGTGAAGTACAGTGAAGTCGATGCCGGGGTGAGCGGAATTCCAGAGACTATCGACGACGACGAAGTTACCGGAAACGGAATCGCCTTTGTAGTAAACGTATTCAAATAAGCACTCATCTTTGGTTACCAGAATTGAGAGCGCCGACATTCGAGACACCATGCTCAATAGCAGGAGGCAGAAGAGGGCACCGGTCTCCATCTCGTCCGGCTACGGATTTCGGGTTTCAATGAAGGCTCCACTTCCTCTGCGTCATCTCTTATATACTTGTGCAATGCTGCAGTGTCGTCGTGATGACGTGGCTGAATCCTATTGGACAAAACAGCGCGGCATGAGGACACATGGTCATGCGCTACTTTATTTTGGATTTTTTAATTTTACAAATTTATCCCCTAAAAAAAAGAATTTTACAAATTTATATTTTCCATTATTTGATTCCAAAATCAGAGCACACTTTGAAATCGAGGGGAAGGGCACCGTTGACATTCTTGAGAACGACGCACTCTCTCAATTACTTTTACTTCGTCCCGTCCCAAGAGTTTATACACATTTTAATGGATACGTAGATTAGATTAGAAAAATGAAATAAAGTGATGTATAAAATAAAATAAAGGAGAGGTATTATTGATAATTTATTAATTAAAGTGGAGAAAATTTGATTAATGTTAGAAAATGTCGAAAAAATAAAAAATAAATGTCAATAAGTTTTAAAAAATATCAAAGGAACACTGTATGTTATATTTTATATAAAATTTTCAGGGATGTAAATGTCGATATTTTCAATCTTGCTTTTAAGAAAAAAGGGGATTAAATATAATTAATGCAGATTTTTATTAAAATATTATTAAATATAATTATTACAGTGAACTTATTGATTTTTTTTAAAGTATATTAATGTTTAAAAAATAATTTAATAAAATATAGAAATGTATTTAACAAAATAAAGTTCGTCTCACCTCTACAATTCGATCTAATTTAATGTTTCATATATTATCTCTTATAAATTCTAATATATATATATTAAATATTTTAAAAGATAGTTACAAGAAAGGACGTTAAAACATCTAAACGTGTACTCCCTCCTATTTTTAATGGGAGTCAGTTTTGACTTTTTTTTTTAAAATATAAGTCGTTTGCATTTTTCAATGCAAATTAACTGTATTTATTCTAAATTTACCTTGAGATCAATAAATATTTATGTATTTTTTTTAATGAGAATTACTGAATTACAAGTATTGATTAAGGGTAAAATGAGAAGTCAATTATTTTATTTAATATGCGTGCACGTTTAAATAGAAGGACAACCGACTAAGTAGTCCAAAACCGTTCGACAAGCAATTTTCGACTTCTACACTCTTGGCAGTCAGTACTAATCCTTCAGCCTGTAAAAGTATTGTACCCGAATTATGTGTGTTTACCCAACTCAACTCAGCTCAAACTCTGGATGCATGTCTTGAAAAAATGACATTCTTGAAATAATATTCATAGGATTTATATTATTGTAGTTTACAACTTTTATGCAAATGATCAGAAGCCTAAAAAGTTAAAATCCTACTTCTGTAACCCCAAGCTTTATTCTATACTTTGTAATTTATCTCGTAAAACTATACACTCAGATGTAAGAAATTTAGTACTATTTTTGTGCGTGTGTATGTACATTAAAACCTTGATCCTTTCATGTCAATAAACACACCTATACTCCGAGTGCTTGTTCCTTCACATCACCGTCTTGGAGCTTCTCCACCTCCAATACGTCGTTTATATCCTGAATTTAAGTTCTCATGAGACAGTAACTCTCCAGCAAATTGAAGTCAAATAAAGTCGATTTACAGTAGATGCTCAAGTTCATTTTTGCATCAAATTGAACAAGTGTTCTGCAGATTTCAGTTGGATTTTTTTTAGAATGAAAAAACAGCAGGTGCTGATGAAACACTTGAGAATATGATGTAAAAACTAATAATAAAGTGGAATAAAGCTTTTGTTCTGCAAAACATAATAAAAAAAGAAATAACTTAATGGGAAATGGGACTTACTTCTACAGGCACCGGGAATAAATTTATGCTCCTGAGATCGAAAAAAAACCCACTGCACAGGAACACGTGGGAAAGCGTTTACTAAAACCAGCACCATAAAACAAAAGCATATACAAATTATGAAATCTTCACATGTTCATTACAGCATTATCATAAACTGAGCTGCCAGACAGCCAGAAAATATCAAAGCAGAAAAACAAGAATAAAAATTTTGAAAAAGAAATTGATTTGTACATTTATAAAAACTATACCTGCGAAACAATATCAACTGCCACACATATGGAATGAAGAACTCCTCAGGATGACTCTCTTGTTCATAGGCAAAGTGTAATTGTGTAAACACCTTTGGAAACCAAAACATGGGATAAGATGATAAAGAAATACAAAATACCACATATGCTGAAGTAACTACGTTTGCCTCATACCTTCATGCCTTCACCTCTCCAAGATCGGCAGTTTTTAATGATGACTTGAAGCACTTTCTCCACAGACCATTCATCATCCATTCTATGAGCATCAATACGGCTATTGAAAAAATCCAAAACCTGTAATGGAAGGCATTACAATTGTCACACAAAAGAAAAAACAAAGCTTCTTCAAAACTACTATCACCCCGGACTTTATTTTTCTAACAACTCACAAAAGGTAAATTTATCAGCTATATTTTCTGTTGAACACATACTGTATATATGTTCTCCAACAGCTCATTAAAACGGGGATGGTTCTTGAAAGGTAAAAGAACCTCCTGCCTGTGCATAATTGCATAAACAACCTGAAAGTTATAGCATGAGGTTAAAAATTCAGGCAAGCAATATTTGCATGGGCAATTCAAGTGCATTTTGTGATACCTCAGGATTTCTTGGCAAAGCATAAGATAGGATTGCATTTAGTATCTCCAGCACAAGTCTCAGGAAGTCTGTATATATATGCAGCTCTGCTGACTGCAGTGTTAATAGTTAGGACCAATAAACACCTACTGGTATCAAATATAACTCAGATGAAAATGGAGAAATGTGGAAAGACCTACTGGATCCTCTGGAAAGTTGTCTTCTCTGAGGACATCACTTTTCACATGCATCTTGCCATTTGTAACCTCTGCTAATTTATTGTACCTAAATATTGAGGTATTTAAAACAACAAACAAGATCGAAACATGGAATTGATGCATTATTAAGCACTATAAATATAGTAAGATGCCAAGGACAAAACGGTAAGGATGTGACATACTTGCGTGACAGCATATCAAAAAGGCTAACTAACTGCTGCGAGGCATATGCATTCAGACGGTGAACATATGGTGCCATATTCGCCAAAGTTGCTAAGCAATTTGTATGGAGATAGAGATCCTGCAAATTTGTAAAAAGAAATGATCCTGGTATATTAGAATGTCATTTCTGCTATATATGAATATCTGATTTTCTTGAAAAGGGAACTCAAAACAATTTGAATTTCAATGAAAATAGACTTTGGCCGCAGCCTTTTGTGCGCAAAAAGGAAATGCAGGACTTCAAAATAAGAAAAATGCGCTAGAGAAATAGCATCAAGTCTTACCCTCAGTTTAGAGAGGTTATATCGAACTGTCCTTATTAGAATTATAATCATGAGGGAACCCAGAGAAGTTTGATGAAGGAGACGTTCTTGATACCATGGAACATTTGAAAGCATCTGTAAGCATAAGTATTGCCTCAGTAAGACCTTAAATTAAGTAAATTTATGGCAGATTATAAAACATTTACCAGTTTGTGAATGCTGGCATTGAAAGTGGAATCTTGGCTTAGGATAAGGAAGATTGTCAAGATCATATAAATATGATTGGGCGTCCTTCGTGGAGCATTATAAAGAGTTTCCAACATGGGCATTAACTGTTGGTCATAAAGAAGTGCCAAGATTATACAAAGATTTGCAGCTAAAATTGAAGGAGAGAAATAAACTTAAATACTGTCCTTAAACATCACCAAAGGACTAGAAGCTAATTCTGGAAAAGATGCATAGACAAAGGCAGACAAAGTGGATGTGACCCAAATTTTGTAAATACAATAACAATCAGGACTACTTTTTGACAAACTCCAAGTCATGCAATAACAAATGAACACTAAAACTAATTTAAGAATATTCTCCACCAGGCATTATTTTATCATTATTTTCCCATTACATTTTATTTTTCTGGTGGGGAAGGTCAAGGAGATTATTTCTTCAGAAATATACATGTTCTTCACAAGTAATGAATTTTTGCAAGTCATACCAGTGTATCCAAATCTGTTCGCACCAAAACATACTCCAGAAAGAATGAATTTCCATACATCAGAGAATAGAGCAACAGCACGGAGGTTTCATCGGCCAAGCACCTGAGAAAAAAAAAATCTATTGAATAAAACCTAAAACCGAATTATATACCATCAAAATCTCAGAAGTATGCAATCTTTATATTCTCAATTAACATGTATGTATTAAAAGTTTAATACCCTAAATCCAAAGTGTAGGAAGATATTTTTATCATGTACAGTACTATACTGGACTTCGCTGTCATTTATATCTCGATAAAACATAAACCCATCCACCAGAACTAAACTGATGTAACCTACAGAGGAACAGCTATTTCTTAGGGATATTATTGCAAAAAGTGGAAATTTCATATTATCATATAAAAGTGACAGATGTCAGGTAATAAATTTCACTAGCACAGGGTTCTAATGTAAGCCAATACAAATATTTTACAACATCATGAATAGACGTCTAGACAATTGAGACCTGTATTTACAGACGAGAAGTTTGTGTGCTATACTTATGCATATTTTATATTTTTTTTACAACACCTCAGTTTGACTAAATAAAATCCCCTAAAAGATCAAGGTAAAAAGTTCCAAAAGATAACACACCAAGATTCAATTTAGTTGATAACTTATATTTCCCATGGCAAATAGAAGGCACTGGAAACACTCACATGCCAAGAGTATCATATAGAGAAGCGAAAGGTAGCCTCACTAGCAGATCCTTATCTACATTTTCCTTAATATCAGAGCGGCTAACTGCAGGCAAACAACTCAGAAGCTTCAGCACTGTTAAATAACATATAACTGAGAGAATTGAGCAAGGCCCAGGATCATACATTCAATATCTCGAACATTTTCTATCGCTTTGCAGAAACGGTTTTCCAACATTTCATCCTTAGGGAGAGACTCTGAACTGTCGTCATCACTGTTATCTTTCACGTAGTCCACAGAAATAATTTTACGGAAATGAATAAAAACAAGTAAGACGTTAAGGCTGCTTTCCGCCAATGGACTACTCAAAACTTCACCAGTTGAGCTGACTAAGTAATTCAAGGGCAGTAGCATTAAGTTTGCTGCAAGTGGACAGTATATTTAAGTGAAAAAAAACGTCAAAAAAATAATTAGTGATGTTCTAAGAAAACTTTACAGAAAATAAGATCAAACCGAAACGGAAAGGTTAATATATCAAACCACATGTAAACTAAATAAATGAAGGCATGTTGTGCCATAATATTTTACCTGCTGCGTAGCTAACTCTCCTCAGAACACCAGATTGATTTCCTTCAGAAATTATGGTATAGAATAAACTATTTAATGGAACCCTGGGGTGTTTGATGTAATTGAGCAACAACTTGTGCACGACTAAATCAACCAAAGAACTTTCCTGCAGAAACAACAGATGCTTAGTAAGAACAAGAAATCACATAGTTAGCACTGAAGGCTGTGATTACTTTGATGGTTGACCCACCTGAATCATTGCTGCATCAAT
Organism: Galeopsis tetrahit; assembly: GCA_963675135.1. Lineage (NCBI taxonomy): Eukaryota > Viridiplantae > Streptophyta > Magnoliopsida > Lamiales > Lamiaceae > Galeopsis > Galeopsis tetrahit. The sequence goes on along the minus strand of OY776125.1, from coordinate 26,139,566 downwards.
GAAAGGGTGTGTATCACTTGGCCCTGGCGATGGGCTAGAGAGAAGTTGAGTTGACATGGAAATCAGCATGAAGTTAAGCAGCTCATGATGCAGAAGGTATGTTCCGGGTCTTATAGAGAAAATTGCATGAATCAGGTAATTGAAAATGGAGAGCAGCACATCAACAGAAATATCAAAGCATACCTAATATCAACTTTCGCAATGAAGTTAAGAATGCTGTACACAATGAGGTTTACAACATCTTCACCTGCTATCAGAAAGTTCCAACATCAAAGCAAAACATGGCACAAATCACAGGCATGCAAAATGGATTTTAGTGGGGAGGATGTTTCATTATTTTCCTCACAACACATCTTCTTATTCAAAATCAGGGTGTACACCATATGATGAAGTAGAGGAAAATAAATGCAAAATTTCCCAACATAGCAGACATGACAGTGTCTATAAGTAGAGAAGAACACTATGAAAGTGATTAGCAACAAGTGTGCTGTGAAAAAGAGACCTTTTGAAAAATTATCGGGAATCGGCTCAGTTTCATTGAGCGATAGGTAAAGTTCTTCAAAGTTGTCACTCTTAGCTTTCTCAATCAGATTCTTCAGGAAAACGGATGATACAAATAATGCATTAAGAGCTTTTGGAATAGCTGAAGATGCTACACCAGAGTCAGAAACATATTCTTGCAAGCACCAAGCTAGGTGTATCAAAATCTTTGCAAGGTGCCTTGTGGTAAAATTGTTCATTGCTGCATGAAAAAGAAGCCAAAAATGAATAAGACCAGTTAATATTTCTTTGGAAAAATATATACCTCAGAGTCTCAGACGAAGTTTAGTAGCATTGCTTGAACTAATTATCTCATTTGCTCAGGAAGTAGCATTAATAAAGGGTTTCTAGCTTAAGATTGCAATTTTGCATAGAAGAATATGTAATCAATTAATAACAAGTTCTTAATATTGTGATTGCAGAAAAATCTGAAATCCTATACAATAAGTAGAGACTATTATGAGCTTCTCTGTGCAACTAACATTTCCAAGCATAACTGAAAAGGTTAAAGCATACTTTTGTGAAGCATTATGCAAATTCTAAACCTAAGAAAGTAGCACATTTTTTTATTCTAGATAAAGCATTTGGAAAAAGTTATGTATTAAGCTTACCTAGATTATACTACAACATTCTAATTCAATAAATGACATTCGACTTTCTTATATCATCAAGTATAAGTACTAATATGTGCACAACAATACCCAAACTTGTGAGTTCATAAGAGAAACTCGGGGACATCTCGCAATTCAAGGAGGCATGGCTCTAAGTCTTGATGCTCGATGGGATATTTCAATAGAAAGTCTAGAAACAGTATGAAGGAATAACTGGTAGAAGCAACATACTGAAGCACCTTGGAAGACTTATTATCAAATGAATTTTTTACTTGATTGAAATTAATATGATCATAATGGAGTAATAAAGTCTTTTGACTCTGGAAAAAAGTAGTTTGTAGACTACATTATTGCTCAGCGATTTTCATCGCCAACTCTAAGAACATCAAAAGATGTAACTTTACTGAGAAGACAGCAGAAAGCCAGAAACACTACTGAACTCTACAATCAGCACTCCTATAACTGCAGAAAACTCTGGCAATATATTAAGGTCGTCGATTAGTACATCGCCTAAAACGATTCCTAGATAGATATCACAGATTTGAATATTAGTTGTAAATTACAAGATAGAAATAACATGAAATTCCACAGTAAGTTACACGCAGACATGGCTCACCCACAGAGGCAAAAATGTGAAGTAAATGACAATTGCAAAATAAAGTTTGAGACAACGTTAAATTCCCCTGGCGCGAGACAAAGCACATTATCACACATTGGAAATGCACCTAATAATTAAGTGGAAATGCACTGACCGAAGAGATCGCATGCTTCCTGAACGCGATCAGCAGGCCAGCGAAGATCGAGCTGAAGCTCCAGAAGCTTCTGCCAGTAATCGGAGGCGAGAGGATATGATTTCTCACCAACGAACGCTCCAATTAAGTACTCAGCCGTGTCTAGCGGCCGCGCTCCACCGCCTAGACGCGGCGTGGATGGCAATCCGCCCATTGTCGCACCGCAATATAGCAATAAACGTATGTGTGCTGCAATGTGTTTGGATCCGAATGAGAGAGAATAGTGTTTGGGGATGAAGGTTTTGAGAAAACAGACTTTAGAGAGTGGAATTTGTATCTATTCAACTTCTTCCATAGGGGATCTTTTTTCTTTTTAGAGGTAACGACTGTGGAGACATAAATCTGGATGAGGATGGGTGACAAACGGACGAAGACTATACGTCATTTAATTGACCAAATTAACCTTGACGTCAAAGCAAAAATTCCATTTCTGCCTTGGGGATATTTTCCTCCCATTTCATAAAAATGAAATGAAATGGTCTTATGGTATTATTATAATATTTTTTAAATACTTCAACTAGTAATTAATTGACTTATTCTTATGTATCATATGTTATTCATGATTTCGAATTTGAATGACTCTCTTTAAGTGAATACTTATCCGAGTAGTAGTTGATTTCGTCATTCAAAAGGGCAATAGGGTAATTTCATTATGTAGTTTGGTGGAATTTTAATTTCATTCTCGACCGGCTGACATGCCAATTACCCCTTCAAGACCATTGATTCAGAACTTAGTTATATAAATCTCATTTATATATAATTCTAAATTAATTCTTCACTATACCTGGCCTCCAAAATTTACAATTTATCATTTTATTAATTTTTACTGTAAATTTAACTTATGACACATTTTAAAAAATATAAATATTATATTAAATTTTAAAAAGTAATAAGATTTTTAAATATACTTTAAAATAATAATATACAAAATTATGTGCAATCTCGCGTGTTATCCGAACTTTACACTAGTCATAACTAATTGGTGCCCATTTTTTACTCCTACATTTCTTAAAAAATACATCTACCTCATTTTTGTTTGCCATAGTTTTGCATGAAATATTTCATACATGCAATTCATACTAATTTGAACAAGTCAAAACCCTAAATTCGCCCAAAAGTCAAGTTAAAATAATTAAAAAAAAATCACGGGTCATAAGCCCAAATTCAAATTGCCCATAAAATTCGCGGGTCACGAACAGGTGGTTTACTACATGACCAAAATATTGTTACTACAAGGTCAAAAAATTACCACTACAAGGCGAAAAATTTAATACTACATGTCAAAACATTTTGTAAATTCATCCAAAAAATTAACTGGCCATAATATTTTTGAACATGTAGTAATACACTTTTGACCTTATTAGATAAAATTTTGGTCTTGTAGTAACATTGTTTTAGTCATGTAGTAGCCGAATAAGTCTGAATTATTTTAGTAATTTTGCTCAAAAAAAATAAGTGTCCAGAATATTTTTGAACTTGCAGTAATACACTTTTGGTCTTGTAGTGACAAATTTTATGTCATGTAGTAACATAGTTTTGGTCATGTAGTAAGAAATTAATATTTTAGAGCGAAAATAAATATTATAATTAAGGTTCACCCGCTTTGACCCGCGAATTTTGACCAAATTGGTCAATTTGCATATAAGTTTTTACCTTTTTTTTAACAATTTTATCCTAAAAATAATTTGTCTACACTACTTATAAAAAGAGGAGTTCTATTTGTATGCACTCACTTGCATGATTCAATTGAACTACAATTTTATTTAATATATTTAATAGTTTATTTATCCATACGTGTTTTTTATAAGTGTCTAAAACATTTAAATTTAAACTTTTTTAAACACTACTATTAGGGGATGTTTCATTTTGGTTTTAAAAACCAGGTTTTGGATTTCAAGATCCAAAACCCGTTTTACTTCGGGATTTAAAAATCGGTTTTCAAAATCCACTCAAAACCACTCTTATCAAACATATTGATTTGACATAAAATTATATCTATATAATATTACTCCAATCATTATATTCTTTTTCAACAATAATATAATAATACTATAATAATATAATAATACAAGTAATATAATACATTTAATCAACTAATCATTATAATCTCACCAAACAATAATATAATAATACAAACTTATTCAATCTTACAACTTGATTTGACATAAAGTTAAATCCTTCACTATTCCAAAACCCAAAAGAAACACCCATATTACTATTTATCGGGATTTCAAAAACCAGGATTTCAAAAATCTAGTTTTTAAAACCACCCAAAGCCCAAAAGAAACACCCCCTTAGATAAAAATGAGTGTTAAAATACTCACAATAGTACACTTTATAAGAAATCCTTTTTATTTGAAGACTTCTCTTTGGGATTTGGGAATGGATCCTCTCTATTTCAATAATGACAAATACTTATGTGTACCAGTTACATACATGTAACTGGATTCAATTTTCTATTTATCCTCCTTTTTTTATCCTCCTTTTTTTAATAAGTCCACACTTCCTTCTTTTAGACACTTATGTGTATAAGTTACATACATGTAACTAAATCCAATTTTCTACATTGGTTATTAGTTATTTACCTTCCTTTTTATTAATTTTACCCTCAATTTTTTTTAAAGAAAAATACATGTAAAAAACTATATTATCATTTTATCAATTAAATTAAAATACAGCTCATTAAAATTATAATTATACACCGACTATCGAATCACCAATGAATCACCACGAAGTCAAATATTATTCTATTTTTTTAACTTTAAAAAAATAAATATAAAAAAATAACGAATATAAAAAAATTGAAAAAAATATGAAACTCAAAAATAAAATTATGAAATAAAAATTTCAGTTTTTTTTCTAATTTGAGTATACATGTATGAATATGACATGCTCACTTTCTAGCTTTAATCTGATTTATAATAACTAAGATTATTTTGTTATGTCTTCATTATTTTTACAATGATATCTGATTTGTTACAAGTTTTTTAAAGTTGTAGATTATTTTTTAAGAGTAATTAATAACATAATCTATTTGAAAAAATAAAATTTATATTTAGAAACTTAAATGAGTGGAGAATTGGGGAAGAAGCCAACATAATATTGCATCAACTTTATTATTTTCTTTGTGGTTATCGTCGTGTTGATGCATTCATATGTTTATTAAGTGTGATCGTATCTATAAATTGAATTGTGTGTTCAATGTGATTCATTCTCACTTTTGTTCTTCTTACTAGTTAGTTAATATCAATCTTTTAATATTGATGTATTAATTTGCATGGTATGCCTGAAACTATGAATGTGTTAAGTTATGTATTTTATGTTAAATATAATATTAGTTTAAATACGATATAGTATTAGTACGCCTATGGTATAGTACACAAGAGTGCAACGTACTCTTCAATAATTATAAATTTCTTATGTCTCATAATTTGTGACATCACTCCATAAAAATATTTAACAGTGTCTTTCTTCCTGGTCCTTCAAATTACTTGTCGAGGTAATTTTGAAATCCATCTACAAATTTTTTTAAAAAAAGAAAAAAGTCTGTTACGGAATTGTATTCACAAAGCAACTCCTTACAAATGATAAATCAAGACAACTAGAAACGCAATGAATTGAAACGAATAAAGAACTCAAAGAAAGAACACGGGATTTACGTGGTTCGATCAAATGATCTACGTCCACGGAGGATAGAAGACTCTCTTCACTAATCACAATATGAAAGTTACAGATTACAAGTTTCACTAAGCTTGATCTCTCAAAACTCTCAAATTCAGTAACCCACAACCTATGCACTAGATGGTGTATTTATAGATGTACAATGCATTGGATAACCGCCACTAACCAACTAACTAACTAACAGAAAAACCAGAATTAACTAACTCTGAAAATCTAGACTTCAGCGGAGTTGTCTCAGCAGACTTGTCTAAGCAGACTTGTCTCAGCAGACTTGGCTAAGCAGACTTGTCTCAGCAGACTTGTCTTCAGCAGACTTGGCCCCCAACTCTCCTGAACTGACTTCAGATAACTTGTCTAGCAGAGTTGTCCAAACTCATCAGCAGAGTTGTCCAAACTCATCAGCAGAGTTGTCCAAACTCAATAATTTCAGATTAGTTGACTCCTAACCAGACCACTAAACCTTATCAGTTGAATTACTCCTTAACTCAACTTTGCTGAACTCCAAGATCAGAACAATAGCAACTCTTCTGATAGATAGAATTAGATGACATCCAATATTGCATTAATCCTAACAATTCTCCACCTTAATGCAAGATTGCCTTCTTCCCAGCCCTCCTCAAGGCTGTTTGTCCATTTTCTTCTTAATGAACATCCCAGGTACTAAGGTTTACCAACTCCATGCAATGATTGAACTTATTGCTTGGTAATGCCTTAGTCAACATATCAGCTGCATTCTCTTCTGAAGCTACCTTCTGAACTTCAACAATGCTCTTCTCCAAGATGTCTCTAACAAAGTGTAACTTCACATCAATGTGCTTTGACCTCTCATGAAACACTTGATGTTTTGCTAGATGAATTGTACTCTGATTATCACACAGCACAGGAACACTTTTCTGAAATATGCCAAAATCTCTCAGAATGCCCTTCAACCACATTGCTTCCTTCACAGATTCTGTTAAGGCTATGTATTCAGCTTCTGTTGTGGATAAGGTCACCATAGATTGTAAAGCTGCTCTCCGGGTGATAGCAGTGCCATACAATGTAAACACATAACCAGATAAAGACTTCCTTGTATCTATGTTTCCAGCAAAATCAGAATCCACAAATCCAATCAAAGGTCTCTTGGTATCAACTGATTTTTCAAACAATAATCCTAAGTCTTCTGAACCATTCAGATATCTTAGAATCCACTTCAAAGCCTCCCAATGTAGCTTTCCTGGATTTCCCATGAACCTACTCACCATACTAACAGCATAGGCAAGATCTGGTCTGCTACAAACCATAGCATACATGAGACTTCCAACTCCATTTGCATATGGAACAGTAAGCATCTGCTTCTTCTCTTCAGCTGTTTGAGGAGATTGCTTGGCTGACAACTTAAATTGCTGGCCAAATGAGGTACTAACAGGTCTGGACTGGTGCATAAGGAATCTTCTCAACACCTTCTGGATGTAACCTTTCTGGGACAAGAACAGCTTCCCTGCTTTCCTGTTTCTGAGAATATCCATGCCTAATATTCTCTTGGCTTCACCCAAATCCTTCATCTCGAACTTGCTACTCAGCTGCTGCTTCAGCTGGGTAATCTTTCTCATACTCTTGCTAGCTATTAACATATCATCTACATAGATCAGTAGATAGGTGCTCTCTAGATAATCTTGTTTACCAATATATACACATCCATCATATTTGCTTCTTAAGAAACCAATAGAAAGCATGAATGTATCAAACTTTCTATACCATTGTCTAGGACTCTGCTTGAGCCCATACAATGATTTCTTAAGCAAGCATACCTTACTTTGAGTTTCAGGCATGATAAACCCTTCTGGTTGATGCATATATATTGTTTCAGCTAGTTCTCCATGTAGGAATGCAGTTTTGACATCTAGCTGATGTAACTCAAGATCATCTTGAGCAACCTTAGACAAAAGTAATCTTATTGAACAGTGTTTAACAACAGGAGAGAATACCTCATTGAAGTCTATGCCTTCTCTTTGTGTGAATCCTCTTGCCACCAACCTAGCCTTGAATCTGATTTGCTCTCTAGCACCACCAAATCCAACTTCAAGCTTCTTCTTGAACAGCCATCTACAGCTGACCAACTTCTGGTTTTCTGGCTTCTCCACAAGGATCCAGGTCTCATTCTTCTCTAAGGATTGCAACTCTTCTGACATGGCTGCTATCCACTGCTCTCTTTCAGGACTGGTGATAGCTTCCTTATAGTTTCTTGGCTCATAATGCTCCACCTCTTCTGCTGTGATCAGAGCATATGACACAAGATCAGCCTGACCAAACCTAGATGGGGGGTGAATCTGCCTCCTGAGCCTATCTCTTGCAAGGCTGTAATTTCTCAGATCAGCAGGGTTGTCCTCCATGGCCTCATCTTCTGAATGATCTTCTGGATCATCTTCTGGGACCTGTTCTGGAACAACCTCATCAGGGGTGTTGTCTCCTGTATCAGCAAAGTTGTCCACCTCCTCTGGGGTCAACTCTCCTGATGTGGGAAACTCCACCTCAGCTGAGAAACTCTCTTCTGACTCATTTACAATTCTTCCATCTAGGTCATGGGAGTTTCCATTATGAGGATATCCCATTACCTTCTCATTAAAATCAACATCTCTGCTGATTATCACTTTCTTATGACCAGGTTCAAGGCACCACAGTCTATAGCCCTTGACACCTATTGGATAGCCAATGAATATACATTTCAGAGCCCTTGGCTCAAGCTTATCCTGTCTAATATGTGCATATGCCTGACATCCAAACACTTTAAGTTTTGAATAATCAGACAACTTGCCATACCAGATCTCATCTGGGGTTTTACCTTCTAAAGCATATGAGGGAGTTTTGTTTATCAAGTAACATGCAGTACATACAGCTTCTCCCCAAAAGCTTTTAGGTAATTTAGCATCAGTTAACATGCATCTGACCCGTTCTAGAATAGTTCTATTCATTCTCTCTGCTAATCCATTTTGCTGTGGATTAAGAGGGACAGTTCTATGTCTAGTAATGCCCTTCTCTTTACAAAATTCATTGAATTCAGCTGATAGATACTCAAGGCCATTATCTGTCCTCAAATGTTTTAAGGACTTTCCTTTCTTGTTCTCTATCTCAAGTAGCCATTCTTTGAATTTTGTAAAGGCCTCACTCTTCTGTTTGAGAATGAACACCCAAACTTTTCTAGAATAGTCATCTATAATTGACATGAAATACTTACCTCCACCAATGGTTTCAGTCCTTGATGGCCCCCAAACATCTGAATGAACATAATCCAGCAGCTCCTTGGTAGTGTGCTCACCCTTCTGGAATGACTTCTTCTTGGCCTTACCAAGAATGCACTGCTCACAGAACTCCAGGCTTTTGAATGTCTTCTGGTGGAATGCCCCCTTCTTGGATAACTCCATCAGACCTTTCTCACCCACATGTGCCAGCCTCTTATGCCAAAGCATAGCATCTTCAGAACTCATGGTAACATCAGCAGCACCTGTGATTGTCTCACCAATTAAAGAATATAGACCATTAGACTTCTTCCCTTGCATCACTATTCTATCAGCTTTGGTGACAAACAAACATCATTTTTCAGTCTTGAATTCATAACCCAAAGCATTTAGTGTGCCAAGAGATATAAGGTTTCTCTTTAAATCTGGAACAAATCTGACATTGGTCAGGATCACATGCTTATCATTAAACATCTTCACCCTCACAGTGCCAATACCCCTCACATTGCAGCTTTCATCATTACCCAACAGAACTGATCCACCATCCATCATTTCCAGGTTTTGAAACCAAGATTTGGTGGGACACATATGGAAAGAACATCCAGAATCCAACACCCATTCATTAACAAGTTTGCTATCTGTTATGCTCATGACTTCTACACTATCATATCCTTTTGCCTCTGCTACATCAGCTTTGGCAGGATCAGTAGACTTCTTATGCTCAGGACAGTCTTTAAAGAAATGTCCTTCTTTATGGCATTTGTAGCAAGCTCTGCTCTTGGCTACAAACCCATTCTTCTTTTGATTTGGCTTGGCATGAAACTTCTTGCCTTGCCCTCCTTTCTTGTCATTCTTGAGTTTGATATTAAGACCCTCAGCTTGGTTCTTGGTCTTCTTGGTTGAGTTTGCTACATGTAAACTCTTAGTTTTCAGAATAGACAAGACTTCTTTGAATTTTGCCTTACCCTCCTTGGTAATCAACAAAGCATCCTTGAAGCTATCATATGAAGGTGGTAAGGACTCCAAAAGTAGAAAAGACTTCTTGTGATCATCTAAGGTAACTCCAACATTTTCAAGATCATCAACAGCTTGCATGAACTCTAATAACTGCTCATCAAGGGTCTTATCATCTGTCATCTTGAAATTGTTGAGCTTCCTCTCCATAAACATCTGGTTTGACAAAGATTGTGTCAAATACAGATCATCAAGGGTCTCAAATACAGCAGCAACATCCTTCTCCTTCATAACTTCCCTGAACACATTGTCTCCCAAACTTAGAACAACAATGTTGTAAGCTTTTTCCATAAGCTCTTCTTTCTTGGCCTGGTCTGCATCGGATGCAGCAGGATCAAGAGGAGTAAGGGCCTCTTTCAGCCCATGGTGTGACAACAGAGCCTTCATCTTGGCTTTCCATAAGCCAAAATCTGTCTTACCATTGAATTTCTCTATCTCCAACTTCACAGAGCCCATTTCTGATTCTTGACTTTATCTTCGACTTCCCACAGACGGCGCCAATTGTTACGGAATTGTATTCACAAAGCAACTCCTTACAAATGATAAATCAAGACAACTAGAAACGCAATGAATTGAAACGAATAAAGAACTCAAAGAAAGAACACGGGATTTACGTGGTTCGATCAAATGATCTACGTCCACGGAGGATAGAAGACTCTCTTCACTAATCACAATATGAAAGTTACAGATTACAAGTTTCACTAAGCTTGATCTCTCAAAACTCTCAAATTCAGTAACCCACAACCTATGCACTAGATGGTGTATTTATAGATGTACAATGCATTGGATAACCGCCACTAACCAACTAACTAACTAACAGAAAAACCAGAATTAACTAACTCTGAAAATCTAGACTTCAGCGGAGTTGTCTCAGCAGACTTGTCTCAGCAGACTTGGCTAAGCAGACTTGTCTCAGCAGACTTGTCTTCAGCAGACTTGGCCCCCAACTCTCCTGAACTGACTTCAGATAACTTGTCTAGCAGAGTTGTCCAAACTCATCAGCAGAGTTGTCCAAACTCATCAGCAGAGTTGTCCAAACTCAATAATTTCAGATTAGTTGACTCCTAACCAGACCACTAAACCTTATCAGTTGAATTACTCCTTAACTCAACTTTGCTGAACTCCAAGATCAGAACAATAGCAACTCTTCTGATAGATAGAATTAGATGACATCCAATATTGCATTAATCCTAACAAAGTCATTCAGAATTTTTGTCAAACACTTATCACACATAAAAGTTTCAACTGCATTACTAATTAATTATATACAAGAATAGAACTCAGAGTCAGAAACCAATCACTAGTTATATATGAATGTTGAGTGTATATATTTCATATTCAGGAAAAAAATTAGAACACTGTAATCAATATACTACTATAAATTATGAAGAAATAAGAGGTAGAGGCGTATTTGAAAAATGAGAAGAGAGAATGCACCGAGAAGAAGGAATGCAGCTGGGGGATGAAAAAAAAAAATAGAAGGGTTATTTTTTTAATCGTTTTATGGAGAGAGAATTGTTAGTGGGGTTTAGTGGAGTGATGTGTGGACAATTTAAATAGGTGGAGTTGTTTTCGACAGAAATTGAACCTAGATAGTTTTCGTCTCATCGTCCAAACTTAAAAAATGTAAAATTAATTCTTGTATATTAATTTTTATTACAAATTATGAAACATAAATGCAATGGAGGGTGGGGATTGAATTTTTTTTTTTTTTAAAGAAATTTACAAATATTGAAATGGAGAGTAAAATAATAATTATGAAAATACAAAAAGATCGAATGAGACCTGCATAATGTGTTATCTCTCTTAAAAAAATTAAAAAAAAAAAATTACATAAAGAAATTGGGAGAATCAACAATCTAAATAATTGAAAATTTCACCAATCTAAGATTCATTTAAATAATTGAAAATTTCACCAATCTAAGATTCATTTAAATAATTGAAAATCAAAGACCATGTGACTAGAACAAGAAATCAAAATCAACATTTGTACTACATAGGATTAGAATCCAATTAGAGCCCTAGTTGATCTTCATCCAATCCAAATGAATAAATCCCCTCATTCATCAAATCATCCCAAAACCTTTCATCATAACAATAAGTTTCTTCATCATGCATCACCAAGGAAGGCCCCTCCATGCTCATAGCCAAATGCAAATCATCAAATTCATTAACAATATTAATATCACCATTCTCTTGAGGCTCTTCTTTAACATGATCATCAATATTATTCCCATCAAAAGGGCCTAATTCTTGACCATCAAAATCAATGCAAAATTCTCTTGTTGATCCATCATCAATCTTGTTCCTTCTCTTCTCTTCCGCAATCTCTTTCCTCCTCTCTTTATCCTCGACCATCTGTTGCATAAAAGTCGGGTTTTGAATCGCCCTCGATAAGAAACTCAATATTCGTTGCTGCTTAAGCTCCGCCCCTTTAAGCCTTTGCTCCATTGCTTGAAGATATGATTTAGTATTTTGTTGGTGTTGTCTAAGTTTCACCAATTCCATCATTAAAATTTGCTTGTCTCTTTTCAAACGGTCGATTTCGCCCTCCAATCCAAACCTTCCCACCTCAACACAAGAATCTTGGTTAGAAGAATATTGGGGGTTGGATTGACTTTTTCTCCTCCTAATATTTTTCAATAGATGTTTTTGTCCCCTCAAAAACCCTTCATTTGCAAACTCCCATTTGTCCGGATCCACTTTCCTAAATCCCTGCACCAATATTTACTAATCACACTTGGTACGCGCCTCACTTAATTTCTACACTCATGATCTCGATTATTTAAAAAAAAAAAATTATAAATCCATGCATAGAAAACCTAATTAATTAACAACTCAAATCACAATTAGATTAATTAATTAAAGCCTCAATCAAAGCATGGGATATGAACTGTATACAAGATGGTGAAATATGTCATTCGGGTTAATTGAACAGACAAAAGGTGCAACAGTATATATGAATAGATCCCTTGATAAAATAAAAAAATGCAACTTGACGTAAAAAAATGTTTAATTATACTTCTGAATAAAGCAAGACTAGTATTAAAATAATATAACCCATCCCTTTTCCCCTCCACATGACTCGAACCCAGGATCTAAAGCCTAGGTAGTGGTGCTCTAACCACTTGAGCTATCCAACTTCGTCATATAATACCGCTTTCTAGTTGCTTCATCAACATGCATCTTAAATTAAAACGGCAAACAAATCTAGGGCACTCTAAAACTTAAACCAAATTACCTGCAGAATCAAATCCTATATTTTTCATTTCATATAACGTAATTAAACTAGTTTTATCGTGCAACTAATGTTTTATAGTAAAACAACTACTATCATTTAATCAATTGTACACGATAAGACTGATTTACATAAAACTTTGTCTATAGTTTATTCTTGTCACATAAATGTAAAAAAAACACAAAATCATGGTGAAGAGAGAGAGAGAGAGAGACTCTTACATAAGTGTTGAGCTGCCTAACAAAGCTTGAGAAATTGTTATGTTTGAAGTACCTAGGAAGAAGAATCATGGCAAATTTCTGAGGATCCCAAACAATGAAACTATTATTACCTCTACTCCAAGAAACAACCTCATTTGTGGTCTCATCTTCAACCAAATCATAAGTCTTGCTCAAGAATGGTGTGGGCCCTACTTCATGTAAACCCTTCACTGCTTCAGGATTTATAATCACCTTGTTTTTGTCTCTCTCAAATGATGAATGCTTTTCTTCCACCTTGATGTGATTCATCATACAATTAATGTAGCCCTAACTTTCCAGAAATAGAAACTTTGAAAAATTATAGTGGTAAGAAGAGTGGAGGTAAAAGGGAGATCTTGAAACAAGAAAGATGTGAAATTGAAAAATAAAAAACAGGAGATGCATTAATTTTGGAGGTGTGAAATATATGAACAGGTATTGGTGGATTCAATAAAAAAATATTGTGGGAATAGCATATACCTTTATTAAATTACTATATTTTTTGAAGAGCGTATGGCTGGACTGACAAGTGGAAAGTTGAGGCATAAAATTAATAAAATTGTCATTCAGATATTTTCAGGGGCCCTCCACCCTTCCTCCTTTGGGGAAGTTTGCAATAAAATATTAGTAGTACTAAATTTTAAATTGAAAAATTAATCCCATCGATTAAGTCAATCAACTCCAAATTAATTCTTTCTTTAATTTCATTTTGACATGAACACACACGCATAATATTATTCATTTTATTATCTCTTTTAATCGAGTGATGCTATATATTTAGATTAATATTAAAGATAAACTCCTATGAATAAGGAATATTTTCAGTTAATTAACTCTATGCATGTATTCAAAGCAAGGTCTAACAAATTTATTTATTGCTACAAAATTTAAATTATTAAACTTTTGCATATATATATTACTGGAGATCGAGAGTTTGGAACCCCAAAAAACAAAGCTACGTACCTCAAAATATCTTAGTGCAAAGGGTTCCAAGAAATATGTAGACAAGTATGTAATAAGATAATATTATGTCTTAATTATTAAACATTTTGTTTTGACAGGTCATAATTATTAAAGATTGAATTGAATATAGTATAATGGATATCGTGGCACGCAGGTATAGGCAGGCTGGTTTTCTGGCCCCCGTCTAGTAAACAAATATTTTGATACTATTCTAAGTCCCGCGTCTTACGCGGAGTTGAATAAAATTTATAATATATTTAATTTATCAATTAAAAAATATATATATTTATAAATTTTTAATTTTTTTAGTTTATTAAAAGATGAAAAATAAAATATTGCAGGGATATAAATTATGACATTTATATAAAAAAATAAAAGACAAAACAGAATTAAAAAATGAGTTTATAAAAGAGGCTAACTTAATACATTACAAATTTCGGAAAACTTCCTTGTAGACAACATTCGTTGTACGTTTACATATTTTTCCCTTTGAATCTAGACAAAGAATTTTCAATCCACATTTGCTCTTGTCTCTAGACGCTGCAACATACAACTGTCCGTGTGTGAACACAGGTTTCGGAAGGTAGACGCCTACCATAGAAAGGGACTGGCCTTGACTTTTATTTATCGTCATTGCAAAAGATAATCGAATAGGAAATTGCCTCCTTCGAAACATTACAGGAGCAGTGTCATCCTAAACAGTCAATGTCATTCTCGGGATAAAAACTTTACTACCAACATTCCTTCCCGAAAGAATTTGTGCTTCAATGATATGAGTTCCTAGTCTTGTAACAACCAGTCTAGTTCCATTACACAAACCGGACTTCGGATCAATGTTTCTGAGCAACATTATAGGGACACCAATTTTAAGAACCAATCGATGATTTGGTAGACCAGAACACTTTAGAGAATTTAGAAAGTCAATTGAAAAGACATGTCCCATACCACCAGGTCTAAACTCGGATGGACAAACACTGTCTGAACTCAAATATTCACTTGTATCACCAGGTATCATCGCCAACACTGTCTCGTTAATGATTTCAACTTCTTTATGTGTTGGAGCAAGTATAGCTTTATCCTCAAAATATTTATCCGTACCAAAATTATTAGAGACGGATGGGTAAATGCTGTCGACTATAGCAGCAACAGGATCACATGCATCTAAGATCAAATTCTCTTCAGGAATATCAATATCAGCAAAACCCTCATCACTATCTCCGATCTCTCCATCTCCAACTTTCAAAATCCAATCTGAGAATTGAGCTATCTCAGCAGATGAATCAATACCGTTAGAATTCCCAATCTGCAACCTCATATTCCTCGTCAACCTCAATACCTTGCAATGTTCCCACAAATACGAAGAATTTATAGCTGAGTGAACTATATGTTCTCTAGAACCTTTGGAAATTACAGGAAGTATTTGTCTAAAGTCTCCTCCAAGCACCACTGTCTTTCCTTCAAAAGGTAAATTAGACATCGACCCATCAGGACTTCTAACTATATCTCTTAGGCTTCGATCAAGTGCCTCAAAACAAAATCTGTTCATCATCGGTGCCTCGTCCCATATTATCAGCTTTGAATTTATTATAAGTTCTGATAAATGAGTACCGGGTATTATATTGCAGGTGGATGATTCATAAATGTTTATCGGAATACGAAACCTAGAATGTGCCGTACGACCTCCAGGCAAGAGAAGAGAAGCTATACCACTCGATGCAACGTTAAGAACAATATCTCCTTGGGATCTAATTGCTGCAGAAAGAGTTCTGCATATGAATGTTTTTCCAGTACCGCCGTACCCATACAAAAAGAATACTCCACCATCATTCGAACGAACAGCTTCAAGAATTTCCTGTAGAACACCACTTTGTTCGGCAGTTAGGGTTGAGGACAACCTATTGTACTCCTCTAGCAACTTTGTGCGACCATAACTCAACTCTTCAAGAATGAGTGAATTGTTTTGTAGAGAGATATCATCTAGATCTGGAACAGGCATTGATGAAAATCTACTTAAACTGCTCCCATTCTTTTGAAGTAACTGGTCAATCTCAAGGAGTGTATAATTCTTTAGCTGCTCATCGGACAGACGTAAACCTACAAAAATGTATTAGATTAAAACATTTATATTATAAGGTAACAATAATTTAATAAAAAAATAAAAATATAATACATACCTGGTAAATTCAACAATCGTCTTCTTCTTGATAGTATATCGTCTGACATTGCCTCCCATGTCTTTTGAAAAACATCGTTTGGACAACTCATAGTTGATGATATAAGTAGAATTGAAAATAAATTTCTCAGATAATGAGCTGATGCCCAAAAACTTGCCTCCATTATTCCATCAACATACTCTCTATCGTCATCTAAAAGTTCCATTGCATAGCAAGCATCTTTGAATGTAGGGTATACTACATTTTCAATGGTTCTAATCTCCTCATGTGACCTTGAACCCTTACTGTGAGGTATTAAAAGACTCAAGTAATGTTGACATGAACACACACGCATAATATTATTCATTTTATTATCTCTTTTAATAGAGTGATGCTATATATTTAGATTAATATTAAAGATAAACTCCTATGAATAAGGAATATTTTCAGTTAATTAACTCTATGCATGTATTCAAAGCAAGGTCTACCAAATTTATTTATTGCTACAAAATTTAAATTATTAAACTTTTGCATATATATATTACTGGAGATCGAGAGTTTGGAACCCCACAAAACAAAGCTACGTACCTCAAAATATCTTAGTGCAAAGGGTTCCAAGAAATATGTAGACAAGTATGTAATAAGATAATATTATGTCTTAATTATTAAACATTTTGTTTTGACAGGTCATAATTATTAAAGATTGAATTGAATATAGTATAATGGATATCGTGGCACGCAGGTATAGGCAGGCTGGTTTTCTGGCCCCCCGTCTAGTAAACAAATATTTTGATATGTTGTCCAAAACTAAAAAAGTGCAAATTAATTAAGGAGGAATTAAATTGAATGACTAACAATATGGAGAGTTTCGAGTTGGAGACATACAATGTAAAAGAGCGCAATAATCTAAATTATATCAAATAAATTGAATTATAAGAACTCGTAATTAATAAACATGTGTACATGCACTTTACACATAACCTTTAAAAAAAAAAGACACAACTGTTACAAGGAATATAAAATACGATAACACAACTAAATCCACCTAACAGCTAGGCTAAGACTTTAAGCATTGACGAAAAAATACTTTATTTCAATCGTGAGAAGATTGAGAGTAAGTGCGAATGAACAACTTTGAAGTCATCTTTTGGACGAAAAAAACATTTCACACTAAGGTGTCTTTCACCATCTTCACTGCGTTCTTCTCAATTTGCTCAACGCAAGAATCAAGGAGACGAAAGAAAGCAGAGTGCATCTGCTACCACATCCAAAAAAATATAGTTTGTCCCTAAATATTAAAGCACAACATAAATAGAAAACGCAACAACTCATGAAATGGAAGACAATAGCACAAGGCGTGGAGGATCTCACAATAAGAAAACATGAAGAAGAGATGACTACTCAAGAGTCACACTACAAAATAATGGGGAAATGGGGACGGCAATTGGCAACGGCATTGGTAACGGGGAGAAAAAAGGCGACGGGGGTGGGTGCCGTTACCTTAAGGCAACAGATAAGGGGACGAGAGTGGGCCCCGATGCGAAAAGGGGACGACATATAATGGCCGATGCGAAAAGGGGACGACAGTGGGCCCCGATACCATTTGGTAATTGCAGTGGGAAATTTAAAATAATTTTAAATTTATTTCAAATATTTTTTTATTTAGAGATTTAAAATCATTTTAAACATTAATTAGTAAGTGTTACTAGATTTTTACATTCATTTCACAAAAATTAATTACCAATATTGGTGATAAAATTCATTTCACGTAAAATTTCATTTATAATTGAAATTTCATTTAAACTCATTCAAAATTAAATTAATTAAAAGGTCGTTTGTTTATAATTTGGGTAGATTTATTAGAATAAAAAATTGTAATTGTTGACATATTTTATTAATGTTGACAAATTAATTAAATAATACATAAATTGATTAGATAAAAAAATCTGTGAAATTTTAGTTTAATTTTAATTTCATTTAAATTTATTTTTATTTGATTCTAGAAGATTGAAAAATTAGTAAAAAGTTATTTAAGAAACAAATTTCCACATTTACTCATATATTCGTATTTTAACTTTTTCTCTAATTAATCATCTATACTTATCAATTGTTTTTTTGAAAGAAATTAATAAGCCTATACCACAAATCAAGAACCCTAAATTAGAGATAGAAGAACATTTTCCTGCATGCAATGCAAAAAAGGGTTAAATCATATGCATTTTAAGTTAGAAAGCTTAATTTAAAATAAAACTAAAACACCATTATAGTCTGGTAAAAAAATTGGGGAAGAAATACAAGTTAAAAAAGGTAACAAAACAATAATTGAACAACCAAATTAACCCCATAATTCGATCACCGGATAATAATAAATATAGAAAAAAAAATCAGATTTATAATAAATTGAATTGAACAGAAACAATGTTAAGGTAATTCCATGAAGTGCATGTTTAATTTTAATTAAGAAAATTAAAATTCTTACACCAAATTAAATAGAAATAAAATTTGCAATTTAATAAAAACATACCCATACATAAATATCTCAGAGTTGTTTTCAATTCGGTTCTTGCAGTAGTGACAATTTAATAAAAACATACCCTGGCGAGACGTCAACGTAGAGGATTAATTTTTATTTTAATGTTGTGTGTGATGTTATTTTAATTGACGTGAACATGTTAATTATGATTATAATTAATGTTGTTTGTGATATTATTTTAATTGAAAATGAACTAGAGAATAATTTTATAATAGATGAAAATATTTTTAATTAAATGGATAAGTGAATTCATATTTTTAAATGGATAAGTGAAAATAATTATATATATTAATGTTGTGAATTGAAAATTAGAATGAATTTAAATGATGTGATTAGAATAAATTTAAATGTATAAGTGAAAATAATTGTATTCAATGTTGTATGTAATTATAATGTTGTGAAATTAAAAATTAGAACGAATTTAAATGTTGTAAATTGAGGATTAGAATAAATTTAAATAGTGTGAATTGATACCGTAATTAAATTATTTAATTTGAAAAACATAATTTAGTTAATTTGAAAAACATAATTTAGAAATAATTATGATATGCTTTGATAAATAATTTAATAAGCAACAATTAAAGTTAGAATGGATTGAATTAAAGAATTAAAAACTAAAATTAAATTGAATATATATTAATTGCATTCACAACATGTCGACTAAAGCTCCTAGCCTAAACGGCACACAGGGGGCGCTTAAAAGCCTTCGAGACCGGGAGGTCCCGAGTTCGAACCCCGCAATTCGCGAAAAATGCCAGAATTTCCGAAAAATGGGTGGCCCAGTGGTGGGGGTGGGTGTTGGTGGCCTCGATACCTGGGTTCGAAACCCAGATTCGTCTTTTTTAAATGTTAATAAAAAGGCGACGGCAAAAAGGGGACGAGAGTGGGCCCGATGCGAAAAGGGGACGGCAGTGGCCCCGATGCAATTTGGTAACGGCAGTGGGCCCGTTGCCAAAAGGTAACGGTCACCTGCCGTTGCCAGAAGGCAACGGTTTTCTGGCAACGGTTTTCCCCAAATCCGATGCCATTTAAATAGCATCGAGCATATTGGCATCGGCACACTGCCGTCCCCTTTGCCGTTGCCTTCATCATTAGTGAGGGCAGATCCGATGCCTTCTCCGTCCCCATTTCCCCATTAAATCAATCCACCAACCAACAACCGTATGCACGCCGACGTTGTTGGAAAGATCGAACTGATGGCTCAAACACCCAAGAACACAAAAAATTAACTTTTAATGACAAAATCATATCTTTATAACTTCTCTAGCTAAAGTCTTTAATGAGTCAATGTAAATTGACTTCTAATGACATGTAAATCAGAGCTATTTTCAGAGATCTCTGAATGAACGGCAAGGGACGGTGGCGGTGGTGGGCAGCGGCATAATCAGTAAGTACGGGTGGGAGGGCCGATCGGGCTAAGACTGGGTTTGGCCCGATACTCTTTTTTTTTTTTTTTCAATAAAACTCAATCCTCAAACCTTTTTAATCATAAGAAAAGCCCAATCTTCAAACCTTTTCTAATCATAATAAAAGCCCAGTTTCTAAACAGTTTCTCAATTCAATTGATCGAGTCAACTTGAAATCACTCTTCAGTCTTCCCCAAAACCTAATTTTCAAGTTGTGTTATATGTAGTGGTACGCCATTTTCTTTTCTGCAATCGTCACCACCACAGCTCCCTCTCAAGAGGCGCCCCCACCGTCACCTTCTACAACACAACTTTCTTTGTTTCTCTTTTCTATAAAATACTTGGACACACATTTTCCATTATGTGCACCTCATATTCGTGTTTATTCATATATATATTTAAATACGAAAATGTGTATTTACAACTTTATTCATAAATAATCATTATATTTATAATCTTCATAATCTCCTATCATATCTAAATCTATATACTTTAAATATAAATTAATTAATATTCATTAAATTTTATGTTTAGAGAAATTAACCTCATGAATTTCTAACTTTAATTTTGCAATTCAAATTCAATCCACCTCACCACCACCATCCAACAAAATTACTCATATAAGCATTTTATTTTATTTTAGGTGAAAGCAATAAAATTTGAAAAAGTATTTTGGTGCATATACAGGAGGCATTAAATTCATGTACGATGTAGCGCCAGATTTTCGGCTTTTTCAGCTGAGATGTTTCAGTGTGAAATTAGGCCCAAATCCAAATGCAGAGGCCCATTTAATGAATCTGACTCCAAAAAAAAAGAGGTCCAGACCCATCGGACTCTGAGCCGGATAGCAACCTGGCCCACCACCTGCACACTGTTAATATTAAATGCGCCAAATTCTTTATAGGGTTGGGTATATACCCCTCCAGCTTTGTTAGATACACTCCCCGATACATATACTCCCATTAAAGTATATCTGAGATAGATGCACTCCCCCAAATTGTCTATTATACCCCTTTATTTTAAAAATTTGTATGATAAATGCACACCCCTCGTAAAAACTCTAATTTTCTCATTTCTTCCCCAAACCTGGCCTCCTCATTTCTTCTCTCCTTCCCCCTCATTTCTCCAATCGCTGCCGCCGCCCAAGCCACCGCCTCCAGCGCCGCCCGCCTCTCTCTCTCTTTTTTTCTTTTTCATTTCTGCAACCAGCGGCGGCGGCGCCCCCTCGCCCAGCGTCGTCGCTGCCTCCTCCTCCACCGACCCAAACCGTTGTATCCACCTTCTCCCTCGACTCCTCCTCCCTCCTTCCTTTCTCCCTCCGTCGTCGCGCTGAAACAAGTACTTTTTTTTTTTTTTTCATTTCTGCAAGCGGCGGCGGCGCCGCCTCCTCCCCACCGCCCTCTTCTCTCCCCAACGGTCTTCCCCACGGTAAGCCTGCGCATAATGTTTTTCCCTTTTTTTCCCCTTTTCTTTCTTTCTACAACTTTCTTTCTTTCTGGTTTTTTTTTAATAATTTTGGACAAGAAATATCGACCAAAAAAATTATGGTCGACAGCAATTTGTCGACCATAATGTTTTTGGTCGACATTTCTTGTCCAAAATTAATTTTTTTAATTTTATCGATACAATGTTGTCGACGAGGGAGTTTTTCGTCGACTTTAATTAGTCGACGATATATTCTACGGTCGACCAACCAGTGTCGATCGACACTGATTGATCGAAAAATCTATTTTTTTTTTTAGTTTTCTGAATTTATTTTGAATGGGTGACGCCGGAGGTTGTGGCGGCAGTGGAGGCTGTCGAAAAGTTGCGGCGGCGGCTGTAAAATTAGGGTTAGGGTTTTGTATAAAATTAGGTTTAGTGTTTTAAGTAAGGAGGTGTATGTATCTATAACATATTACAAATTTTACTAAAAGAGCAAATATGGTATTTTATATACATATTTAATTAATAAAATGGAAAGGGGAGTATATCTAACAAAGTTGGACGGGTATATACCTCACCCCTTCTTTATATAATTTTTTTTTAAGGTTTACAAGATCCATAAAAGATACATGATGATAGAACAATTCTAATTTCTAGATCTTCAAACCGAGACAAATTCAAACTGTGTCATTGTCCCCTGCAATCGTGAGGAAGTGGAAAAACGTGTGAAACCTATGTCCACCACATAAACACAGATCTCCATATCTCAAATTGAGACACCCACACTAAGCTATCAACAAATCAAAATAAATAAAGATAAAATATAAAGACAAAGGGTCACCAAGCACCAACATTTCAAGCACCAATAAGGCCACCACCACAAAACCCAAGCACGACCAAACACCACAAGGAAAGAAAACCACAAAGGGAAGGGGCCTCTGAAGAAGAGCAGAAAGACTAGGAAAAAGTAGAAATAAACTAAACACAAACAACAAAGAAACTAACTAAGAAAACAGGAAAATACAACAAAAAATAGACCTAGAACCACTAAAAATAATTGTAAAGAAAATAAAATATAATGGGATCAACGGATGACTCGCCCAATCAGCCACCGTAGCGCCATCGGGGAGGATCTACCCATTGATCCCAACTAAAATCCTAAAAGGAACCCCTAACTCCGCTGAATGTTTTACTGAAAAGATTAAATAAGGCAGCGGTGTGACGGGCAACTGTGCGGTGGAACGACTGGTGGTGCTGCGGCGGTGCTACTACTTTTATCTTCTTCTTCTTTTTTTTTAACCAGATTTTTTATAGATCTATATGGTGGGTATGTTGGATAAAAAGAATGCAGAACTTTCTAGAGACAAATTATTTTTTTCCACAAAAAAAAATATTTATGTATTCTTTAAATGAGAGACGGATTATTTTTAATATTTTCAAACAATTATTTTAAGCTGTACGTGAGAACGATTGTCCACTATTTTATTTAGTAGAGCAACACTTTAGTTGTACCACAATTATAATTTGATTATAATGTAATGAATAAAAAATTTAATTAAAAAATTAAAAATATATTCATATCACTAAATTCAAGTTGATAATATGCACTCAATTGCATACAAGAATTTGTCTTAATATTATAGTACAATCAATTTAAAAGGAAAAAAAAAATATATAATTTGAAAGATATACAAGATCATACAAAATAATTCAGAAGATAATATTTCATAATCTTCAACGTAAACCTTATCACCCCGTCAATTGATGTTTAATGTGAACATCAACGTAGAGCTTGAAACGAAGAGATTTGAAAGTCGGGCTAGGTAGACTTTTAATGAAGATATCTTCAAGTTGTAAATGTGTATGGACAAGATGCGTAGAGAGTGCATCAGAAGATGTCAATTCTCGAACAAAATGAAACATCAAGATCAATGTATTTGACTCTCTTGTGTGCAATCAAATTTTAACTTAGATAAGGTAAACTCTTATTGTCACAAAGTAAACAAGGCCTAATTGATGATAGAGCATATAATTCATGAATCTAATTCATAACCCAAACTAATTAAACTTCCATTAGCCATAGCACGGTAGTCCGACTCAAAACTAGATCGAGCCATGCTCCAAAGAATGAGATTACCACCCAAGAAAATAGAATACTCATATGTGGTCGTTTAGTCTTACACAACGAGGTCAATTCACAACTGAATTCTCAATAATCATAGAATCTGCAAAAGATAAATTGAAATGAATTGTGCCCTTGACATAGCGCAATACCCGTTTCACAACAATAAAAAGAGCATATGTTAGTGAATGAAGGAATTGGCTGACTGAGAAATTTGGTGAGATATTGTTGTAGGTAAAGTCTAGTATGCACTCGAGTGCATGCTGTGCACCCTAGTCCACATGCACTTTTCAGTTTACTGACTTACACTTTTGATAAATGGTGTTACACTTTTCAATTATTATTAAAAATATTTATTATACAGTTTAATAATTAAAAAGTGCAACACCATTTACCAAAAAGTGCAACATGGACTAGGGTGCACAACATGCACTCGAGTCCATAGCAGACCAACCCATTGTTGTAAGACCCCAACCTAAGGGTGGTATAGTGTGGGATCATGAAACAATTGACCATTTGTAACCAAAGGCTCACTCGCGAACAAAAGTGTGATAATGGGCTTCAAGTCCAATAAATATGCACGTTCAAGAATGTCTCGTGTGTACTTAGTTTGACTCAAGTGTAAAAGATCTCCAGGCGCAAAAAAATATTTTAAAGAGTAACATTTTTAATAGGATAGCTATTATTTTTTAATAAAATTAAAATACTAACAAAACAATATTTTTTAAGAAACAGCTATAATATTTTGTGAAACAATGAATAATTTAAAAATATACTGTATATACCAACTAAATATAAGTTTTGGCCTACTAAAAATTTCCCTCAAATAATTTTTTACTACAAATCTAACATCAATTTTTAAGCTGACTAATTAATTATTTTCTTGTGATAGAAGTATACTTTTACCTATTTATGTGATACTTAAATTTAATAAATACTCCTATCACAAATATTTGTGTAAAGTTGAAATATTGGCGTTACTTTTTTATTGGGTTATGATTTATAAAAATGGGTCCCACGCTAGGCCTGCGGCTCCTAATTAGTCATAAAATTGAAAAACAATATTTGTGTCGTACGGATGGATGATGGTTCAGCAAGACTCTGATTTCACCAATGAAGTGGTTTATTGTCTGAGATTTGACTCATCATCATCTCTATAATTTATTACACCTTCAACTGCTGCTTATATAATATTCATATTTGAGAATATGTAATTAGCAAATTGCAAGTCTCATTTTATCCTAATTATCCGTTTATCACCTTCCACCCCTCAACCCTCTTTCCCAATTCACTTTCGTCCTCTCCTAACTTTCTTTCTTTAGAACAAATCTTCCTCTAAATGATATTATCACTATCGATCGTAATTACTGACCGTTGTTGTTGCCTCCATAGCTACAATTTCTATTTTGGTGTTGTGGTTCGAACAACCGTTCAATCCTTTCAAAAGACGTTGTTCTTATGGTGATCAATTAATAGATCGATTAGTTGATCATTTTCTGTGTTTTATTTTTTAAGGTTCTAATTCATTGTTAGACTCCTTGTTTTAGTTTGATTTAGCTATTTTATTATTTAAGTTTGTTTTAAGCTATTTTGACATTTGTGTTAATTTATATCTCGCGCCCTCTCTCTAGTGAGACTTTTCACGTCTGGTGCAGTTTCTCTCCCTTAATTAGACTTGTTTTCGTTGATTTTTACCGCATTTAATAGTCATGGGGTTCTAGTGAATCTTTGTCCCTCATTCTATTACAATTTTTGTTGGCACGAAAATACCTTAGTGTGAGGTGTTGCTTCGTTTTGATAATGGAGATCGAGTTTGCATGTGTGAACAAATGTGCACTTGTCTTCCCACTTTTCTCACTTTTGAAATTATTAGAATGGCAATTCCGGTCGATACGATAACACGACATGAATTAGACGTGAAAATTTGTTCATGTTGAGATCGTGTCGATCCGATAACCACACGAAATTTTTGGTGTCGTGTTCGTTTCTGATTCGTGTCTATCTGTTAAACACGATAAAATTGAATTTTAACACATTAACCCGTTAACAATCTGTTACTTGTTATTGATCAATTACGACACGATAATGATACATATATGATATAATGGTAATAACACAATTTTTTTATTATTTAAATAAATATTTTAATTTTTATATATTTAAATGCAATTTTAAATTTATTTATTTTCTCATCGTGTCATTATTGTGTTGTGTGTGGTTATCGTGTCGTGTCAACAAAAAAATTATCGTGTTCGAATCGTATCGACACATATCCTTATCGTGTTCACATTTAACTTTAATGTGCCGTATCGCTATCATGTCAGACACGAAACAAAACACAATAACACATTTTGTCAAACACAATTGAAATGTAATAGCACTTCTGATTTGATAATACATAATTTGAGGTTGCATCTTTGTATATTAATCTTGTTTACGGATATTTGTAACCCTTTGAAAAAATATCCCAATTTCCACACATTTAATCTCTTAATTGATAAAAAAATCTTATTAATTTCATTTATTAATAGAAAATAAAAGATAGATCATATAAAAGAAGAAAAGAAATCTAGGACCATAAGCTCACACGTCGAGTCCGGAGTGCCATTAAAATCTTGCTTGAGAAAACCCTCCTTAAGAATAAAACCCATAAAACCCAGATAAGGAAAAATGTACACTCCTCTAAAAACAATGTCTATAGAATAATAGATACAATAGACAATTAAAGTTACAACATAATATACTGATGCAAATAGAAGGAAAACACAAGAATACAGTAATTATCTGAATTTTTTCACACATATTAGGGATTTTATCCTCGGATTTAAAATAAAAAATCATGGCCGAATGGCCGGATTCAAACACGAAGAAATTGGGTGTAATGGGTGTTTTTTTTTTTTTTTTTTTTTATGATTAATCAAATCGAGGGTGAAAAGTACAGGGAGGGCGGGCAATATTTATTTAAGATGTGATAGACTACGGAAGCATCATGCATGTTTTGGGAGTTTGGAAATGTTACAACACTATTATAAGGAAATGGAGTATTTATTTTTGGGCTTTCTTGAATAGATTTTATATCAATTTTGACACCAACAATCTTTTTTTTGAAACAAAAGATCATCGTGGCTCCCTCAAAAGTTGTTCTATTTTCGTCAACCCACCTAATTCCCAATGACCATATTGCTCATCACTTTTTTTTTCTTTAATCTTTCTCAAGAAACTTTCTAATATACCGGAGTTAGGGGCACTAGAGGGATCTCAATATTTACATTGATATTAGATCCAATTCACACTATTTTATTTTTGAGCTTTCCTCAAAATGTCGCATACCAATAAAAATATTTATTCATCCTTATATTTATATCTTCAAAAATTTCACCTCTTATACCAGAGTTAGACATTAGAACAATTTCAATATTAACATTGGTATGATATTGTCCATATTAGGCTAAGTCAAGGGTGGATCTACTAGTTGGTTGGGCCGGGCTGCAGTCCGATCCGTCCAACCATTTAAATTTCTCTTTTTTCTTTTTTTCTTTTTTATGCGTATTAAAAAAAATATTAACCATCTAATAAATTCTTGCTTAAAAATAAGAAGGAAGTTGCCGATATTAACCCACTTCATCCCCTAAACATTTTATTAAATATATAAATTTAACTAAAATAATTTTAAAATAATCTTTTGAATTTTATACCGGCTAATTTAGTACAAAAATATTAAATCCTTTATTAAAAGGTAGGGTATTTTTTTTTAAAAAGATTTTTGAGGATTTTAACATAAAATTAAATTAATTATAATTTACTTAAATCCCAAAATAAATATAATATATACTATTACAAATATTAAAATTTAAAATTCACTTGATTTTATAGGTGTGTATATATAGTTCAAAATAAATATATACTATTACAAATATTAAAATTTAAAATTCACTTAATTTTTAATTTTATAGGTATGTATATATAGTTTGTAGATATTTATAGAGTTAACTTTTATAGGATTTATAAGTGTTGATGTTGATATAAGTGTTTTGTTTAATGATCCAACACTAACACTCGAGTGTTGTATTTAATGTTCCCAACACTTATGACAACATCAGAAATTTGTCCTTCATTTTCTCACTAACTCCGATCTTACACTTGTTGTCTAATAATGTCCACAGAGTAGTTAGAAGACGTGGGCAACACCAGGTCATGCAACTGTGTGGGAGTGAGAAGTTATTGGGCATAAAATAACAAGTCCTACCTTCAAGAAGATGTGAAGAGAAGTTAATCATAACCGCTTGATCTCACTGTTGTGATGATCATAGAAGTTGAGAGCAGTTCGTACCTCATGCATATAAATACCGTAGCTGCCTCAACACAAGATATACAAGAAAAAAAAACTGAAATCGATTCCTAGTCTATAAAACGCTTTATACGCTTCTAGTTAGGAAAACACTTGTTTCTTCTTGTAGATTTTCATACTATTGAAAACCCGAATAGTAGTATGTTTAATCATGGTCTTATTTACTAGGTTATATGCATAGATCTATGAGGGAGATAGTTTCGTAGGATCTAGTATATTATTTACACTCATTATAGTGTTATTGTACACCTCTAAGAGGTTGTAATCGTTTCACATATTTTTATATAGTGAACTATAATCTACGCAAATTTGAATACTTTCATTTTCACTACGTGCAATTTAATTTCCGCTGCATAGTGTTGTCTGGACAGTGCCAACACAACAGACAATATCTCTGATTTCGCACGCACACACATTTTCAATAAGTATTTATATTAATATGTTTTTAAAATTCAGATTCTAGAATTTCAAAGTAGAACCGATATTAAATTTTGAAATCTCAAATTCAAAAATAAACATAACATTAAGGTTTAGAAAAAAAATTAAGCATTTTTTAGCATAGTCCATCCTATTTTATAATCCTGATTCTGCTCTTGGGCCGAGTTCGCATTGTTTTATTTTTGGACTTTCCCCAAAAGGTCACATAGCAATGAAAGTATTTGTTTTATCCTTATACTTTCATCTCGAAAACTCTAGCTCATAAACCAGAGTTAAGACACTAGAAGGATCTCAATATTCACAACGGTATAATATTGTTCATATTAGGCCAAGCTTGCATGATTTTATTTTTGAATTAACTTTCTCCAAAAGCTTGTATAACAATGAAAATATTTGTTCGTATTTATAAATTCCATGATCCTCCCGTCTATGGAATATTGTTTGACACCCGAAATCAATATTACAATATTGAATTGTGAGAATTGTGATAAGCATAAGATTAATTTGGGGATATTACTATTGAAAACTATAGTCTGATGTTGAAAATATTGCATATTGAAAAATTGTATGTTTTGTTGGTGAAATAATGATTTTATTTACATAAAAAAGAACAAGATATTATATATTGTGGTGGAAATGTATTCGATATTTTCTAAAATTAATTTAAAGTTAAAATATAATTAAATCAAACATGAAGTTCAACCAGACAAATGCAAAAGGTGAATGTAACATGCTTTAATAATTGTGTAGGCCTGCGTTCGTGGGAGAAACCAACCGTGCGAGTCTGATGTACCAAACACGTGAATCTATTCTTACACTATATATTTGGACATTTGTACAAGGTAGTATAACATTGAATATTTTTTAATACTCTATTCGTCTCATAAAAATTTGCACAACCAAAATATTGCTCACTTTTTATCTTCGTCTGTTTTATAAAGATTACACATATTTTATGAATTTTATCCTCACAATATTTGTATAAGTACATAAAATGTCATTACTTTTAAATTTCACATATACACTCAATTCAACCACGTTTTTTTTATTTTATACATAAGAATTACAAAATTATTCATCAATACTTTATTCATTACATTTTTTTCTTAAACTTTGCGGTGAATTTTTTAGAACAAAAGGAACATGTGATTAGTTTTATACGTTCAATAATGTAAATGTACATGCATCGAGTTGAGAAAGAGCATTGTAAAATTTGAACGTAATTGAAGGTGAGTCAGGTGACTAGGTGAGCTCAATTTGTTGAAACATTTAGTAAAGTGATCAAATAAATCTAACACAAAATAATACTCCGTACTATAGTATGTTTTACATGTAAGTGGACACGTAAATTAAGAAAGTGTAATAATGACTAGAATTAAGAGGAGTAATTTTATAAATTTTTATATATAAAATAAATAAAATAATTGACTTGTTTGTATATGTGGATTAAAAAATAATGACATTTTGTGTAAAATTGAGGATATTATAAAAGCAGAGTTTATAAATGATTTCCATGTTAAGGATGTGAAAGTTAGTGTGAAACGAAGTATTGATTTCGTTTAAAATGTTAAATTGTCATGCTCAAATTATATTTCGACTCATTGTGAAACGATATTATGCAAAATCTAATCTAATTTGTATATCACTTTACAAATTTTATTTTACATATATATTGTTGTGAATATGATACAAGTACATTAATTGAGAATAAAATATATTACATATGTTCAATAAAAATATGTTCATTTTTCTTATTTATCTAGGCATTAAAATTAAAGTATACACATTTTCTTTTATGGAAACAATCACTTTATTTTTATCCACAATAATTTTATAACACTTTTACTTTATCTAATTTATTTACGGAGTATTTTTTTAAAAACATGTGTTCAGTTAAAGAGACATAATTTTCATGGAAGATAGTACTCAAAATTAGTCGACCAACCAAATTTACAAGTCTATCAAATCGACTAAGTTTGAAGTGTGTTGTCTTTCTTATCCGAATCTAGTGTACATAGTTCCGGAATCTTGAAACTTTGAATTAAACATAGTAATGTGGTAATGATATAACAACATACTAGTATATAGGCATAAATTCAAAATGATTGGAACATTAATTATAATGATAAAATACTGAAATTTAAATTTGACAAGTTAAAAATACTCCTAGTATAGTAGGAGTACTTCAATTACAACAGTCATAGCCTCTTCAAAAAATAAAATAAAAAAAGGTCGATAGGCTGCCCAATCAATCAATCGATATGGGAAAGGGACCCTTCTTTTCTCCATGAACATGCATCAATACCAAACAAATCTATCCAAATCACCTTTTTTTTTTTGGTACACAATTTCAAACCCCCACCCATCAATCTCTCGGCATTATTTGGAAGACCAAATTATATTTTATTTATTTTCTCATTTGATTTTAGAAAGAAAAAAAGGATAGATTCTTGCACCTGAGAGTTACATGACAAAACATTAAGACCATCTCCAATGATCACTCAAATTTGCCACATAACAATCCTAAAAATTTCAATATTGAAAAAATTAATACCAATATCGTACTGAAATTTTTGGTATACCGAAATTTCAATATGAAAAAATTTATACCGATTCCTTACTTTAATTTCAGTATAGCGAAATTTTAGTACGGTATACCGATTCATACCGAAAATATTGAACCATCATTTCATACTGAAAATATCGAACCATCGTTTTATACCGAAATTAATTATTTAAGGTTATTTTATTTTATTTTAGTTTTAAAGTTTTAAGTTATTTTATTTTTTTAAAAAAATATAAATTTATATTATAAAATTATTATTTTATTAATGTTTCGATATTTCGGTATACCGTTTCATATTGAATACAAATTTTTTTTTGATATACCAAAATACTGTTGTATCATCATCTTTCATCATCTTTCATAATGTTACCGTACTGAAAAATTCGATAATATTGATATTTTTTCGGTATGATAAACTCGGTATATCGAAATTTTGAAATATTTTGCCACCCCTATGTGAGCCAATAAAGTGGTGCAAACATTGGACGGAGGGAGTACATACAACGAATTTAAATTATAAAATACAATAGAAAATAAACGGAATTAATACAACAAGCATACTAAATTTGTGTTTTTTATTAATTTGTATTAAATATATTACCTTTTTTTTAATTTATTTAATTTAAACATTATATATTATATTATAAATAAATATTTGATAAAATAGAATATAAAAAAATTAAAAATCATAATGATTGAAGATGGTTTTATCTTTTCACATAAAATAAGTGACGAATTGCTAATTTAATTTGATTGCAAATTTGTCACCAGAGTTTGAGATGCTTTAATCATCTCAATATATTTAAATACTCCTATTGGTTAATCTAATTATACGTGCAATTAATTGTGTATTAAATGTACAATTTATTATTATTATTTCTTTTTTGAATTCTCGGGTATTCGGTCCAAAGGCCGACTAATCCCGGGGGACCAATCCCACCGCCCACTTGCGGGGGTCCCGTTTAAAGCCAGAGCTTTGCGCTCTGTATGGAAATGACCCCATAGAAATTGTTTGCACCTAAGTCCCAAGCCTACACCACTAGGCCAACTCCTTGGTTAAATGTACAATTTATTTAATGGCAAGTGGTTCGATGTATTATGCAATTTATTACTGTAATTGTTTTTTTTTTTTTTTTTTTTTGAGAAGATTACTGTAATTGTTAAAACGACAAAAAAATTAAAAGAAAATTTAAGTCTAAAAATGATCAGCAATTTAATTAAAACGAAATCTAAGAAATCATATTGCCAATTTTATTTCAATTTTCGACCGTCCTTTACAAATTGGCTTTATGCATGCCATAATATACGGATAGAAATCTTATGTTAAGACCAAAATAGTATAAAACTTTAATAGTACGTATGAATGTTCACCGCCGGATTCTTTAATGTTGTAGTAATCATTTACGCATTAATACACACCCATATATAAAATTAATTAAAAGAGAACACACCATGTGTGAAAATGTAGATTATGACGTAAACATATGTACAACTATATTATTAATTCGGCAACGTATGCTTTTGAAAAGTATAAGTAAAAAAACAAAGAAACAGTCCCAAAATCTTGACCAAACTTGTTTCACCAGCTAGTAATGTTTGATATTTGAGACATGTTCATACTTTATTTTAATAATATTGGAGTAAAATACACACACCTATTGATAGTATTATGTACAAATAAATTAAATTGATAGTCTTAAATTCCCGTACACATTTAATTGCGAAATATGACATTTGTAATAAATGATTTTATAATTAATTTTTATTAATGACACTTATTTATATACTCCGTATGTACTAAATTCAGTCTATATGAGACGAACTTTATTGTACTAGCTCACTCAAAATATTGTTTCATTTGTCATATTTGTTCATCCACAAAATCTAGTCCCAAATCTTTTATGAAAATCATCACATTATCCTCAACCTTCAACACTACTTAATTACTCAAATTATCATTAAATTTACTCACAATTAACAAATACTTTTCACAATTGACCCTATAATATTAATTCTTATTTTATCTATTTTTTTTAAAAATATGTATCAATTTCAATGCGACTACATTTTATGCGACTACATTTTATAGACGAGGAAAGTAATATATATATATATACCACTCACTTTTTTTTTGTCGATAAAAGTAATTATATTAATAAAAAGAAAAACCAGGATACAAAGTATGGGAGATACCACCAGAGCATCACTTTAAAATATAGTTTAAAGAAAATTATAAATTCATGAATCATATAATTAATATTCATTTCAATTTAAAATTAAGTATTTTTTTAAAAAAAATACACATATATTTCAAAAAATTATTAACTTTTTTTTACTATATTCTTAATTAATTAAATAAAAAATTCTATATAAAACTTTATAAACGGTTACTAGCTATATAAGTGACTTTTAAGGACAAATTAGAAAGAATCGTAATTAATTTACATTAAAAGTTAAAACAACCTTTATATTGAATTGTAAAAAGTATGTAATGAGAACATATTTCATTTATGAGATTGAGTCATGCAAAATTTAATCTATAAATAATTCGAATGAGATTTTCTTATCCAATTTTATTGTTCCACATCATATTTTACTATGTGATGATTGATATGTGTGATATTAAAAAATAATCAACGTTTTATAATATTGAGAAGTAACACGTGTTATGCAACTGGGGAATCCAACGGCAAATAATTGAAGTTTAGGGTCAAAACCCTAATTAGGGATTTCAATTTATTTTGTGCCCCATATAGAACCCACACATAAAAAAGTCTTGTGTCTATACTCACTTTCATTTTTTCAGACAGAGAGAGAGACAGACAGAGTGAGTTGGACTCAATTAGCACACGCTTGCTTCTGCAATTACAATATTCCTATTTCTTCCTTCAAAAGCCACCACCGGCATGGACCGCCGCCGCATAAATCTCCTCCTCTCAACCACCTTATTCCTCCTCCTCATCCTCCTTCCACATGTGGTCTCATCATTTTCCTTCAACCCATCTCTATTCAGTAAGTTCACTCACTTCTTAACAAAAAAAAAATTACATCTAACTAATGGAATACTAGATGGGATAGCTCAGTTGGTTAGAACACGAAGAAAAATGTTTTGCTAATTCCAGTCTATCTTTTAATTGTGTAGGTTTTGGGGTAAGGAAGGAGCGAGTTGGGGCACGGCGGCGACTGGGTGGGCTGGGATCGTCGCCGCCGACATGCAGATCGAAGTGCGGGCGGTGTGCGCCGTGTGAACCGGTTCACGTGCCGATTCAACCCGGGTTCGCTATGAAATTGGAGTACTATCCAGAGGCGTGGAGGTGCAAGTGCAGAAACAGGCTTTTCATGCCTTGATTTATGTAGTAATTGTTAATTTTAGTCAAATTTTATGTATTTTGTACTGTTTGGCTATATAGATATACTACTAGTATAAAATTCAACAAAAACATATAACAGACAGTTGAGTGGTTCAGATTTTCATGATTTAGCTGCGTGTCTTACAATTAATTATTTTATTTATTTTTATTTAATTTCAAGAGTGGAGACAGATGAGAACTTATTTGGGAAGGTAATCTTTAATTTCTGATTATCAACAAATTGCTTTCTGCTCGCTCATTCTGTCTATTTTATTTTTTTTGTTGGTTAATTTAATTTAATCGGTGAGTTGCATTGATTACTTCTGGGGTATAGGAATGACTAGCATTAATGCAGGTGATAGTTTTGGACAGCAGATTTGTTTTGATCTGCAGTAGTATGCCTCTCATGTTTTTACTACTTATGTCGTTACTAATAGGAGTATTACTTTTCAATATAAATTAATAATTACATTATATTTTTTTTTAAAAAATTATATTTTGAATTGAAGAAATAATTTTATTTTAGGATTTGATGTGATGGGTAACTATAATAATGAAGTATATATAGTTCAATTAAAACAAGTAATAGTATTATTTAAAAAACTCATTTATACGTGCACCGACTAATAGACTGCACACAAGTGTCACTCTATGTGACGTTCATCAATCATATTTAAAGAGAAATCTCTATTTTATAAGTTTTAACTTTTTGTTGGTATAAGA
This sequence comes from Galeopsis tetrahit, assembly GCA_963675135.1. NCBI lineage: Eukaryota > Viridiplantae > Streptophyta > Magnoliopsida > Lamiales > Lamiaceae > Galeopsis > Galeopsis tetrahit. Next base: position 26,104,210 of record OY776125.1, on the reverse strand, counting down.
TATAGATAATACAAATATGTGGAAAATATAATTTCTTAATTAATTGTAGGAATGATTTACAATGGGTATTTATACAAGAGATATTTAGGTCTAACCTAACCCTAATGGGCTTTATAAGAGAGCCCATAGAAAACTAAGATGGGCCTATACAATAAATAAGAATAAGAGTGTATTTACTAATATAGGTCCAATACGCCCCCTCAAGATGGAGCACCATCGGTGAGTCCAATCTTGGACATGAGAAGTTGTAGGCGAGTGCTGGAGAGAGGTTTCGTGAGAGCATCCGCAAGTTGATCGGCAGAGGAGACATGAGACACACGTAGTTGTTTCGTCTTGATGAGGTCACGCACAAAGTGAAAATCAATTGCAATGTGCTTCATTCGTGAGTGAAACACAGGATTCGAGCACAAGTAGGTGGCACCAATGTTGTCACAGTAGAGGGCTGGTGTAGGCGAGGTGGGGAAGTGGAGTTCCTGCAAAAGAGTTTTGAGCCACTGAACTTCAGAGGCAGCGGCAGCAATAGCTCGATATTCAGCCTCGGTCGAGGAGCGAGCAACGGACCTCTGTTTCTTGGACGACCAGGAGATAGGGTTGGAGCCTAGGAAGACAATGTAGGCACTAGTGGAGGTCCGATCATCCGTGTCTCCAGCCCAGTCGGCATCAGTAAAGCAGTGAAGTGACGAGGACGGACTGGAGGTGAGGGAGATCCCAACGTTCCTTGTACCATTTAGGTACCTTAGAAGACGTTTAGCAGCACCCCAGTGAGTAGTGGTGGGTGCATGCATAAATTGGGACAGCTTGTGCACAGCAAAGGCGATGTCTGGCCTGGTGAGTTGCAGGTATTGGAGTGAACCAAGGACTTGGCGATATTGAGTGGCATCTGCAGGCGGGGACCCATCCGAGATAGAGAGGCGAGCAGATGTCGGTAGTGGGGTGCGAACAGGCTTCGAGGTAACCATGTTGTACCGGGCGAGCAGGTTAGTGATGTACTTGCGTTGAGAGAGAAAGCAAGAGGTTTTGGAGCGAAGAACTTCCACCCCCAAGAAATATGAAAGAGAACCAAGATCCTTGACTGAGAACTTGGCACTGAGGTCGGCAGCGACACGGGTGAGCATAGGCGAGTTGTTGCCTGTTAAAATGAGGTCGTCGACATAGACAAGAAAATAGGCGACCACTCCAGTGTTGTTGTAGACGAACAGTGATTCATCAGAGTGAGTGGGGTTGAAGCCAATTTCTTCGAGAAATGAGCGAAGAGCATAGTACCATGTGCGAGGAGCTTGCTTCAGACCATAGATGGATTTGTGTAATTTGCAGACATAGGTGGGAAAAGTCTTATCTGCAAAGCCAGGAGGCTGGGCCATAAAGACAGTGTCGGAGAGTGTGCCATGGAGAAAAGCATTATTGACGTCGAATTGCTGAATAGGCCATTGCTGAGTGATAGCAATGCTGAGGACTGCTCGCACAGTGGCCGGCTTGACGACCGGACTGAAGGTTTCAGTGAAGTCAACACCTGGGCGTTGATGAAAACCCTTGGCAACCAGGCGAGCTTTGTACTTATCGAGGGATCCATCAGGTTTTCGTTTGATGCGAAAGACCCACTTGGAGCCAACTACGTTCTGCGATGTAGTGGGGGGAACTAAGTCCCAAGTACCATTTTGAAGGAGTGCATCAAACTCAGCCGACATGGCTGCTCGCCAGTTTTTGTCCTTGAGTGCCTGTGACACACAGCTCGGTTCAATGTCAGAGGTGAGGATAGAAGTAAGCCCATACCTCGGATTTGGTTTGAACACGTTGTTCTGAGCTCGAGTTACCATGCGAGGTGCAGGAGATCGTGAGGGAGCATTGGTCGGCACAGGGATGTCGGATGTTGTGGCGAGCAGTGGAGAGGTAGGTGTGGGTATGGTTGGTGGGGTGATATTCAATTGGTCGACCAGTGTGGTCGGCACTTGGTTGTGGTCGAGGACGGTCGCGACAAAGAGAGGCAGCGAAGGTGTTAGAAGAGTGGGCGAGGAGCGGAGGTCGGAGGAAGTAGGCGGCGAGGAGGTGGAGGTCGGCGAGGGAGATTGTTGAATAATGGGAGGAGTGGAAAAGGGAAACGTATGTTCAACAAATTGAACATGCCGCGAGGTGTAGATTCGGTTTGTGGAGCGATCAAGACAGAGGTAAGCACTTTGTGTGGGCGAGTACCCAATAAAGACACATGGATTAAAGCGAGGATTAAGTTTGTGGGTGGTGTAGGGGCGAAGCAGAGGATAGCAGAGATAACCAAATACACGGAGTTTGGTCAGATTCGGAGGGCGAGCAGTGAGTTTTTCAAAGCAGAGATCATGTCAAGGTTAACTTTGGGAAGACGATTTATGGTGTAGGCTGCCGAGCAGACGGCAAAGGGCCAATAGGTGAGGGGAATAGAAGCATGGTGAAGGAGAGCAAGGGTTGTTTCGACCACATGGCGATGACGACGTTCAGACATGCCATTATGTTCTGGAGTGTGAGGTGGGGTGGTGAGATGTGCAATGCCATGAGTTTGAAGAAAGGGGCGAAGAGCAATGAACTCTCCCCCATTGTCGGAGTAGAAAGTTTTGATTGTGTTTTGATAGTTGTTCTCAACAAGAGTTTTGAATGTTATAAATGTGGGGAGAACATCTGATTTTCGTTTTAGAGGGTAAACCCATATGTACTTGCTGAAGTGATCAACAAATATCACATAGTATTTAAAATTGTCAGGCGACAAGACAGGCGACAACCAGACATCCGAAAAGATAACATCAAGTGGCTTAGTAGACACAATGCTTGAATCATAAAAAGGTAATTTGTGACTTTTGATACAAGAGCAAGAGTTACAGTTGAAGTGTTTGGAAGGTGCACTGGATAAGCTGAGCTTGGAGAGGGTGTGAGCAAGGATTTTTGTCGATGGGTGGCCAAGGCGAGCATGCCAGGTGGTCGCTGTGAGGTGTTGAGTGGTGAAGGCTTGTGGGGAGGTGTTGGACATGTGTGTCGGCCAGACGTACAAGTTATTGATACGACCCCCAACGAGGAGAATGCTCCCCGAGTGACCATCCCGCACCTGAAAGGAAGATCGATCAAAGACAATGTTAACATTATTATCACGACAGAGGCTAGAGACCGAAATCAAGTTTTTCGAGATGTGTGGGACAACCAGGACATTCGAAAAATTGACAGACTCAAGGTGAGGGAAGCTCATAGAGCCAGTGTGCGATATGTGTAAACCTTTACCATCACCAATTTCAACATTGTCAGGCCCATCAAATGGTGAGTGAAGAGAGAGGTTGGCGAGGTCGTTGGTGATGTGATGCGAAGCACCTGAGTCAAGAATCCAGTGCTCGGCAGGATGTGCCGAGGAGGCTGAGTGAGCTGAGTATGCCGGGCGAGCACCTGGTCGATTGTGACGAGGGGTCGGTTGGTACTGTCCATGTGGGCGGCGAGGACCAGTAGGTGGAGCAGTGGGCGATGAGGGAAGTTCAGGGCAGGTGCGAGCAGTGTGCCCCGGTGTACGACAATATTGACATGTGCCAAGATAGGGCTGTTGCGAGGACTGGCGAGGACGAGTGTCAGCAGTTTTCGACCTCGAGTCAGGTCGCGAGGAGCGATGATGAGGTTTACCAGCAGTGAGAGCAGATGCAGGTATGATGACCGAGGCTGGTCGCGAGGCAAGTTGAACCTCGGTACTGAGAAGCTTGTCGCAGAGCTCGGCAAACGAGATGGGCTGTTCGCGAGCTTGGATGGCATTTGCTATATCATTGTAAGACTCATCAAGGCCGGTTAGGACCTGAAGGGTGACGTCCTCGGCATCAGAGGTACTGCCGAGGAGTGCAAGTTCGTCGACCACGGAGCGAACTTCCATAAGGAAGTCAGAGATCGGGCGAGCACCTTTGGACAGAGAGCGAAACTTGGTTTTGAGGGCAAGGATGCGACCTCTGGAGGGTTTTCCAAACATACTTTCAAGCATCGACCAGGCTTCACAGGAGGATTTGGTTGATGCAACAAAGGGAATAAGTTCAGGAGACATGGATCCAACCATGGCCGAAAAGATAAGGTTGTCTTGACACACCCACAGATCGTGGGCAGGGTTGGGAACAGTGGCGGTGGTGTCGGTGGTGCCGACAGCTGGGATGGTGGAAGGTGGGCATGGGTGCGTGCCCAAGACATAGCCAAAGAGGTTGTGTCCAGTAAGAAGAAGACGAAACTGAAATGACCAAGCACCATAGTTGGTGGAGGTGAGCTTCAAGGACATGTTTGCAAGGCCTTTAAAGGTGATTGGTGCCGGCAACGGATAGGAGGTGGCCATTGTATTGAGTGGAGCAGCGGAGAGAGTGAAGGAGCAGAACAGGCTGGGCGTCGTGCGACGGACGGCGGCGGCGGCTCTTCAGAAACGAAGGCGGCGGCGGCGTGAGGGAGGAGCGGCGGCGGCGTGAAGGAGGAGCGGCGGCGGCTGGAGTTTGCAGCGGCGGCGGCGGCTAAGGTTTGGATCAGGCGTGAGCCGAATGACTCGATGATACCATATAGATAATACAAATATGTGGAAAATATAATTTCTTAATTAATTGTAGGAATGATTTACAATGGGTATTTATACAAGAGATATTTAGGTCTAACCTAATTTTAATGGGCTTTATAAGAGAGCCCATAGAAAACTAAGATGGGCCTATACAATAAATAAGAATAAGAGTGTATTTACTAATATAGGTCCAATATAAGAAAACTTGTGGTATAAGCTAATTAAATAGGAATTTTTATATTTCAAAAAAATAGTCCCAATTATCCCACCCCTTTCCCTCGATCTTGACTCATATGTTAATGTTAGGATGATATAATAGTGTTATTTCCATCAAAAAAGATATAATAGTGTTATTTGTTAAAAAAAAAACATTGCGTTTAATTATTCGATTAACAATAATTTTAATTTAATTTTCAAAGGGTGAGTTAACCAATTCTCATACCATCAAGTTCTAATAATTAATTAAAGACATGAATTTAATACTATTGAATATGATGCATTGCCATTCTCCCAAAGTTGTGTCTAAAAATTCAAAACTAAATATGTGAATACGATTTCTTGTGCTTGCAACATTTATTTATATAATTTTATTATTTTAATACATATTTTGTAGATGAATTTATTCAATGGGAGTAATGTTTATTTTATCGTTTTCTGTTCCAAAGGCACTGTAAGTAATAATTTTAGTAGATGATCATTTTTAATGTTTTTACTGTAGTTCTGACCAAATAAATCTGAATATTTTGACAGCCCCCCATCTGCTATATGGCAATATATACTATATACTCCCTCCGTCCCGATATAAGTTTCTCACTTCTTTTGGGTGTTTTGATTAAGAAATATAATAAAATAATAGATGTAGTACAAGTGATGTGATGGTGAGAGAGAAAATAATAGATTAGTATGAGATGAAGTATGATAAAATAATAGATAAAGTGTAAGTGATTTGATTGAGAGAGAGAAAATAATTTACTAAAAATGGAATGAGAAACTTATAGTGGGACATCCAAAAAAGGAAAGTGGGAAACTTATAGTGGGATGGAGGGAGTAGTAGATTTTCTACTGTTCATGATTACTTTTTTTTTTTCACTATTTATTTTATTTAAATAATTTTGAGTTAATATAAAATACGTACAATTCATGGGAAACTTAAAGGTAAGTCTAGTATACACTTGAGTGTATGTTGTGCACCCTAGTCCATGTTGCACTTTTCAGTTTTACTGACTTACACTTTTTTATAAATGATGATGCACTTTTTAATTATTATTAAAAATATTACTTCCTCCATTTTTGAATAAGTGCCACTTTAACATTTTTCAACAAATTAAGATATTAAATTGTGATCAATATTACCCTTCATTAATGATAAATAATTTTGATATTAAATTTTTGTTTAATAAAGAATGTGGTCAAGAATGTATATGATATTCATATGTACAATATTTATGATTTTCCATGATTTATGCTACTATATTAATTGAAATTGAAGGTAAATTATTTTATATGGGTAAAATTGTCAAAATTAAAGAAAAAAACATAGAATGACATTTATTATAAAAATAATTAAAATGATAAAGTGACACTTATTTAAAAGTGGAGGGAGTATTATACAGTTTAATAATTAAAAAATGCAACACCATTTACCAAAAAGTGTAATTCAGTCAAACTGAAAAGTGCAATATGGAATAAGGTGCACAATATGCACTCAAGTTCATAGCATACCAACCCAAACTTAAATAAGCAAATTGATCGATGGTCTTATTTATAATAATATTTTAATTAGTCAAAGGTAAGACAGCTTTTCTGAAATGATGAATCTCGTTAGTCTTAACATCAGGTATTCTAATAATTAAGAGTGACAATAATAACACTATTATACTACCTTAAAAATGTAAATTTTAAAATAGATTATCTTCTCTTACACCTGCTTTAATTTGTTTTTAAATTTGAAGGATAAAGTAGATTTTATAATTTTATCTTTAATTTATTTATTTATTTAATGAGCTCCACTTGTCAACTTTCTCACTCTCTCATACAAACAGTGAACACACAACTTAGTATTAATAGTTACTCCCAAATTCAATTCTCTGATTCAATTAATTACTGGAAAGTACTTTATGCTGCAATTTTCTGATAATTTGTAAATGAATAGAATAATAACTTCGATAAATATTTAAAAAGAATAAAATACAAAATATTTATTTAATTACAATAAATCGTACTACCTCCATCCCTGTAAAATTTGCACAGTCACTTTCACAATATATACGTATTTACCCTTTATACAATATTTATTGGGGTCTACCATACACTCAATCAAAGTACTTACTATTTTATATATAAAAGTTTAAAAAATTATCTTCAAACTTTAATTATTACATTTTTTTCTTAAACTTCTTCCATCAAATGCAAACTTTTCAACTATGGAGGAAGTAAGTAGTAGTTCAAAATTTGAGATGGAATTAAGTATAATGTTGGTAGAAAGAAATAAAAGGTGAAAGGTTTCTGGTTTAAGGAAAACAAGTTGGGCTTTTGCACATATGGCAGGGCCACTGCTATTTCCCAATAAACCCAATTATCTCATCAAAGTCATGACTTCTGCCCATTCCCATACTCATAACCCATACCCAACAAATATTCCTCTCTAGGCCTAGGATTTTTTTTTTTCTTTTATTTTAAGACAAACAACTTTATTATTACAATCTCAAGCCACATATGAGTTGACAGCTTTGTGGGCAATAAAATTAAATTTGATTTTGATTTCCGTGTATGCTATTAGCCACATATAATGCATGGATCGGAACCCATATTTAAATTCTTTTAAGTACATGTTTGTTTTAGAATTTTGTAGGATGAGGTGGATTTTAAATGGAGAAATTTTGATAATGTTTTAGAATTATGTAGGTGGAGGGAGATTTTGGATGAAATTTTTTGATAAATCGTGATTGTATGTGTTTGTTTGTTTTAAGATTTTGAATAGAATATATACGATGCAATTTTATGTTGACTTTATGTAAAATTAAGTGTGTAACAGTGTAAGAGAGTGTGTTATGTTGTACTATTTTAATAATATTATATATATGTATTTTTAAAGGTGGATGGTGAAATTCAAATGTTAAATCCCGAACTAGAAAAAGACGGGAGACGTTACGTCCCACAATCAGACGTGTGAATCCCAAAACAAACATGTCCTAAGGTTATACAATTACTAGCTTATATTATGTTGAAATTCTCTCTTAGATTCTCCCCCCTCACTTGTGGGTCTTTGCTAAATTTACAATGTGTTGTAGTATTCGATGATGATTTTTATAATTTGTATTTAACATTGACAAGCGCATCATCATTTAGCTAATTTTTTTGCTCACTCCAACCTTATAATATTCTACAGATTAAAGGAGTTGCGGTAAAGGGATAGTGGATGTGGTGCCTGTCATTCGAGAAATAAACCATTATGCTATTTCATTTTATTATTAAAAATTGAGTCTGCTCTCAACTTAGAAATTTTAACATTTTTTTGAAACAATAGAAGAATGATGTTTTCATCTAGGCCCTAAAAACTATTCTATCTCCTATAAACAGAGAGGGCCCTATTTGTAAAATAAGAACACACATACAAATATTTTACCATAAAAAAATACAAATTTATTTATTCTACTCTCGATTCATGGAAAACGACTCTAAGAGCATTATATTTATTTTCATTTCATCCACGACATAAAATTGAGGTGAGGATTTCTATTCAACTTACGTTTATTTTTATTAAATGCTTTGAGTGTGAATTGTTATTGTCTAAATGCGACATTGCATAATAATTAATCAACAACTACACTTATATATGTTTCTATAATGCTCAAATCACTTATGGGTCATTCTAAATTTAAATTTTATATATTATTTAAAAATTGGACCTGCTTTCAACTTTGAAATTTTCACATCATTCGAAAGCTTTTGAAAATTAAGATAAAACAATATATTATTTGTTGGTGAGGAAAATATATTTGCTGTATATTGTTTCCGTTGATTTTAATTTCCAGCCGATTTTTTCCATAATGTATACTAGTATATTTTTACTTAACATAAATATAATTTGAATTTATTAAAAAAAAAAAAAAAAAACAGTTACGTAGGGTGGAGGAAACATAAAAAAAGCAACGGTTAAGGATGAATGTAAATCCGCTATTTTTGTGGGGGCATGAAAATTAACCGCGACCTATTGAATTTGCCCTCACACGCCATAATTTGACATTGCGCAAACTTTTGCGTTTTCTTTTCTTCTTCAGAAATTAAACGAAATCTGCAGGAGGTCGGGTTTCGGAAACATATTAATTAAAAGAAGATTAATGGCGTATTACGGAAACAACAAATACGATGTGGAAAAGGGCAACCCCGGGCAGCTATACCCGGGCATGCAAGAGAATCCGCAGCTACGATGGGGCTTCATCCGTAAAGTGTATTCCATTCTCTGCGTACAATTGCTCATCACATGCGGCGTCGGCCTCACCATGACCCTCGTTGAGCCTGTTAATCGTTTCATGCGCACCCAAAATGGCTTGTATTGCATGCTTGCTGCCATTATTCTTACATTTATATGTGAGTACTCCTAATTTATTACTATTTTCTTTTATTTCTGGAAATTGTGATGAGATCGACTCTTTAAAATTTGGATACAAATTATTGGAAAATTCTACTTGTGGCAAAATAAAAAAAAAAAAAAAAACGTATTTTAATACACATATTTTCATGGTTTTAATGCACATAAACTTATTTTCTTTATTCAATTGCTTCATCTCTCATTAGTTATATTAAGGGCTCAATTGGTGGATAGGTTGAGATATCTCAATCAAAAATTCAAATTAAAATCGAATTGTACATTATTTATTTTTCAATCATTTGATATGCACACAATTAAATGTGTTTTTGCTCGTAGAAAATTTATTTACTTAGTTCTGAGACATTTATGTTGGACGTGATTACCTAGACTAATCTCTGGGTATAAATAAATGAATATCATCTCACAAAACAAAAACAAAAAAAATCACAATTTGACATGCTATTTAATCTGGCGAAGAAACACATATATATACAAATATACAATGATATGAAAAGGCAAAGTAGAGCCCTAAAACAAGATTGGCCCACGGAAATAAACTAATGGGCTTCATATAACCGGCCCATACGAACTAACTCCAATAACTACTTTCATTTGTATACTTTTTATCTCCTGTATTTATTTTCTAAATTTTTGCCCTCTGAATTTTGTTTATTGTTTATTTTAGGCTACAAAAAAAAAAAACTTATGGGAGACAAAAATGTAGAAAATAAATATACTGGTTTTTTAGTTTTTTTTTTTTTTTTTTGAAATTAAGTACAATTACAGCTCGAAGCTAGATTAATGAGTTGATGGGTGAATGCAGTTCTCCTAATGATGCTTTGCGTGAGCCAGCGGCATCCATGGAACTACGTCGTATTGTTTCTCTTCACATTTTCAATGGCCTTTATGATCGGGGCTTGTTGCACCCAAAAGAAAGGTACCTACGAATCAACATATCTAATTTGCCTTACATTACAAATAATGTCTTAATTGATAATTTTACTATTTTTCAGACGGTCAGACCCTAAATTGATAAAAACTCACTTATCTTATCATGTTAAAGTTGCATGAATTTATTGTGTGTGATTTGCGATTATGGGCCCAACTCATGACATCTAGCCCGAATTGTGGTGATTTGGGCCAATTTGATCTAAAATACACAAATTTAAAAATTGTAAGCCTTTTACTACTTCCAATAGTTACGGTTCAAAAAATAATTATTCTCTATGCAATATATTATGCAAACATAAGTAAGTTTTTATGTCAATCCAAGCCCTACCATGTCTATCAAATTGCACCATATTATGAAAGAAAATAGTATATTGTTAGCTGAACATGAATACATGTTGATTAGTGTACGATCACTCTAACTGAACGTGCTGCTTAGTGTACGATTGAAATGGTCAAACAATTCTTTAACTGATATTTAGAAGGAATATTCAGTCATTTCACATATAGCTATTTTTATCTTAAAATTAATGGGTATGCTAAGAAGATTTTGGCCCTGTTAATTGAAAGCTAAAAAAAAATCAAATTTAATTTCATGTTTAAACTTGTACGTAGAATTCTTGAAATAACAAGCTCATTTAGCATTATGAATATTTCATAAACAATTAAAATCGTGTGAATACTAACACGATTTTCGTGCAATCCAACACAGGAGAGAATGTGTTGCTGGCTGCAGGCCTGACTCTGGTTGTGACAATTGCTCTCACTCTTTTTACATTCATTGGTGCAAAACGAGGAATGGATTTCAGCTTTCTTGGCCCTTTCTTGATGTGTGCACTCCTCCTGCTCATGGCTTTCGGCCTCATCCGGGTACGTTCTATTACTCCATTCATCCAATTTTAGATTCATCATTTACTATTTCAACCAACTTAATAAAGTATACAAGTAAATGAAGTTTAAAGTCATGAAAAAGTTGTTTTATTAACAAATCAAAAAATTATGAATCTAATTTGTAACGTCTACTTATTTGAATTACGTTTCGTGTTATAACAGATGTTTTTCCCAATGGGGCAACTGGGAGGGCAAGTGATCGGATGTATCGGGGCGCTCGTAATGTCGGGTTTTATCATATACGATACGGATAATATGATAAAGCGTTTCAGCTACGATCAGTATATTGATGCAGCAATAATGCTTTACCTTGACATAATCAACCTATTCTTGTACATCCTTGCAATTCTTGGGGATGATTAATTTCTGCTACCTCTAGGAACAAGTTTGTGTTAGCGCTCAAAATTTCCATCTTTGTTCTGAAGAAAAGGTGTTGAAAGTGTGTGTGTTTATATGCTAGTTTCATGTCTTTTTTAAATAGTTTACATTTAAAATGTGGAATGTATATTAAGTACTTTCTCACATGGATAAAATTGATTATCAGAAATTCTCATCACTTGTAGGAACCACAACAAGGTACAAATATTTATGAATCTTACATAAAAGTTTGTAAAAAATGGAGTTTTTTTTTTTCTATCCACCTTTTCGTTGTTTAGAATTAGAAAAATAGAAACTAGAACCTATAATATTCGGATCATGTTTAACATCTTATAATTCTTATGTTCTATAAATATTTTTATAAATTAAAATTCGAAACGAATAATCGAGACACTAATTTTATTATGGATATAATGAAAAACGAGAAAGATCTATGTTATTTTTATGAGTATTTTAAAAAGATAGATGAACATTTGGTAAGGGTATAGTAAAAACTAATGATTTTCTTGATACACATGCATTGATATAAATAAACGACACTTTCGATTTTAAAATAATCGAAAGGAGTAGATCATATTATAACAAAAGTACAAAAACCGATTGATTATTTAATAAAATTTGCAACAATTAATTTTAATCAATAATCGGAGCAAATACATTTGAGTTCGGAGAGTGGAATATTATCGTAAATTGTTGAACACCTGCCGTGGGAATAGCCAAGAGATGAACAGTCTCGTTCGCAGATCGGAAAACAGGGCCCAAGTATGAATTTTGGACCAAATATTCCTCCTCTTACAACAGTTCCTGCCATTTTAATCATATAATTCATGTGTGTCTAAATAATAATAAATTGATCAATAGTGAATATTTGAAGTTTAAAAATTTACCTGGAAACATTTCACTTGCAATTAAGCATAACAATAACACGTAAATAACTACAGCCATACGTAAACATTTCAGTGTGTATATAGTCATTTGCTTGATTTTTAATTGTTGATGAACTGTATGTATGCTTCAATTCTCTTGTTATTTATATACATTAATATTGTATAGTTATCCTCAATAAAAGGAAAAATAAAATTTGTTATAGTTATCATGTATTTTTACCATATTTTTAATGAGGAGTGTATGTATATAATTTAATAGTGACTTCAATTTGATGGTTATGATTTCTTTCTATGTGGAGTATAAATTAAATTGAAATAAACAAACACGATATGCGAACACTTAAAATTGTATTCACATGATTTTATTTTTATTTCTTGCTGTATGAGCATTTGATACTATAGATTTATTATACTCCCTCCCTCCTTTATTTAATCTGTCGTACATATTTTAAGGTATGATGTGTTTATTTAAAGGGTTAAAATGTTAAATGATCGATTGAAAGTGAATAAAAAAATACTTTTATGTAGAAAAAAATAATAGTATGTGATATAATATTTACAATTTTTGGTTTTGGAGTAATGTAAATATTTTAAATGATGTTTATGAATTAATTTTTTATAGTATTTGTATACTTAATCTCATTTGAAAGTATGTTATTATTATCCATGATAATGTGTTTTATCCATTGTACATTAGAATATATTAACTGTTGAGAAATTATTTCATTAATAGAACTTGTGTACACCACTTGAGTAGGAGAGATTGAACTGATCTTTGGTGCTATTTTGAATTGTATGGTGTTTGGTTGTTTGCTACTTGCTAGGTAGAGATGCATGCTTATACTATGCTTTCTTTCTTTTGGTCTTGTTTGGTTTGCTTATATAGGTTGGATTGATTTTTTTATACCACTTAGTTAATTATTTGGTTCAATTGATTAAAGTTCGAGTTTTGTGTTGGCCCGGGATATTTTTTAGAATTATCCTCCATTCACATGTTTATTAATCAAGGGAAGGAGGTGAGATAATTTGTCTAGACATTTTGGCAAATCATGAAATTTGGGTGGAATATCAATAATGTCCTTACTTTTTATAAAAGAGAATTATAATGGTAAAAGAAAGTAAAGGTAAAATTAACTTTTGTCATTTTAATCTCATTTATCATTGAATCCAAACGAAAATTTATACTTATCCTTACATAATTAAAAAATGTAATCAATTTAACTAAACACATATCTAAATTTAAAGATTTATAATCCAAACATTGCAAAGCAAACTGCCCTTAATTGTTTGAATTGAAAATTAATTAATCCTTTCTTGTGACCAATTCTATAATACCAAACACAATACCATTCAAATAAGATTTTAGTAAGACCATTCAAATAAGATTTTAGTCATGTCTTAGAACTACATTTCTCATTAATTAATTTTAGATCTGTACTTTTATTTCATTAATTTGTTGTTGATTTTTGAATTTAACTAATTTTATTTGATTTCTGACTGACATTTATTGGTATCATTTAAAATTGGTCTTAGTTTTTAAAATATTCCTTTAAAATCAATTATATGTAAATAAACTCAAATATCAATTTACACTAGTCCTTTTATGTGAAATCACTAATAGAGGTGTTGAAAAAACTTGAACAATACATAAATATTACATATATATAATGAACCGTAATCTAAATCAAGCTGCTAAATAACAAACCTAAATCTAAGTCCCCCCAAATAGTAAATAAAGGGAGCTAAAGCCCCACATACCCAAACACTTATCTTGTAATAATATTTATATAACACAAAAATGGGATTCTCCCATTCTTTTTGACCAACCCCAATCCAAGACACCCCTTTTCTCTCTCTCTTACAAAAGATTAAACAAACACATGGTTTTCTAGCTTTCACTTTACTTTCACCATTGCAAATTCAAACACACGTTCTTTAAATAAAGATGAACTAATTTGAAATACCTTTTACTACATCAACATAAGTAAACAACACTAATCCATATATCACATTCTGTGCCTGTTCTTTTCTGCAGCAATACTGAGCAACCTTGAAACACCTTGAGTCCATATATCATACTCTCTTTGATTCCTACACTCGAATTCCACGACCCCACGTGCTACGGTTTTCAATGCAAAGTAGCGGCGGTGCTCTCCGCCCTCGAGCAAGTGGCGCCCCGGCCAAGCCGGGATATCCTTCAGCACATCCAGCACCACATCTGATCATGATTCCAAAAGCAATAAGTTTCAAGAAAAAGAAAAAGATGCCACTTTTGTTTCTTTTATCAATTTCCACATTTTGCTTTCACAAATCCCCAAATGGAAGATAGCCCACCACCTCAAAATTCTCTGAGAGGAGATAAAAGTAAAAAAACAAAAATAAAGACTCACTCTTTTTCTTTTTTGTGAGTGTCCCAGCTACATGTCTGCTCTTCATCTTAAGCATCACCTGTCAATTTGGCAATCAAAACTCTGTTTATGATCACAATATAAAGTGTAAAAGCAGATTCAGATTTTGTATTCTTGCAGCTTTGCATCTTTATCTGCGTCTCTTTTGACGTCGATTAAGATGTAAAGTTAACAGAGGCAAAGAGTTTGATTGCTCAATCATGGCGCCTACCTGACCCGTTCTGTTAATGTAAACACAAACTATTTTCCAATGAAGATCACCTGCAAAGAATTAGTTCAACTGTTAGTCATCAAATCATTACTAAAACAACACTTATCGCAACGAGAATCGGACCAAATTACCCTTTCGAGTTCTCTTGAGGAGTTCACAGCCTCTAGCTAGCAATTCCCTACTACAAATGCCAAGAAAGTTCTCCTCACCCACAAGTTCACCACTAAAACTTCCATTTGAACTTCCACCATTAGGCACTCCCATCACTTTATCGACAGGGATCACAGACGCGACGTTCCACACCTCTTTCAACGCCCTCGCCTTCAATGTAGCAGCCCCGCGCAAAGCTAAACAAAAAAAAATTCAATTTCCCCTCAAATTTTGCAAGAATAGTACTACTACCTCCTTCTGTTCTACTTTAACTGTTGTTTTTATATTAGTCATTTTATACGAATAATCATTAAAATTAATATGTGTGAAAAATAAAACGCGACAATTGAAGTCTAGTGAAAGTCGTGTAACAAAATACTTACCGGTAGCAGCGCCAGCTGTCAAGGTCATAATATCGCCAGGCGATTGGACATTGACAGCCGAGCTGACTACAGAGGCCAAGTGGTCACGCTCGGCCCCCATTGCCTCGGCCACCTCAACGCACTGGGCGGCCACTAGCGTTGCAGCAGACGCGACAGCCATATCAGTCTTAGCCATCTGCTCGTCTTTCCCGGCCCTAGATGAAGCCGCAGTAGCGGCAGCAATCGCAGCAATTGCTGCCGCTACTCCGGCCACAGAAATGGCAGCATGAAGCTGCGCGTTTTGGGCCCTCACCTCCTCTTTCTTTTTCTCTTTCCTGTCCTTCAACCACCTCCCAACCGTTTTTCGTCCCGTGTTGCTAGTGACGAAACTTTTGTACTGGTTGCTGGTAACATGATCGTTTAACTGCAAATACCGCGTACACAAATTCAATCAAATTATTTGAAAAAATAAAAAACATGTACTTGATTTAATTAATGAGACTATGACAACACAGCTCATCAAGGAATTAAACAAGAAATGAAATTGAACCACAAAATGGATATGGTTAGTGTCCCACATCATTAAATCTTCACATTCCCTTGTTTCTAGGCAATTAAGTCATAAATCTGTTACATATGTGACAAACCAAATAATTCAAATTACACATGAAACAAAATAGGTAAATAAGTGAATAAATGGTGGTGTTTTGAATCAGGTACTTTTAAACATAGTTTTAGCATGTTGTTGGTTAAAGAGAAAGGTAAAATATGGTTCAGAACTTGTGCTTTGTGCAAGACAGGCAAATTAATTGCAGACTTCAATAACATAATTGTGTTATACTAGAATGGGAAAGAGTAAATAAATGACATTAATACTACATTAAAGAAAGAAACAAAAAAGTAATTTAAGAAAAATAAAAAGAAAAAAACCTTGGTGTCATCCATTTCAGTTGGGGAAGCTGGAGGGCTATCAGAAATGGAGCTTCCATTGAGAGGGCCACTGCTGTGAGAAAGCCTCCCTGAAGTACGTGGTGATACCTCCTGCTGCACATGTTGTACATCCATCAGAAATTCAAGAAAACAGGACAAAAAAAGATGAAAGTTCCAATCTTTACTTACAGATTGAGACATAATCCGTTCCATAATGAGCTGGGAGGTTTCAGAGGAAGCAAAAGAAAAAGGGTTCCCGGAAACGGTGGCTGAAGTAGAAGCAGCCTCCATCTCCGCCGCGATATCTTCATGTATAGTGTCGGCGGCGGCGGTGGCGTTTGATTGTTGGGGCGGAGGAGCTAAGGCTTTGGAGAATTGAAGGGCGGAAACACTCCAAGAGCGAGAGAGAAACTCCATTGGCTCTTTGGGAGTTTCGGGAGGCCTAAACATGTGCTGAAGTTGAGGCTTTTCCATGGCAGAACAATGCTTAACTGTAGGAATTGCAACTGTAGGAGATGTTTAATGGAGTGATCATGGGATGTGGATTAATGAAGTGAGGTGACTGAGTTCTTTATAGACCGTTTTTTCTGTAGATGAGAGAGAGAAAGAGTTAATATGTATAGGCTGTTAAACTGGGCTTTATATTTTTTCACCTTGCCCTGCCCCTCCCTATTTAGCTGCACCGATTCCTCTGTTTCAACATTATTATATTTTTTTAATAAAAAAACATTACTCCATCTATCCCAATCTTTACTATAGATTGAGACATAATCCGTTCCATAATGAGTTGCAAGTTGCAAATAATATTAAATTAGTTGTTTTTATCTTTAATTTAACATCATAATTCATATTAAAGAAAACATTTTTTAGAGTCCATTATCAAAATATGAAAAAGTGCTTTTTATTCTTGACTAATTTTTAGAATTTATCACAAAGTTGTTTATCAATTTTTCCACTGAAGGGACCGATATGTTGTTTAATTTTATAGGTTAGAGTGCTTATTTGTAAAAAAAAAAAGTATACAGAGTCCAATTTATACAGGATAAACTAACAGTGTAATTCAGAGTTTAATTTATACGTTATTCCTATTTTTTTTACTCTGCACATTGACGACATTTCGTGTGTTGTAATAAAAATATTATTTGAAAAAAGAAAAACCACTCGTATCTATAAATCTCAATTTCAAGAATCAATACCTACAGTTTTCAAAAAAAAAAATATCATTACCTAAGTTGTATATTATATTCGAAATGATATCACGTGACTGTTTTACGGATTTTATCTTGTGAGATTAATTTTAATTTGACCCAAATAAGTTAAAATCAACACAACTCATTTATTTTATTAAATAATAGTTTTAGTTAAATAGAGTTTCATCCGATAACGGTCTCACGAAAATCTTTATCTTGGTATTATTGTACTCCCTCCATTTTTGAATAAGTGTCACTTTAACATTTTTCAACAAATTAAGATATTAAATTGTGGTCAATATTACCCTTCATTAATGATAAATAATTTTAATATTATATTTTTGTTTAATAAAGAATGTAGTCAAGAATGTATGTTGTATTCATATGGACAATATTTATGATTTTTCCATGATTTATGCTACTATATTAATTGAAATTGAAGGCAACTTATTTTATAAGGGTAAAATTGTCAAAATTAAAGAAAAAAACATAGAATGACACTTATTATAAAAATAATTAAAATGCCAAAGTGACACTTATTTAAAAGTGGAGGGAGTATTTATTTATATATAATAAAATTAATGTACATACATATATGAAGCCAACATTTGCTTGTCTGTTTCAACCATTAATCCATCATTTTCAAACTTCAAATTCATTTGGAATTGATAATTTGGAGTATTAAATTTCATGGCAATTATCTCTTAAAATTAAATCGTTTGATAGAAAAATCAACATAACACTCAATTCATTTGAAAGAATATTTGGAAATCAAATTATTCAAGTAAGATACATTTAGTTTTGATCTATTTTATAATTGAAGAGTCACATCACATTTTATCATACAAGATAACAAGAATGTGCTAAAATGAATAGAAAATATCATACAATCGTGTTACATGCGGAAATGATAATGACACGATATGATAAGACTAAACACGAAAAAAAATTGCAACGACACAATACAATAGAACAAAAAATTAAAAATAGAATTTACATTATAAATTTACAAGTTAATGCCCATTACACGATAAAACGCGATAAGATTAATACAAAATCTCCAATAAAATTACAAAATATCAATTAGTAATATATACAATCGATTTTTTAGAGGTTTACATATTGATAGGGACACAATAAATTTGAATTCTAAATTTCAAAGTAATAAATTTCGCATTGATTTCGTGTCGTGCTATCGTATCTTATCTGATTATTGAAAAGTATGGCGGTGGCCTTGGATTATTGTACGGGTGACAACCAAGTGAGCAACATTAATCCAAAATCTTCATCCATATGGAAAATATTAAAAAATAAATTTAGGAAGGGACCATATAGTAGTGTATTTAAATTAGAGGGGCCATATAATAAATAGAGAATGAGTGGTGACGATCAATGATTGGAATTTCAAACTCGTGTGGGTCTCTCTCTCCATATATCTTTCACATTCTTTTCGCAGCTGGAAATACGCGGGTACATTAAATTCCATTTTGCACCTAATGTACATATTAACTTTGTTGGATGTCCCACAATCTATCAAACTTTAATAAATAAATCCTAAGTAAAGTAATATAATTATATGCACTATATTTAATCTTGGTGGTAGTGTGAATTTGAAACTTATGTCTCAAATATTAAATTTAAAGTTACAAATATTTAGTTTATCTCATAAAAATTTACATACCAAAAAATGAAAATAATCCTCGCAATCTTCACTTTTACAATATACACTTATTTACTTTTCATTCAATACTTTTGGAACACATCATACATTCAACTTAACCATTGTTTACTATATATATAAAAACTTACAAAATTATCTCTTAAACACTTTAACCATTACACTTAAAAAAAAAAAAAACCTATGCTTACGGGACGAGGGAGTATTCTACTATCTCTAGAAGTTAGTCTGGTGGTATAAGCTTGAGACTTGTGCATCTCAAGTTCGAAACTTTAAGATGTAAATAATTTTTTAGATAGACAAATTCATACAAAACTTTATTCGTGAACAGTAAAATTGGTCACACAAATTAATCAATATTTGAGTCAGATGTATTTCTTATATGTATATTTTATATATTACACAATAAATATATTTAAATAGTATATTTCTTATATGCATATTTCAAATTAAAGCACCATTTTTAAAAATAAATAGTCTAAGTAATTAAAAGAATCATGTACCAGAGTTTAGACTCGTTTGCATCTTGAGTTCAAATCTTACTAGAAGCACTCAACATTCAAATTATGCTAAGAGCACTTTATTCATATTAAAATTGTACACTTAATTGAGCCGATACTAGTAAACAATGAAAGGAGAGTGTTAGAAAAATTAATATATAATTTAAATGAAATAATTTTACAAGTTTCTAATGTTCAGATTATTAGATGAGTTAAATATGATATTATGAAAGTTTTAAATTGGATTTTCTATTATAAATGTGGACCAACTCATCTTATATTTGTTAATATCACTCACTTTTTTATTATTTTAGGTGAAATATTAGTATATATGGTTACAATGTCCATCTCTCCACTTGAAATGACTTGTATTAGTTTAATATTCTAATTGTCATCATTACTGGAAGCTTTTAAGGTCATAATCTTATTAGTAACAATGAATAATCTAAAATATTATATAGAAAGACAAAAAGACCGTCTCATAAATTCAAAATTTTAATATATCACTTAATCATATGATTAGTTAGTTGTCACGTATGTAACTTAGATTAGTTGTATTGTTGAATTGATAAATTGTTTTTTTTTTTTTAGGAAAGTACAGTGGAGAGAACATGTAAACCAGAAGACCCTAAGGTCTAAAAAAAATTCCACCCGAAACTTTCAAAAGAGACTACTCCATCTCAGTCGTGTGAAATGGTAGAGTTCACCGCTTTTTGCGCCCATCTGTGCGCCCTTACGTTTTTTTTCCCTTGGAAGGTGACAAAGTTTGCACACTGCAAACTTTAACGAAAATTGCCTAATCCTGAATGCCTTTCTGAATTCAGGCCCAACTCCCCTCTTGCCTCCCTCAATAAGGTGCAATGCCTGCATCGAATCTGATTTCAGAATGATATTAGTAAAACTCAATTGTTTTGCCTCCATCAGCCCTGTCTAAATTGCTTCTAGTTCTGCTCCCAAAGGGCTCCACTGAGGGGGAATGATTTTGGAAAACGAGTGATTTATATTTCTAGCATTGTGATATAAAACCCCACCAATTCCAAATTTTCGATCCTCAACATTGAAGGCGGCATCCGTTTCTACACATAGCCAATCGTATCCAGCAATCTCATCCGCAAAAAAACCTTCACCTTTCTGTTGTGAGCAATATTGCTTCGTTTCATTAAGTTGGAAGATTCGAAGATATCCGATCACTCTATCCACTATTTTACCCGAAAGATGCCCAAATTTTGTTTCAATATCATGTAAAACCTTACATCTTTCCCGCCATATTCCCCATGCTACCATTATGATGTCTTCATGTGAGTGTCATGTTACTGAATCAAAGAGGAATGACAGAAGTTGCATTGAAGTCCCAAAAGTTCCTATCTTAATCATCCTATCCATCCGCATTTCTTTCCAAACATGCCTAACCTTTTGACATTGAAAAATGGCATGATTCGTGTTTGGTATAAAGGCTCCACAAAGACCACAAATGGGAGAAACAGGGATATGCCTTGAAGCCAGATTTCCTTCAGTAGCTAACACCTCTTGACAAAGTTTCCAGCCAAAGATCCTTACCTTTGGTGGCACATTCAGCTTCCAAATCTTGTTCCACCAAGAATTCAATTCTGATTTATCCGAAGAGGTTGGTGTGTCATAATGAGAATTGGATATCAACCTAGCCACTCCATATCCGGATTTCACAGTATACAATCCATTTGGATCATGAATCCATAATCTTGTATCCTCTTCATCCACATCTCCAACTTCTGTTCTTGGGATTGCCTCTGCCTCAAAAGGAAGAAATCCTATTCTGATAATATATTTCCTCCACTGTCGATAAATTGTTTCGATTATTCTAGAAAATAAGTCTCTGTCCCATGAGAGAGTGAGTCTTAAGAAAATAAACATTATAAACATTATAAGCATTGTCATGGATTAAAAAATTGAGACTAACGAGGGTGATTGTAGAGACTGATTCGAAAGCCGTTGTGGAGTGTGTTAAGACAAATATTAGTGGGAGATCGACTTTCAACAATATGAATAAGATTTGTGCGTAGAAACTAAAAGATAATCCAAATTTTACGTTGAGCTGAATTTGTAGAGATGTCAATCATATGACGCATCAATATATTAGAAGTGCTAGATCGTTTTCCACCGCTTAATTTATAGTCCCTCCATCCCACAAAGATAGCTACATTTGACTGCTAAGTCTTAATTACTCTTATTAATTAGGATAAAATTGACAATAAAACATTTAATACTAAAGTAAAAGAGAAAATGTATAGCTATAATTTGGTACATTAAAAAAAATGAATAAAAGTAGCTATAATTTGAGCATGTGGCATCAGTTTGAAGGCTCATTCGTACAATTGCACGGTTACCGAGTAGGCCCGGATAGGGTTGTAATTTCACTGAGCCTCTGTACAAATTACTGAATTTTTTTAATCAAACGTTGAAAAGAAAAAGTAAAATTGTTTTAAAAACAATAATGTTGGCTTCAGAAAAAGAGTCTAATGAGTAGCAAATAAGATTTAAAAAAAAAATTTAATTATCCAATTTGATAATATCATAAATACTCACTAATAGTTACACTTCTTGAACACTGGAATACTTTTTTTTTTTTTTTTTTTTTTTTTGAGGGTAGAACACGGATGAAAACTCCAATTACAAAATCTTCTCTTCTTATCGTCTCACCATCCGCATCTTGCACAATGTTCTACCAAACGAAATGCATCCAGACTCAATCACGAGAGTGTGGAGCTAAAGTTGCCTCCCTGGCCAGCTGATGGGCTCGCCCATTTTTCAGTCGAGAGTGATGACGAATATCGCACACAACGATTCGTTTCCTTTTCTCCCGGATCTTGTCTAACCATGCTCCTTCCGGCGTTGAAACCCTCCCTTTAAACGAACACAACTCAACCGCTTCAAGACAATCAGACCAAATACATACTTTATCCAATTTAAGATTACTGGCCTCCTCAATTCCTTCTAAAATTGCCATCATTTCTGCTCCCAAAACTGACCCCGGTGTTAAGATCCTCTTACTGAATTCTCGAATTGTAACACCTTCCCCGTTCTTTATTCTTCCCCCCACACCGTAGCAGTATAATTGATCGTGATAGGCCGCATCAACCTCCACTTCCGTCCACTGCCCACTTCTTCTTCGACTTTGGGTAACTATTACAGCTTTTTGTCCCCATCGTGCCTGTTGAAACTCCTTAAGATAGTCAAGCACCCAATGCAAATCAAAATCGAGATCTCGTAAAGCATTTCGGCCATTAGAGTTATGAGTCCTTCTGCAAATCTCCCCCCATACTCCCCAAAGGAGCATAACTATTTTCTCCACTTCCTGTATGTCATAGTTCTGCCAGATGAAGTCCAAGTAGTCACTCGACTTGTTGAAGCGTTTAACTTCTCTGCTTGTGCCTATCCCAATTCTGTTCCACATCCTCTTAACCGGCTTGCATAATCGTAACGCGTGTATGGTGGACGTGTCCACACCGTTGCAAATTAAGCAATTAGTTACCTGCATCATTCCCCTTCTTTGCAAATTTTCACCAACTGGTATGAAGTCGTGGGCTAATCTCCAGCAAAACACCTTAATCTTAGGTGGAACATTGAGCCTCCAAATATGTTTCCAGAATTTTTTTATTTCCCCTGTGTTAGAAGTTGATGCCTTTTGCCGCTCTTTGTAATACTCCCCCCTTGCAAGCACATACCCTGACTTTACCGTGAAATTTCCTTTGGAATTTTGGCTCCAAAACCTCGAATCTCCATTGTCTTCTCCTGTCACTGGCGTTCTTAAGATAGCCTCTGCTTCGAACGGGAGAAACGCTGCTCTAATCAATGTTTCATTCCACGTCCCATCTTCACATAAATATCTACTCACCATGGATCCCGACGCAATTCTCGACCCTATCCTGGATTTAAAAACTTTTGCCACCAGTGAATCCGGTTGAGCACTCATTCTCCAAATTTGTTTTGCAAGCAGTGCTTTATTGAACATCGTTAATTTCCTGAATCCCATACCGCCCTCATCCTTAGGAATACATAGTTTATCCCAAGAGCTCCAGTGCATTTTTTTCTTTTCTTCCTTCGATCCCCACCAAAATCTGCAGAAGACTCTTTCCATTTCATTACATAATGATGTAGGAATCCGAAAACACTGCATCGTATATGTTGGAATAGCTTGCAGGATTGCCTTAATCAGGACTTCACGTCCCCCGATTGAAAAGTCCCTATTCATCCACCCTTGTACCCACTTTTGTACCTTATCTAGGAGAAAGCCAAATTGAACCCTCTTTGATTTCGCCGAAAAAGTTGGCACTCCCAGATACACCTTATGGTTTTGAACAATTCTGACCCCCAATATATTCTTGGCCATTCCTTGAGTATTTCGGTTTGTGTTAGGGCTAAACACAATAGCCGATTTTTGATAGTTAATAACTTGACCTGAAGCCGTCTCGTATGTTGCAAAAGCTTTCTTTAATTTCTCACACCCCTGCTGTTTTGCTTTAAAGAAGATCAAACAATCATCTGCAAAGAGAAGATGTAAAATCGATGGAGCCCCCCTTGCTATCTTAAGCCCTTCAATTTCGCCTCTGTGTACCATAGAACCCAAGATAGCAGATAATCCTTGGGAACAAAGAACAAAAAGAAACGGGGATAGGGGATCCCCTTGCCTCAGCCCTCTTGTAGGGACCACTTCACCAAACATTCTACCATTGATTTTAAAGGAATACCTCACTGTTCCAACACAATCCATGATCAAATTTATCCATTTCGAGCTGAACTTCATCTTTTTCAACACTTCCTTAAGATAGGCCCATTCAATGCGATCATACGCCTTACTCATATCAAGTTTAAGCGCTGCGTATGCCGTATTATTCTTGTTGTGCCTCATCCAATGCATACACTCGTAACTAATGAGGATATTATCCGAAATAATTCTCCCTGGTATAAAGGCACTCTGTGTTTCATCAACAAGGGTGCCCATGACTCCCTTAAGTCTATTGGAAATGGCTTTTGCTACCAATCTGTAACAAACGTTGCTCAGGCTTATGGGTCTAAAATCTGAAACTTTCTCTGGCTCCCTCGACTTTGGGATAAGAGTAATCACCGTATCATTCCAATCTCTAATGCTCTCTTGCTGGTTGAGAATCTTTAAGGCCCCTTTTATCACTTCTTTGCCGATCATGTGCCAATTCTGATGGAAGAAAAATGCTGGGAGTCCATCAGGTCCTGGAGCTTTGTCACCCTTAATATCCTGAAGAGCTTGAATGATATCCTTTTCAGAAAAAGGAATATCCAAACTCTCTTGCATTGCTTCTGTAAGAGATGTGTTGATATGTGCAGTAATTTTTGAAATCTCTCCTGGATTTGGATTGGTTGATGTGAATAGATTTTTGAAAGACTTTTGCACCACTTCAGCCACTTCCATGTCCCCCAAATACCACCTACCCTCTTCATCCATAATTCTTTTGATGGTATTTATTCTTCTTCTTTCCGACGCATGCTTGTGAAAATAGCTTGTATTTCGATCCCCCGCCTCCATCCATGTAATTCTTGCCCTTTGGTGCCATTTCATTTCTTCTTGTAACTGTAATTTTTGCAATTGGCCATTATACTTACCAAACTCATCTGCATCAATTTCCTCCACAGCATATTCCAGGAGGTCAGACATTCTCCTTTCCAAACTTGATATTTGTTTCTTATAGCCTTGACCCTTCGTCTTTGCCCACTGACTCAAAACCTGCGTGCATAACTTCAGTCTCTGGGGTAGCGGTTTATTCTCTGAATCCTTACCCCAGGCCCCTTGCATAATCATATCGAAGTCATCTTCCATAATCCACGCCTTCTCAAAATACATTGGTTTGTGTCCAAACTCCTTCTGAGTGACAACAAATTTTTCAAGAGTCAAAATAACAGCCCTGTGATCTGAGTCATAGAAGCCCCCATTTGTCGCTTCATAATCTGGCCACAACTCCATCCATCCCAAATTACCCACAAATCTGTCCAATCTCTCTTGAATAAATCCGACACCCTTTCTTTTATTCCACCAAGTGAATAGAGGCCCTTTAGTCTTAATATCCTGGAGACATAAATCGTCTAAAACTTCATTGAATGCACCAATCTGGGAATAAGGTCTCTCCCTATTATAAGCACCCCCTTTCTTCTCATTTTGATTTAAGATTTCATTAAAATCTCCCCCCACCAGCCATGGGTAATTTCTATCCGAATTATGACTCCTACGTATGGATTTCAAAAGCTTCCATGATAAGTGTCTATGATGTGTAATAGGTTCACCATAGAAGCCCGTAAATCTCCATTGTTTATGCTTAAAATTAATGATGCAATCTATGTGAGACTTAGAGTAAGAACACAAGTTTACTTTCATTTCATTAGAAGCAAATAACAACAGGCCTCCCCTAGTTCCGGCGGCATCAACACCAATACAGAAATCAAAGTTTAAACTAGACTTCCTAGAGCTAGCAAGCTTCACAGGAATTTTTTATTCACAAACAAACAAAAGATGGGGTTTGAGTTCATTCACCAGCCTCCTCAGTCCTTGAAACGCACGCTTACTCCCCAAACCACGTGCATTCCATACCACGCAACTCATGTATTCGGGCGGGGCTGATTGTCCTCAGCCTCCGCCATCATGTTGGACCCCGATTCAACCTCCTCACTCTTGGACTTTTTCTTTTCCTTCTCCAGCGCACCCTGTGCTTCTTCCAGATTAATAACACCACTCAACTCAGGCATCTTTTCCTTTCCAGTTCCTTGTCTACTCCTCTTTTTTTACTCCACGAAATTTTTCTGAGAATTCTGGATTAAAGCCTGTGGGTAAAGCCTCTGTACAAGCGCAGTGGACTGAGTAATCACCCTCTTCATTTTTCGAACATCTCTATTGAATGCTGCCTCTTCTTTTTTAGTCTGCTGTCCCTTCGGACCAGAGCCCTGGGCACCTATCCTGTCAGCCAGACCCTGAGTAACCTTGTGCAGATCCCCAAGCATTGCGGAATGCACCTCCTCCGTAGGATAGAACTGAAGTTTACTCGGAGGACCACCAATTTTTGACCCAAACATTGCTGAGTAAAGAGAATCATCTGCAAAAGAGGTTACCTCATGAAAAACCGAGTTAGTAACATTCGGGCTTACATGTGTATCTTTCCAAATGCCAAGGGTTTGTTTTTGAGTTTCAGCCACATGATCCTTTATTAGGGGTATCTGCTTTGAGGTAGAACCAGGTCCCTTGTTTTGTAAATCCACAACAAGAATCTGAGAATCAGCGGTGGAACTTTTGTGGGTAATCTGTGGCAGAATAGATCCATGCATTGGTCCTGCAATCACCTCAGTGTTCGTGGGGACCGGAGGGGCCTATTGTGGTGCCTGCATGTCGACTTGCATGTCTTCCAAGATGGGCCACTCCTCCTTAGGAACTGATTTTTGTCCTTCCGCCTTCAGCCATTTCGGAAATTTGGTGGCAGGTACATGCAATGTTCCCCCGAATTTTAAAGGACAGTCCTTCTCCACATGGTTTAGAACACCACATTTGACACAGTAATCCATGAGTTTTTCATATCTGAACATGATGATGAGTGTTTTACCTTGCACCGTCATCGTAGTTGCATACATTAGTGGGGTATTGATATCTATCATTACTCTCACTCTTAAACATCGACCGATCGCACACCCTCCTTCCGGCGCATCGACTTCCAGAACTTCCCCCAAAAGATCTCCCATAGTATGACCCACTGGCACCGTCATGGATTGAAGCTGTAGCCCATGAATCTGGACCCAAGTGGGAACCTTGGTAATAACCAGTTCATCTTGAGTCTCTGCACCAGTCAAAATTGCCAGAACGAACCATGACTGATTTAGAGTCCAAGGCTGTCGGTGATAAGCCTTATTACATTCAACCACATCCTCAAACTCGAAAACAAACAGACCTTCACCAACTTGGTAGGCCGACACAGCTTTCTCCGTACGCCAAACTCTTTTCATCGTTGAACAGATGTCAGATGCAGAGAATCTCCGTGGAGTAGTGAATCTTCCCAACAGTAGGTGTTTTGCCTGTGCAAGAGCCGTCTCCGGGATTGGGACCCTTCGATTGTCCTTTTCAGCCAAGGTAACTTTTTGCATGAGAGGGCTTAGATGATCTTCCATTGGGATAGGAAAATCGAAGATGAAAAGAAGGAAAGTATAGAATAGAACCCTCGGGATGAAGGCTCGGTGGAGTGAGAGGAAAGAACCCAGCGGGCTGGCTAAAATAGCCATCCTGGGCGGTGAAATTGGCCAATCCAGCGAGATTAGGCTCAAGACTAGATCGAGGTAATCATTGCCCTAAACAAATCCTACCCAGAGAAACAAAGATCGAAGGGTTAAGATTGAGCAGATGAGATTTAGGGAGATTATCGAGGGATTTTGCGTGCTAAGATGTTCTTGGGCACTGTTCACGCAGAAGGGCAACTTGAAGTTTTACATTTTCCCGAGAGAGAGAAATAATTAGAGAGAGAAATTAACACTGGAATACTAATATTCCACATTATGCTTTTAATCCCATGTGACATTAGATGATTTTGCTGTTCTCGAAACCATGTAGGGTATTGCTCATACCCAACAAAACATTTGATTAATATAATTTATTTCACAGATAAAAAAAAAAAGAAAGGTTACACTTCTTGTGTACATCAGTTTTACGATGAAAATGGTTTACATTTTGTGTGTACTCCTAAATTGTTTTTTACTGGTAAGTTTGTGGCCCTTTCTCTATCATTCCTCTCGTTCTAGTGAAAATTACCAACTTTTCTTTTTTTACTAGTAAGTTTGCAAACCACTTTATCTCACATTTTATTATATTAATCTTCTCTCTCAATCACATTACCTCTAACTTTAATACATCTATTTATTCTAGTAATATTTTTTAACCTCCGTTTCAAAGCTAATGAATAGCTTTCATCGCGACACACGGAGTATTATACAAACCAATTGTCACTCATTTTTTCACTCATCTCTTTTTTTCTTTTCCTACACTTTTCATCAACAAGTTTACATAAAATATTAAAAAAAATTAGAGAAGTATGATAAAACTGGTTCATAGATTATCAACTTAATCTTGTCTATTTTAGAAAGCATATTAAATCAAATTAAACATGAATGTTATTAAGTCAGTAGAAGTTAATGATTATAAATCTTGAGAGGCTAAAATAAGGAGTAAAATAAAGACCTTCGAATTCCAAAATAAGTCACGCCATATCTGAATTAGCAGTTCCTAAATACTGTAACTTGATTAATCATAAACTGCATCATGCTAGAATGCGCGTGGGTGGCATTAACTGATCAGATCATCCATCCCCAAATCTTTCTTACTCACCATGCTTATCATATGTTGATGATCAAACACTGAATTGAACCATACTTGGTAGTATTATATTTTATTTTATCATATATATATATTCTTGAAAGTTGAATCGATCTCAAGTGCACCATTTGTTGTGCAACTAGATGCTGGGGTAAAACGTTAACGTGACAATAACTTTTAATTAAAACGTGACATCAATTTTAGTTGAAACGTATAATTTGGTAAGTTAATATAACATATAACAATATGTTTTATTCACTTGAACAATGATAGTTGAGGTATCTATATGGCTATGGATGCACTAGGCGAATAAAGGCTATATATTAAGAGAGAGAAAAATAGATTTAAAATCATAAGTTTACAAGTCAAATCAAATGTCGGGGCGCCATTAAAACCTACCTAGCTCAGGGACAAGGAAAAAATATACATCCCTCTAAGTCGACCAAATCAACACGATAAAAATTTGTAAAAAACAACTAAACTTAAAATGACTGAAAACAAGACAAATAAATTGTGGGGATCAAAAGTGTCGCCCCATGATCCCACATATGAAACGACAATGTTCATCTCATTGTCGAGAATGCACCAGGTGTATATGAAACTTGATGTATACGATTTTTTATCAGTCAAACAATCTCTACTCATTAATTAATTGTTTTGCTGTGCTAACTACTTCAATTATTTGGATGCAATTAAATAACTACACTCCTCTAATAATACTATTTTATCATGTGATATTAAATAAATCTGTCTGTGCGCTTACTTTGGTCGACATTTATTTGCTCAATTGCTATTACTGAGGTTTTAATGTCCCTAATATTGGTGGGGAAAAAATAATGCATTTAAGTAATTATACAGACACAGTTGAGTTAAAAACAAATTTGAATTTTTTGTTTTCCTTTTTGTATATATATGTACCACGTAGCACCTCCTATTATTATAATCAGTTCATTTTGTTTCTGTTGGGAGTGCTGAACCAGAAAGTGCATATTCAGAGAAATGTTCTTTTTTTTTTTTCAGAAAATTAATAAAATCGAATTCGAAAGTTAGGTTTTGGCTATGAGAAACAAAAGTTGTGACCTTGTTAATTAATATAATGAAAAAAATATATAAACAATTAGTTTGCACTATTAGAGGTGGATTTAATCAAAGATTCCAATCATAAGTGGCAATTCAATCAAAATTAAGATCATAGTATGATCATTGCCTATGAGAAAAAAAAAAATGAAATAAAGCAAATTGGTGTCTTGTCTTCCACCCAAATTAAGAATTTGATAATATATATATTCTTAAATATTACGAAAGTGAATCGAGTGGGTGGTGGGTATGGATTTAATATCCCTAAAATTAAACCAATGTATATATTATTAATTTACCGTAAGGCTACATTTTGATGAAGGATTTTTTTTTATCTATTAATTTTAAATTAACAATCAAAATGTACTTTATTTGGTCGGATTAAAAATTTGATGAATTGAATTTTAAATATTAGTTTAAGCTCATATTTTTTTAGTTAAAATTGAGGGAACCTCGTCAAAATCATATCATTTGAAATTCATTTATTTATAAATTATTTCATTTGAAATATTTTCTCAAATCAAACCCCATAGTCCAAAGTCCAAACACAACCTAAAATTCTTCATGAACCTTTAAATTTCTTTTATGTGAATAAAAAAAAATTGTGTAACTTATATATTGAGACCCAATTTGATTGGGTATATTAGTAAAAGATAGATGAATAATTAGAAATTTTAAATAGATGTTTAATTAAATTTAAAATAAATTTATATTCAGCATACATATATAAAAATACATTCAATTACATATATATTAAATAAAAAAATATATTATTTGTAATTCAATATAGATTGATTGAAATATTTGAATCGGAACATAAATATCTACATGTCTATCAAACAATCGTGTAATTTTTCATGTGAATTACATACAATAAAAAAGATTGTGTCACTATCTCATTTTTCTATCAAAATCAATTGGTCCGTTTTTCCACAATTCATAAATTTACACATTGCATAGTACCCCCACCACACATCGCCGCTATTATTAATTTTATTTATTGGAATTGACCCACCGTATGCATCATCCATTATCTAGTAGTATATCCTCATTAATTTTATATATTAAGTGGAAAATATGTATATATCATAATACTCCCACTATTACGTTCCAAAAAAATAAAAAAAATACACTCCCACAGGCCACAGTCCCACTGTTATGCTCTAAAAAGAAAATACCCTCACTGTCATCGATTTTCCTTTTGGAATAATTCAAAATATTGTTTATTTCATAATAAAAAAATGAAAAAAAATAGATAAATCGCAGTTTAAAATCAGATACAGAGACGCCATTACAACTTACAAGGTTACTTTAACACTAGTACACTACTACTAATTTATTTATACAGTACTTAAAAAATATATGACATATATAGTACACTACTATTAATTACATCGTTGTTAATGTACTGTTTTGTGGTAAATGAATACTGGAAGATTTGTTAACTACTGCAATTCAATTGATTAACCTAAAGCTCTGAAACAAAACAATTTATACAGTAGAGTGAGATAAAAATTGCATTCATGGTACAAATTTAATATGCCTAATTTTTATTTTGTTCCCTCCAAACATAATACATATTTCAAACTAGAAGTACTATTTTTATCTTTGATTATTATTTACTTTATTATTACACAATAACTTTATTAATAAGTAGACCCATAATATCTCACAATACTCTCATTTATCTACGTTATACCTAACCCATTAATATTTTTTAAAATATATGTGAAATAAATCATATAATTATCAACTTTGGACCGGAACAGTAAATAACAGGAAAAATCAAGTTGGGTATACGAATTTTACTGGGCCATGGCAAATTAGAGCCCAATCAATTTGAAACTATATCTATAGGATACGGTTATATACCCACAGGGTTATTGAGGACACCCACTCGTTAAATACACACATTGTGGGATGAGGACACCAACGGTGAAAATTCAAAAATACCCTTCCCCTTCTTAAAACCCTAATTCATTTCAATTATTCATATTCTCAAATCTCATTGGGGCACTGACCCCCTTTTCTTTTCTTTTCTTCTTTCACCCTCGTTTCTTTCGCCCTCCCCTCTTCCCACCGTTTCGCCGCCAACGCTCGTCGTCTCCGTGAAGGCCGCCGCCGCACCGCTTATTTTAGGTTTCATTTGTATCGAAAAATGTATTAGGGTTTTACAGATTTTAAATGTATTAGGGTTTTGCAAAAAAAATTCGAATTTTTTACATTTGTCCGAATTTTTTTGCCGAATCTAGCTAGATATTGTTTTTGAATTTTTTTTCCCGAAACTTAGTTGTTTTGTCAAAAAATAGATGTCCGGTTTTTTTCTTCGAACATTGAATCCCTTTTCAGTTTTTTTCTTCGAACATTGAATCCCTTTTCAATTTTTTTCTTCGAACATTTAATCTCAATAAAACGTACTTATTTTTCTAATGTTCTCTGAAAATTTTGGTTTCTTAATTACAAAAAATAATTTCTGAAATTTTATGTTTGTTAAAAGTTTTTTTTTCTTCTGAAATTGTGTTTTTATGAGAAATAGTGTGTCATTTGTTGGTTTTGATTGGTGGTGATTGTTTTTTTTGATATTAAGGACAATTCTAATATGAAATGAAATGGTGGATGTACTCATCTTTCGATTTTTTTAAATTTCATCAAAGGGTATATTAGACATTTCACGTACACTCCAGATGATTTTTTTTGTTAGGTGGGTGTCCTGAATAACTCTGTATGTGTGTATAACCGTGGCCATATCTATATGTAGATTAGGCCCATTAGGTGTGTCTGTGTGTGATTTTTTTTTTTCATTTTTCATTTTTCATTTTTCAAATCAATAACTTGAATAGCACCTCCCTTTCTCATCAGTTGGAACTTGGAAGAGACAACTCCATTGGCTTGGTTATATATGTAGTATTTCGTGTTTGAACCTTTTTAGTAAAGATATTAAGTTGTATTTAAATTTATAATCAAATCAATAACTCTATCTTTATATTAATATAATCCAGTTTGAAATATTTGATGTAAAAAAAAAGATTTAAAAGTAGTATAAATTCAATTAGCTTTCTGGCAGAATAGATCTGAAAAGGGCCAAGCTTTGCATGTGTTTAGTAGGAGTAGTTTTTTTATATTTCAGTATTGTTCAAAATTGATAAATCTGGAGGATCAATCTCACATTAATTCCATCAACGGGAGCTCATTGTGTTTAGTAGAACTAAATAATGTGTGGTTGAATTTCACATTTGCTTAATTCACAAAATTGACCAAAATTAAACTCAATTAATAGAATCGTAATTAAATTTGGCAATTTAAAAAGATATACCCATATAATTAACGTCTTGGATATTAAAAAAACAAGCAAAATGCAGTAAACTTTATTCATCCCAGAATAGTATAATTAATCACAAATACAACCGCATAGCTATAAAAGACACAGAAACGTACATAAACCCTAATCTTTAGTTGATAGAAAATGAATATTAAATAGATTAAAATATAAATATGAAATCAAAATCCATCTTTAAATATATTATTCCACACTGCTCGAACCAACGTTGTCGCCATAGCAATCAAGCAAGCAAATTCAGCTCCCGCAATCAAACTTGTCGCTGCATGTATATATAACAAAATGTGATTAATTTGATAATCATAATTCAACCAATTAAATATATATACATATATATGTTATTTTAAAATAAATAAGATAATCTCACGTACCTTGGTTGTATGCAAAAGGGTTTGGATCGATGATTGAAGTCGTGGTGTTGTATCCTACACCTGGACACTCATTTCCAAATGCACCTATATATAATGTCACATGTTAATCCCAAACAAGATTTTTCGAAAATTAATTAATAATTCAGTATTATAAACATGTATGCATCTTAATAATTAAGTAGATTCTTACATTTTCTGTAACAAGGGTAGATGGTGGAGTTTAGTAAATTGTAATATCCCTCTTCACACTCACAAGTGCGTGTGTATGGATTTGTTTCGTTAATTTTGCATCTTCCTCCTCCACAGTCCCCAATTGAGCAAGCTACACGTGAAATAAGTAAAAACAAAAAATTAATAGTTTCTCCCCAAATTATTTTGTGTTGTGCTCAAATTAGGTATTGTTTTTAACTGAAATATATCGATCAAATGATCAAAACATTCGCCAAAAAAATTTACGATCTAGATTTGAGGTGTCGGGTCGTCTCCGATTATACTCGTCGTCGGGGTTGCGGGGGCGATCAGCATCTGTACAGGTGATGTCAATTGTGCCTGCAGTAGAAAACAAATTAGATCTTTATCAAAAATTACATGTCTAGCTCTAATAAATTTCTTAATGGTCACGTTTGTACAAATTAATTGTTGAGCAAGCATGAATACACTAGCTAGCATGCCCCAATGACCTAAATTAATTAGTATTTCTTCCACCCTTAAGTTGTACTAACTTTAATTTTTGTCATATCACAAAAAAAAAAAAAAAATTACTTTTGAAATTAGTCTTATATGTTTATAAACTCAGCGTCTTAGAACTTTTACTGATAATTATTTTTTGTTTGAATTAAAGAGACTAGACACTCATGACCCTCTCGTTACCACTATCTAAGTTTTTTGCATTATCAAAATCAACATCGCTGCCTAATATATTATCGTCCTCAGATTAGATGAGTTATTTCTATTTTCTAGTAAAATAACTAAAACACTAAATTTTGTAAGCATAAATGACTACTTTCAAAACCGAAAAATTTAGAGGACAAAAAAATCGGATAATGAAAGAGGAATGAGATTAATAATAAATTAGTGTATATTTTGAAAGAAAAATAAGAGAGAAATGAGTGGAGTACTTACAATTAGGGATGAGACAAGGCAAAAACTTGAGAAATTCATCTTCTTGGAGACGAGCTTGTCGCCAACCGTACTCACACTCACACTCAAAACCAAGAGTGTTATTAGTAACATGCACACACTCTCCTCTCCCGCACACACCTACTACTTGTTGGCACACATCTGCATGCATCTCCAACAATTAATTAACATATAATTCTCAAGTGAATTAATAAACATTCAATAAGCATGAAATATTGTATTTATAATTAATAGGGAATAATGTAATATAGGAATAATATCTTTATAATATTGTCGTGACAAACCAAAAATAGGAACATCGGGAGGAGCTGCAGTGACAACGTGGGATTGAAGAACAAGGATAGTTGCAAGAAAAGCAGAGTACTGAATTGTAGTCATGTTCAACAAATTAACCAAATTAGCTGATTAATTCATGTGTAATAAGCCATTTTATAAAGCCCAAAAGTCAAGTAAATTATGGAAGTAGTTAGTTGGAAAATTTAATTAGGGTAAGGTTCCTTGCTGGTTTTTGTTGTTGCAAAACCTAGCTAGCCTGGGCCCTCCATTGCATGCCTATATGATCGATAGCCACATCCTCAATTAATGTTCTTGTAATCTATTGATGATCAATTAAATATACAAATTAATTAAACATTAACATATAAATGAGAAAACATGTGTCAGGTCCTGTTAAAAATAAAAATGAAACATGCACGTATCGGGAGTACAATTGTTTTGTTTCATATGATTTAATTACACAAATTTTTATTTTGGAGCTAGTCTACCCGAACTAACTAATTAGGGGCTCGTTTGCTCAGTAGATTAGGTGTAGTGATTTTACAAACTTAACCTACCTCTAAACCTTCTAAGAAAATGAACCCTTAGTTTGAAATTAAAACTACATTACATACTACTAACTAATTACTCGATTCCATTTGAGTATCATGCACAACCAATGCATTGTGGTAGTGATTAAGGCTCTATTCGCTTACAAATATTAAATAATGTATTGATATTCTATATTGCATGTAGACAATTAAATGATATTTTTACATTTTTTTACACTAAGTATTCTTACTTTTTTTCTCACATCCATACAAACTTGTCAATTTATAAAGATAAAATATTTATTGAAAGTTAAAATTATGCAAATGTGGTAAGAGAACAAGGGCAATTTTGTCAATATATCACCATTCTTAATTTCACGTAAAAAGAAGAAGCTAAATTAAAACGTCAGGATTAAAATAAATAAATTGGTATATAGGGTTCTAGAATTTGAAAAAAATAACCTAAATTATAGTCACGGCATTAATTTGACTATCAAAAGTGGCCTAATTAATGATCTAACTATTGGAGTAATTATCAGCTAGAAAGTTAGATTTCCACTTTCATTCCTATTTATTTTCTTCTGCTAATCTGGGAACGATCTGAAGCAATATAATGCCACAGATATATATCAACCCAGCTAGCTAGTAGTAGGAAAAATAATTGGTTTGTAAATAAATCAATTTGGATTTTCTTTCTTCTCAATTATTATAATTACATTGATTTTTTTATTTTTAAGTTGTGGAGCTTAACTTTCATTATTACAAATGCAATTTGGGGCAAGTAGTCCTTCCACAAAATTTGGAGGGTCTACCCAAAAAAATGAATTATTAAATCGGCGAGCTTCTCTAGCTAAGGTGTACGCTAGTATATTCGCACTTCTTCTAGTGAAGACTACCGTTACATTCGTGAAAGAGGTCATTAGGGCTCGACAGGTGTTAATATAGTCACCCAAAAGTGGAGTTGTAGTTATCTCTTGATTTGATTGCATCCACCATGCTCTTGGCGTCGCCTTCCACAATGCAGTCATCCATTGCAAGGGCTTTCAGCCACGACAGTGCTTCGTAGAATCCTATGGCTTCGCCAGTTACCACGTCCAATTAACCATGTTGCAACAAGGATTTACCTCTAATAATGTGTCCCGGGTCGTTCCGTAATACTAGACCCCAACCCGTTTACTCCGTGTCATGAAAGAATGCGGCATCTGTGTTGAGTTTGTGAAGGCCCGTGACAGGGGCATGCCAAGTGTCACAATGTGCTCTTACTCTGTTAGTTCTGCCTCTGTTGTTTCGAGATCGTTGGGCACTCTCCCATTCAATCCAGTGATTAGCCACGCGTTGGATAGTTTCAAGGGGAGAGGTGTGGACTGAGTTCCATACCATCGAGTTGCGTTATTTTCAAATTTGGTAGAGGACCATGCCGAAGCAAGTAGCCTCGGCTTTGCTAGGGATAGTCACCATATCCAGGATGAATGTGCCAATGTTATATGTAGCTCTTGCACGTTGCTCAACAATGGCGAGGAGGCCAACTTTGTCCCAACAACTTTTAGCAAAAGGGCACGACACCAGCAAATGAATATTGGTTTTGATCCCCCCCCCCCCCCCACAGAGAACACATCCCACCTCGATTAGAATCTAGCGTGAGTGCAAATTGGCTTTTTTGGGGAGGCAGTCTCGTCCTGTATGCCAAAATAAATCCTTAACCTTCGGGGGAGCCTCCATTTTCCAAATTGCGTTCCATGCTCCATTTTCCTGCAAAGAGTGATTGCTTGTGATAACCATAATTAAATTGTAAGCATATTTGACCGTGTACCTTCCCGATTTTTTTTGTACCAATAGATCGAGTTTGTTGGGCCTGCGGGCGGTAGTGCAATGGACAAAATACGGTTTGTGTCATGTGGTAAGAGCTCCTAGATGAGAAGGAGGTCCCATTGGCGAGTTTCTGCGTCGAAGAGGGTAGACACATGGAGCTCTTCAAGGCCTTCAACACAAGCATAAATTGGATCTTTGCTTGGAGTTCTAGGAAGCTAGTTTTCATCCCAAATTTTGATGGAATTTCCACTACCTATCTTCCAAAAAAGGTCTTCGCGAATTACTAGCAAAGATGCTGCTCCATATATAACTAGGATTCCAACCATTGGTAGAATTGATGAAATTCAAACGGGGAAAGTATCGTGCCTTGAGAATTTGGAAAACCAGGGTGTCTGGATCGATTTCCAGTCTCCAGTCCATTTTGCCTAGGAAGGCAAGATTGAAGTTGTGTAAATTCTGGAAGCCTCGACCTCCGTCCTCCTTAGACACACACGGTTTTTCCCATCGCATCCAATATCACACCCTTATTTGAGTTCGTCGAGTTGCTCCAAAAGAACTTGTTGATCATAACCTCCAACTCATTCAATAGGGTCCTAGGAAGCAAGAAGGTAGTCATGTAATAGGTTGGGATGGCCTGGACGGCTGCTTTAATCAAGATTTCTTTACTGGCTTTTGAAATTTTCTTAGTCCTCCACCCGTGCAACTTGGCCCAGAGGCAGTCCTTGATGTAGCCAAAAATTTCTTTTTTCTTTCTACCAATGAGAGAGGATAGGCCGAGATATTTATTCATGTTAATACTAGCGTTCACGCCAAGGATGGATTTGATGGCCTCTCTTCGATTTTTTGAAACGTTTCGGCTAAAGAATAGCCTGGATTTGGCATAGTTAATTGCCTGGCCAGAGCATTTCTCATAATTAAGAGTCGAGAATGTGCTTGAGATGAAGGCTCTCTTCTTGAGTTGCCCTGCAAAATAAAATGTTGTCGTCCACAAATAGAAGATGGGTGACGGGAGGAGCTCTTCTACAAATTCAATTACCGTGTATTGAACCAGTTTCAGTAGCATGCCACAAAACTGTTGACAGCATAGTTTTGAAAGGCGCGCCCGAGGCGACGGGCGCTCGAGGGTATAGGTTAATCGCCTTTCTTCACTTTTTTAGGGCGTTGTTTCGCAGACGAGCGCCTTTTCCGAGGCAGCAAGGCGCGCCTCTTGTACATTTTAGTTTCATCTTAAAAAACTAACACTTTTAGTACATTTTGAAAAAACGTTTTTTACTTTTTTAATATTGCTGAACACTTCTTTCTTTTTAATACAAGAATGGAATTAAAAATTAGGAAACATTTTATTATTTTGGAAAAAAAACTAGGGTTTGTCAAACCCTTACTTGCGCGCGCCCTCCTCCAGCTCCAGCCCCTTCCTCCAGCCACCACCGGCCGCACCGCCCCCACCTGCCACCGGTAAGTTTTTATTCTTTTTTTTCTGCCCTGTCTTTTACTTTCTGCTCTATTCTTTTAATTTTTGTTCTGTTTATTTTATTTCTGCTTTGTTTTTTAAATTTTTGTTCAGTTTTTTTTTCTACTTATATATTTATTTTCCAGCATTTTTTTTTTATTTTCCTTTTGTTTTTGTTCTGTTTTTATATTTTTTGTTCTATTTTTATATTTTATGTTCTGTTTTTTTTTTCACTTTTTGTTAGTATAGCATGTATAGTTTAGTTTTAAGTGATTATGTTTATGTATTTATGTGATTATTGAAATTTTTGTAACTTTGGTAATTTTTTGTTTTAGAATTTCAAAATGTAAGTCAACCCTCAAAGTCAAAGTGGAAGTAGTAGTGTTGCTACTAGCAACTTAAGAGATCTGGGATGGAAATATTTTTCAATGGTTGCACCACCCAACAAAAATGATTTAAAGTGCAACTTTTGTACAAAAATTGTGAAAGTTGGTATATGTCGAGCTAAACAACATCTTGCGGGAGGCTTTCGAAATGTACAAGGTTGCCCGCGTGTCCCTACTCATGTCCGTGAAGAAATTCAAACTTTCATTGAAAGTAAGAAGCAAGAAAAGATCGAAGTTGTGAAAAATATTTTAGAGGAAAATGTTTTTCAACTTGACGATGAAGATGAAGATCAAGTTGGCCATACTGCTCCTACATCAAAGTCCTCAAACCCCTCCTCCTCTAAAAATAAGAGGCAACGCCAAGGTATGATGGATAAGTTCGTACACGAAATGGCTGAAAATAAAACAAGAGAGAGGTAAACAACGATCAACGAGGCCTACAAAAAGGAAATGAGGGAGAAAGTTGTATTGAGCATTGCTAGATGGATATATGATGCAACAATCCCATTAAATGCCATCACTTATCCGAGTTTTGCGGAGATGTTGCGTAGTGTTGCTACACATGGACTGGGTTTAAAGCAACCTTCTTACCATGAGGTTCGAGTTCCATGTTTGACTAAGGTTGTGAAAGAGGTTGAGGAGGAATACGTGAATGTTTGTCGTAGTGAATGGCCAAAATATGGTTGTAGCTTGATGGTTGATGGTTGGAACGACAGAAGGCAAAGGACACTAATCAACTTTTAGTGAATTCTCCTAGAGGATCAACCTTTATTAAAAGTGTTGATGCCTCCGACTATTCAAAGACGGGGACAACTATGTGTGATTTGCTCGATGACTTTGTAGAGAGTGTGGGAGAGGAGAATGTTGTGCAAATCATAACCGACAATGCAAGAAATATGAAGCTTAGGGGTAAGTAAGCTATGTTCAATCAATTTTAGTGAATTCTTATATGATTTATATCTTATGTACTTACTAATTTTTTTAACTTGTTCACTACTTAGGAAAAATGTTGGATGCAAAGAGGCCACACTTGTTCTGGACTCCGTGCACTGCTCATTGCATCGACTTGATATTGGAAGATATAGGGAAGATTCCCGAATTCAAGTTGACATTGAAGAAAGCAATGTCCGTGACTACATACATCTATGTTCGTCTCGGAGTGGTGAATATGTTGAGGCAATTCACGGGACTTATAGAGCTTTGCCGAGCTGGGGTTACACGGTGTGCAATCGTCTTTCTCACACTTCAGAGAATGATGAAGTTGAAAAATGAATTGAGAAAGATGTTCACTTCTGATGAATGGACACAAAGCAAACGGTCTAAGGAGAGTGAGGGAAAGACAGTGGCCAAAGTTATCTTGACTCCAAGATTTTGGACAAGTGTGCTTTACATCTTGAAGATATATGGCCCTTTAGTTCGTGTTTTGAGGTTGGTTGATGGTGAGAAGAAGCCTGCAATGGGCTATATCTACGAGGCTATGGATCGGGCAAAAGAGGCTATCATGAAATCTTTTGATGGAAATGAAGAAAAGTACATTGATATATTTGAGATTATAGATAAGAGATGGGAATGTCAACTTCATCAACCTTTGCATGCTGTGGGGCACTACTTGAATGCCGAGTTCTTTTATGCAAATAATGGAGTAGTAGCGGATGAAGTGAATAATGGTTTTCTTAAAACTATTGAAAGATTGGTGCCGGACCCTGGGGTGCAAGATAAGATATCCGCTGAACTAGATGTCTACCGAAAAGCTGAAGGTGGTTTTGGATTTAATATGGCAAAGAGACAAAGATCAACATTGGCTCCAGTGGCATGGTGGGAACAATTTGGTACTTCTACTCCGAAATTGCAGAGGTTTGCTATTAAGGTATTGAGCCTCACGTTTAACTCTTCTGGTTGTGAGCGAAATTGGATCATCTTTGAGAATGTAAGTAATTAAGTATGAACGAATTCAATTGGAGAGCATTTGTATTTTTTGTCTTATTAAATATTAACGATTTGAATTTGTAGGTACATGCCAAAAGAAGAAATAGGCTACTGCAAAAATGCATGAACGATTTGGTATTTGTGAAATACAATCGTTCATTGAAGCGTCAGTACGATTCACGTTATCTAGTTGACCCCATTTATTTGAAAGAAATTGATGAATGTAATGAATGGTTGGGTGATAGATCAGATGGAGAAGATGAAGGGTTGGTATTTGAAGGTGATGATTTGACATGGAATATGGTTGGTGATGCTCTTGGAGTTGATGATCCCGTATATCAAACTAGAGTATTTGGAAAGAGATCATTGAGTTTAAGTGGTAGTTCAAGTGCTCGGCCACCTAAAGGTACGAGTAAGCAAGTTGACAAGGGCAAACAAGTGGACAAGGGCAAGGGGAAGGGTATAAAAAACACATCTAGAAGACATATGGTTGAAGATGAAGAATTCCAATTTGAGGATGAGGAAGAGGAAGAAGAGTACATTGATGATGATGATCAATTTGATGTGGAGGAGGAGGATGATGACTAGTTTCTGAATATTTTATGTTTTTTAATTGCTATTTTTTATGTTTTTTGTGTGTGAGTGAAGTATATCTTCACTATTCTAGACTTTTTTAGCATTAATTTCATGTTTGCATTATGTTTTAATGTTTATTTATGGCCCTTTAGTAGTATTATGTGGATTTATGTGGTAGAATATGTTTGAAATGTGTTTACAGAATCATAAAACAGTGTTTAGAAAAAATGTACAAGAGGCGCGTGCGCCTTGCGCCTCGGGCGCTAGAAGCCCTCTTGCGCCTTTGTGCGCCTTGCACCTTTAAAAACTATAGCTGACAGGCCTTCGAAACATAAGATGAATAGTTAGGGAGAGAATGAGTCACTGATTAGTGTGAAAATTGCTTGAAATTCATGTGTTTAATTTGCATAATTTTAAAAAATTTATTGCATTATTTACACTAAATTGACCCATTGCACTTGATTTGGAGAAAGGATGTGGTTTGCTATTTTTTAGGAAAAATGAGGATTTTTGAAGCAAAATACGCCTCGATTAAATTGTGAAGTCAATCAAAGAAGAGAAAAGAAGAAAAAATAAGTTATAATTGAGCCTAATCTCACAAACACGTGGCCCATTTCATGAGAAATAGAGGCTGGATTAAGGAATTGTCTTACTTCTGATTAGTGTGGCAAATGAATGCAACTGGGCCTACAACACTTTTACCCAACATAGGTCCACTATCATTAATCATTTCAGTTGTATGAAACAAGAAAATAGGCAAGCACGCAACTGATAATTAAAACTCACGGGCCATATGTCCATTTTAATCCACTCAATGCGTGAACTTCAGAGACGAAGCCGTGAGCAAAATAGAAAAATAGGGGGCACGATAGTTCGTAAAAAAAGAGGGGGGTTTTAGATAGAGAATGGTTAGGGTTTTGAGAGTTCCCTCCTCTCACAACTTCACTCATTAGATTAGTGTAGTTTGTTTTTCCATTTTATAGATAGATCGTAATTTAGTGTTTCATTTTATTGTAAGCATTAAAGGATTTGAAAACCTTTGAGGTAATATATTTCCTTAATTTAATGTTTTGTTGTTTGTTTCTCATTAATTTTATTTTATTTCGTGTTTTAGTTATGGGCTAAACTTTGATGGTTTTGGGTGTTGAAATTATGTGGGTAATTAGTAAATTTTATGGATTAATTGTTTGGTTAGTCTATGTCTTGGTTTAATTGTGTCTATTGTTGTGATTTGTGTGATTTAATTGATTGATCAATTCTATTAGCTATCATTTCAATTATGTTTATTGCAACGAGAGTTGTATTTGCATGATTGGGGTGTGAGTGTGAGCCTTGATTAATTAATTGAAGTAAGACATGCACAAACGGTTCAAATCGCCGGTTTCGATTTGGCAAAATTTTCAACCAAAATTTTCAGCCTAACTCTGAACAGATTTGGATGGGTGTCATCTCCCCATGTTGTAATGAAGTCGCTCAAAATGATGATGTAAGGCTCCACCTTCAATTCATGATTGAAAAAGTTATCTTTATTTTTTACTAATAAGCAATTATTTGTACACACAAAATAATGTCTTGGCGATCCTCTGCTTGGCGGGAAATGATCCCCTGTTTTTTCCTATACATGTCAAAGCAATTATTTGTACACACAAAATAATGTTCATCGTTGATTATTTGACTAGTCACTATCATCATTTTTGTCTTCAAAATTTAACACCAATCCATGTATATCAATTTATACCATCGATCTTCCAAAAAACGGGTTGGTTATTGAGTATTCTTAACTAGGTCCAGCCAATACTATGGTAGAGTAGTAGACGGGTAATTAGATTTAAGATTAATGTCAAATCAAGTAAAATAATTTTTGTATCTAAAATACACTCCTACAATTTGCTTCCAATAAATCAACGATGTTGTCATTTCGAATTTGGAAAACATTGTGTTAATTTGTGTGTGAATCGAAATTGAAAGGGAGAAATATTAATGGAGTATAGGGTTAATAATCTGATTATTTACTTTCATCAAATCGAAATTGAAAAAAATTGTAAGGTTAACTTTCATAATTAATTATCGTGTGTGTTAACTTTTAATACAGTATCGATCGTTTACTAAATCGCTCGTTGTAGCTGCAAAAAAAAAAAAATAGTTTTCAACTCCACATATACTGTATATTCTATATACGTAATCATACTTTTAGTCATAATAAGAGCTAGAATAAATATATATTCTGGATTAATTAACAAACATTGCCCCCATAATTACCAAATAATATGTTGGATATAAATAACATATATATTAATCTTGGATTTTGTATGTGAAGCTTTAAAATTCAAAAAAAAATTTTGTCACAATTCCCATTATTATCTTGGAGGTAATGCGTTTTATTTTAAGTCAAGGCATTCGACCTAGGGTCATATCGATCAATTTGAGGGATCAATTCAACCGTACGTGTAATAGTGGGGGTCTCAATTTATGTCAGAACAGAACTCTGTGTGAACTGACCGACCCTTAAAAAAAATTATTTGCCACCTTAAGAATTTTGAACCTAAAATTTAGAGAAAGAAGTGGCAGACCGATTTGAGGTCAGTGGGCCCAAAAATACATTTAATGATCCAAAACACTAGCTACATGTGTATAATTACAATATTTACTTGTACTAGTTTTTTACCCGTGCAATGCACGGGTCAACTGTAATATTTTTTTTATAAAAAAATTAGGAACTTATTGTCAATTTTATTATTTTTTACTTTAAAAATAACAAAAAAACATTATATCATGAAAAAAATGTTCTTACATGTATTGTAGAATTGATGCGGTACAAAGTGTATAAACATTAAATTGCACTTATTTGAATTGGATACAATGTTCTTAGTTTTTCACTTTGTTGCTTATTTCTAAAGCAACTATCTATGTTAAATTGCACTTATTTGAATTGGATACGATGTTCTTTGCCTTCTTGGTTTCTCACTTTCTTGCTTATTTTTAAAGCAACTATCT
The DNA here is from genome assembly GCA_963675135.1 of Galeopsis tetrahit. NCBI lineage: Eukaryota > Viridiplantae > Streptophyta > Magnoliopsida > Lamiales > Lamiaceae > Galeopsis > Galeopsis tetrahit. The sequence goes on along the minus strand of OY776125.1, from coordinate 26,059,352 downwards.
ATGCAGCGCAAAGAGGTTTTATGGGTCAAATAGGCTAGACTTGTCATCAATTGACACTATATATTTTTCTGCAACCTTCACTTAAAGATTATACATAATAAGATCAAATGTAGAATTTTTCAAGTTTATCAACCCTGAAATTAAACAACCTCTAAAGGATACCTACAGGCTTTACATACCCCTAAAAACTGCTTGGATGCATCCACTATTAAAACTGGTATATCATATACATCAAGATGGTTGTGCAGATAACCTTTTTCAGATGCCGCTACACGTTTAATTGGCTCTTTTGGTAAATCTGATCCGTAAATCCTCATTGCCATTTCTGTTATGGTAAACATAAACACAAATGAAAAGAAATATTAAGCTACCCATTTATCAATATTGACATAACAAAGCACACCTTTACTCCGGAACACCTAATAGCCTTCATTTTACACACGATGGGTGGATCCAAAAAAATTTAGTAGCCTATTGCATAACAATTTATCAAAGTCGAGGGGTGAAAAAACGTTGAATCTTACATGGAAATATTTTTCATTAGTTAAAACACTGAGGGTGTGTTTGGTTTGGGATTGGCCCATCCGGATTTGGATGGGCCATCCCCCATCCCATCCCTCACCATCCAAATACCCATTCAAATACCCATCCACCCCTATAATACATCTACATACCTATTTTTATACTCCCTCCGTCCCATACTTGAAGCTACAAACCAAATTGGCACGGGTTTTAATAAATGAGTTGTTTATTAGTATTGTGTAAGATAAAGTGGGGGTAGTAAAGACTTTTCAACTTTATAAATAGTAATAAAGTTACTTTTTAGTGTAATAAAGTAGTGGCATTTGTTGTAATATTGTGATGTTTTAAGGAGAGTGTTTAAAAGTGTTTTTGCTATTTTAGGTAATGTAGCTTCAAGTATGGGACGCCCAAAATAGTAAAATGTAGCTTCAAGTATGGGACGGAGGGAGTACAATCACATCACTCTTTTTTTCTTTTAATCACTCATTCTCTCTTCTACTTTTCTTCCACACATTTATTCTCTCTCCTACTTTTCTTTCACACATTCATTTTCTCTCCTACTTTCTTCCACACATTTATTCTCTCTCCTACTTTCTTCCACACATTTATTCTCTCTCCTACTTGATTTGACATAAAGTTCTCCATCCACACCTATTTTTCAATCTCAATCCAAACACAATTTTTATTCAATTACTATTCATGAATTATCCCCATCCATATTTTTCCAATCTCCATCCTCATTCCATCCACCACCATCCCTAACCAAACAGCACCTGAGGCATGCAACACCACCTTTTACATAAGATTTAGCAATCTCTAGCTTATAACATATCCAAAAAATATTGATAGCCTTCAACATTTCATATAGTCCTCTTGCACTCATGATCACCCTTAATCTTCAACTATTAATTGCCTTAAGCATCTATATATGAGCTCCTAATTAGATTTAAATTCACCAATTGGAACTCGAAGAATCATTTTAATTAGATTATTATACATTAATCTGAATTCTTCAAACCCCTTATAACATCACTCGTGTAATCCAGCAAAGCCCACCAAATAACAGGACACACACACTACACATACCAACCAAATACATAAAATATGTAATTAAAAATGTACACAACGTCAAGAAAATCCATGTAAAAATGTACCAAGATGGCCCTGCTTAGCAGCAATATGGAATGGATCAAAGTCATTATTCGCAAGAATCGAGCAAGTCTCAGCATCTGAAGGCTTCAAAAACTCCCCTACAACCAAGGCTTCAAAAACTCCCCTTAAGCAAAGCTATACCAAAAAATGTTATATTAGATTACCTAGAATCAATTTATCATATAGATTAAAAATAAAACAATGGAAGAGAACTCATTATCAGAGAGCCTGTGTCATGCGGCTCATGCCCAACAATTGACAGATGAAGAGTGATTAAATCAAACAACAAAAGCGAGAAGACCAACAAACTATTCAAGAACTACAAACCTTTGAAACATATAAATATCTTGAAATTGAAGGTATATGTGGCTAAAGATGAAGACATCAAGAATCTAGGATTAGTTAACGTGAAGAAAATATGAGCTCATGATTATTATCAACTTTCGTAAACTGCGAAACACAGCCAAAAGAAGATCAATATCGATATTAACCTCTACAGAAAGAGAATCAAGACACCTTATGTTAATAACTTATAGATTTATACAAATATATACTAACAATTTTCTTTTCTAAAATCTGAATGAAAACAAACTTAAGGAAAACCCATACTACAGCTCAGTCTGATTATTTTGCCACCACCCAAATTGCAAATGATCACTCGAAACCACTGAATAATAAAAAGTCTTCATAAGTAATTGAGGTTACTACCTAATAATTTAATGCTTGTACATTTTCAAGCTTACACCGAAAATGTGGAGTATCAATCATCTCACATGTTTAGAGGATTTTCTAGATCATTCAACTTCACGTAATTATCGAGAACAGAAAAAAAATAGAGAAAAGCAGAGGAGAAGATGAATTACCTTATATTCAATATGGAGTATAATATTTTCTTACTCGAGAAATCAAATATCTGAAATAAAAGAAATTGAATACATGAACCAGAGGAGAAGCTGAAATCTTAAGCTTTATTACGCTAGCAAATAGAATACCCTAAAATTATTTCAAATCAAAATGAATATGAATTAGCTTGTAACTTAAGCAAGTAATTGAATCTCTGAAATAGAGAAGATCCTACAAAAGATCAAATTGAATATGAAATTAGCGTGTACCTTCAATCACTTCAATGGCTGCCCAACTTTGATCTTGGTTTTTCCCTTTGCGGTCAAACTCACAGAACATTTCTATAAGAACTGGGACCTTAGATAATCCATAGATGAAGTGAAGGGCTTCCATTTCTTGACCAATTAGTTAAGCTAGAGAAAAATAAAATTAAGAGATGAAATACTAACCATTCCAAAATAATTATCAGTAGGAACACCAGAATTAATCAGCTGTTAATATGGAGTTTAAACCTGCAAACCAAAACTAAATAAATCAATTTACAGAGAATTTGAAAAGAGAAAGGTAAAAATAAAAATAAGGATGAAAAAAATGTATTTTTGGTTATTGGGTCTTCTATCAACGAAGATAAAAATAAGATACTTTTGGTGATGTAATTGTATGCTTATACCTAATATGATTATTTCATTGTGTTTTGTTCAGATCTTGCTTTTACTACTCTTAATACCTTAATTAATCAGCAACTCCATACAATATCATTTCTAAACATATTTCATATCCCCTCGCTGTTAAAAACTTTAAATACTCATATTAATGGGTTGTGGCATTATGAATTATAAAACTGGAAATGCAAGAAGCAGAAGAAGACGTGCAACAACATTACTGGTTGAACAAAGGATTTTCGTATGCAATCTGTCGATGAGCATTTGGTAAGGTTCAAATATCTATCACATAATCAATTTGATATTCCTAAAAGATATTAAAATAACCAGCTTACATACATAAATGCAAAAGCAAAATCATGAAGGCAAACACAAACTCCATGTTAGAGAAAATGAGAATGAGTACAAACCTAAAATTGCTTCAGTTATAAAAGAATCCTTAATCCTAAAAGCAATTGAAAACCAAGAAAACTAATGCCTTGAGTTGTTGATAAAACACCACTTGCTATGGACCTCAACCTTGTTCCATGTATCTAAACCACGGTAAAAAATCAAAATACAGACAAGATAATAAACACGGGGAAGAAGGAAGCACACTAAGCATGAATGAATCACATAGTGCAATAACTGAAAAATATTAAAATATGCTCTTAGTGCCATCCACATCATAAAGATCAAAGCTTGTCAGATAGTTAGTTCTACATCATGAACATGTTAAAAACACATTATATGCAATAGAACACAGGGTATTTATTACCTCAGTATCAATATCCCGATCAAGAAGATCATGAATAGAGCACCCTGCACCGTGCAACAACAATGTCCCTGTATCAAAAACCATCATCATCTTAATATCCGGAAAACTCCCTAAAGTTGTCCCCGTCGTAATTTATTTTCTCATCATAGATAACTAATTTGTAGAACACTAATTAACGCACAATTGCATAACGGTTATCATTTGCTTCCCTTTAGCTTTTCTCCATATTTAATGAACTAAATTCTAATACGAACTGAGGCTACCAATAAGAAAACAAAAAAAATCCTTTAAAACCCATAAACCTTTCAGATTATTCATAGGATCAATCGATTGGAAAGTGATTGTTGAATGGACTGTTACCTTTCGTACAACAAACCCAGATTCCCAACTCTTTCCGCTGGAGTTCACAGCTGAATTTGACGTCAGTGTGTTGAATAAGTCATGCTCACATATGCCCTTCCCATCCGCTATTGATCCGCATAACTTGATAATCCCATTAGTTGAAGATGAAGAGGAGCAAGAATAAGAATAATGAAGTGAGAACTAAAATTACAACAAAGAATTAAAAAGACACGTAAAAAAAAAAGGATGGTGATAGTCTTTCCATCTCCCTATTCCTCAAATTTCACATATCTGCATACCTTCCACTTCCAGTGATTCAAACCTCTTCATTTAGGAGAAGAAACCTCGTACTTCTCCTGCAGATTTTGCAACTCCTCTTCCTTCTTCCTGTGGTCAAATTTCTTCCCCATCTTCTGCTTGTTGATAATACAAAACAATCAAATACCTGTTCGCCCCATTGAACCTCGACAGATGGTCAACGACGGTCTTTGCGTCGTAGATATCCTCGTATTAGGAATATATTTGCCGAATTAGAAACATTAGATGGTCAAATTTCTTCCCCATTTTCCATATCTCTATACCTCGTACACCACAAAGGCTGTGTCCCCTGTATCCTCCGTACTTGCCGAATGTGTTTGCTCTGCGGAGGCCGATTGCTGCCTTTGAATCATTGAATTAGGGTTCTAGTTTTGAAAATCGGGAGATTTTGATTTCAATGTAGAGAAAAAACATTTTTTTTTTTTACACAGAGAGAATATGAACTGGTGTTTTTTTTTTTTTTTTTTTGAAGATGATGAATCAACTGTATGACATGGAAATAGAAATTTATGATGTGGCAGACACATGGCGGAAGGAGGAGGGGTCTCAAATGCACACGTGTCAAAAGCCGGAGAGCCCTCTTCCTCCTTTTATATATATAGATTATATTTAAATTAAAATACCCTTAACTTGCATATGTACATCAAATATGATTTTAATCTATTAGACTACGTGTCAAATAACCTGCACCATTCCTACTCGTATGAGTTTCTCGACAATGTTTTTTGTCTAGAGCAAAAGCATTGACACGAAAAAAAAAAAAAAAGGTCAAATCCATGTTAACCAAATTACTTTTTTTGTGCATACACGTAATGTATCTTTCTTATGAAAGAAACATTAATTAGGGCGGTCCCCACCCCCTCCCCATGACCATCAATCTATATATATAAAAGGAGGATGAGACTCTCCAGCATTCCGCCATGTGTCATTTTAAGTATTTTTTCCTTCATGACGTGTCATTTGAGATATCTTCTATTGATGATGTGGAGCAGCAATAATATTAAATTTTGAATGCAAAATGTTCTTTATCTTCCAAAAAGAAAGAAATAAAGACGGAATTATTTGTCTTCTACCAAAAAAAAAAAAAAAACTCAATTGTTCATCTTCTCATTTTGTAAAGAAGACTGAATTATTGTCTTTTTCCAAAAAATATTCCAACTATTCATCTTCTCATTTTGTAAAACAAAAACTTTTTTTTATTTGTTCCTGCTATAATTAGGCTGCCTCTTCACCTCCATCGCATTCATTCAACTTACACGATTGCAATTCTCTCTCATTGGATTATAAAAAATTGAAGCGGTTACAACAAAGTAAAACTGAAAAAACAATACAACCTTTTATTTTCTTATTTTGCGGGCAGTTGGCGAGACCAGGTTTAATTTGTATTCTCTATTTATTGTTCCAATCTCAATTCCATGGACGTATAATTGAAATGACCAAGCATTGTAATTTGTCGGAGTGAGTTTTAGTGGTGTTTGGATCAGCCGGGGCGGCAATTGCGGTGGAGATTGGTATGATGATTGTCTTTAAACTACTTACTATGACTTTGCAGTGTAAAGTGTAAAGCCTAATTGGGATGGTTCCGCATTACTATCATTTTTAAAATTCGATCTAATTTCTTAGAAAAAAAAAGAGAGAGTAAATTTGCACTTGCCGGACAAGATTGTCGCTGTGTGTTGCGGTGTGGAGGGAATTCAATTGCTTTCTAGGTCTTCATTTGTAAGCATTATTTACTTTCATATTGCATGTGTATACCTTAAAAGTCATAAGGGGTCTTTTATTTACTGTTGGTCTTGTGAAATGGAATACTATTCCTTTTGTAGATGGATGCTACAGATGGCCGAGTATGTGGACACTACACAAAATTCTACAACTATTTGAATCAATATTATTATAGTTAGTTTTTCAATTTCATTCAAATTTGTTGATGGTATAGAGAAACAATGAATAGTGAAATTATATTTTCATTGAATGAATCGTAAAGTGTTTACAAGAGATATATTTATAGATACAAAGTGTATCTATATTTACAAGATACAAATCTTTATAATATTATATTCCTAATACGCCCCCTCAAGATGGAGCACCGTATGAGAGTCCAATCTTGGTCATAAGTAGTTGCAGTCGAGCACGAGGTAGTGGCTTGGTGAGAGCATCAGCTAGTTGGTCTGCGGACGAGACATGTGAGACTCTAAGCTGAAATGTCTTGATCAAATCTCGAACAAAATGAAAATCAATTGCAATATGCTTCATTCGAGAGTGGAAGACAGGATTTGAACAGAGATAAGTGGCCCCAATATTATCACAATAGATAACAGGAAGAGTTGGAATTGAGAAACTCAATTCATGAAATAAGGACTTTAACCATTGAACTTCAGAGGCAGTTGAGGCAATGGCACGATACTCGGCTTCCGTGGAAGAACGAGCAACTGATTTTTGTTTCTTTGAAGACCATGAAATAGGATTAGCCCCAAGAAATACAATGTAAGCACTTGTAGAAGTACGATCATCACTGTTGCCGGCCCAACCAGCATCAGTAAAACAATGTAGAAGTTTCAAGGTTATACCTACATCTCGAGTCCCATTTAAATAACGAAGAAGACGTTTAACTGCACCCCAATGAGTAGTGGTTGGAGCATGCATAAACTGAGATAACTTGTGAACAGCAAATACTATATCAGGTCTGGTGAGTTGGAGATATTGAAGACTACCAAGTACCTGACGAAATTGAGTGGCATCAGCAGGAGGTGTCCCATCCGAAAGAGTGAGACGAGTTGAGGTGGATAGTGGAGTCTGAACTGGTTTGGAGGTGATCATGTTATACCGAGTAAGGAGATCAACCACATACTTTCGTTGGAAGAGAAAGCATGATTTCATGGTACGAAGAACTTCCACACCTAGGAAGTAGGAAAGAGGGCCCAAATCTTTCACTGAAAATTTGGTACCAAGGTCCGTAGCCACTCGAGTGAGAAAGGGAATGTTATTTCCTGTGAGAATCAGATCATCAACATACACAAGGAAATATGCAATAACACCAGATTTATTGTACACAAAAAGAGACTCATCAGACTTTGTGTGAATAAATCCAATCCCTTCCAAGAACGTCCTAAGAGCATAATACCAAGTACGAGGTGCCTGTTTCAAACCATAAATGGACTTATGCAGTTTGCAAACATAGGACGGAAAAGTTTTATCAACAAAACCAGGGGGTTGTGCCATGTAGACTGTGTCAGACAGGGTACCATGAAGAGACGCATTATTCACATCAAACTGTTGAAGGGGCCAATTTCGAGTAACTGCAATACTGAGAACAGCTCGAACAGTTGAAGGTTTGACAACAAGACTGAAGGTTTCAAAGAAATCAACACCCGGACGCTGATGAAAACCTTTGGCCACAAGGCGTGCTTTAAATTTGTCTAGGGACCCATCAGGCTTGCGTTTGATGCGAAAGACCCACTTGGAGCCAACAATATTTTGAGACTCATCAGGAGGAACCAAATCCCAAGTTCCATTCCTGAGAAGAGCATCAAACTCGGAGGACATGGCAGCCCTCCACCTTTCATCTGTTAAAGCCTGAGAAACACAGTTGGGTTCAATATCAGAAGACATAACTGATGAAAGTCCATACCTCGGGTTGGGCTTAAAGACCTTGTTTTGGGAGCGAGTGACCACACGTGGTGCAGGGGACCGCAGGGGAACATTTGGCGACACGAGGGGTGGGATGGGGGGAGCGTGGAGGTTGGGTGGATTAGCCACGACTGGGTTTGGGGTGGGTGTATTTGATAAGTCTAGGGGTGTGACAGGTAATGGTGTAAGAGTAGGGTTAGGGTGAGGAGGCTGGGGTGGGATTACTTGATCTGGGGGTGAACTAAGTAGGTCAGAAGGTACAGGGGGTGTATCTGTCAAAACTGGAGGTGTGGGGAGAAGGGAGGGAAATTTGTCAAATGGGAAGGTATGTTCAACAAACTGAACATGACGGGACGTATAGACTTTATGAGTGGAAGGGTCAAGACAAAGATATGCACTTTGAGTGAGGGAGTACCCAATGAACACACACTGTGTGGATCGAGAGTCTAGTTTGTGGGTTGTATAGGGACGAAGCCAAGGATAACACAGACAACCAAAAACACGTAGTTTGGAGAGATTGGGAGGCTGTTTGAAAAGACGTTGGAAGGAAGATAGCATATTGAGGTTTACTTTGGGAAGACGATTTATGACATAGGTGGCCGTGCAGATAGCATAAGACCAATATGTAAGGGGCATGGAGGCATGATGAAGGAGAGCTAAAGCTGTATCAATGACATGTCTGTGACGTCGTTCAGACATGCCATTCACCCCCATATTGAGGTTTACTCTCGATCCACACAGTGTGTGTTCTGGCGTGTGAGGGGGTGTGGTAAGGTGAGAAATACCATGGGTTTGGAGGAATGAGCGGAGAGCAATAAATTCACCCCCATTATCAGTGTAAAGGGTTTTAATTTTGGATTGATGGTAAGTTTCAACAAGGGATTTGAATGTGGTGAATATGAGGAGCACATCAGACTTACGTTTTAGGGGGTAGATCCAGATATACTTGCTAAAGTGATCAACGAATATCACATAATATTTAAAGCCTTCATGAGATGTAACTGGGGAAGACCAAACATCAGAGAATATAACGTCAAGAGGACTAGAAGAGACAATACTGGAATCATTAAAAGGAAGTTTATGACTTTTGATGCAAAGACAAGAATCACAACTAAACTGTTTGGATGGTGCATTAGGTAAACTAAAATGAGACAAGGCATGTGACAGTATTTTGGTAGATGGGTGTCCAAGACGGGCGTGCCAAACCGAGGTAGGAAGTCGATGAGAAACTAGGGCAGTGGGGGAGGGTTTGGAGACTCGTGTCGGCCATACGTATAAGTTGTTAATACGACTCCCGACGAGGAGAGTGGTCCCCGAGCGGCCATCCTGCACCTGAAAAGAGAGAGGGCCAAAAATAATAATAATATTATTTTCACGACAGAGGCTTGAGACGGAGATTAAGTTTTTCGACATATGAGGTACCACCAAAACATTTGTAACTTTCAGCAAAGGAAGGCCATTAAAGCATAAGGAACCAGTGTGAGAAATATTTAAACCTTTACCATCACCAATTTCTACATTTTCAGAACCATCAAAGGTAGAGTGGAAGGATAGATTTGACAAATCATTGGTAATGTGGTGAGAAGCACCCGAGTCCAGAATCCACGGGCTATTTGATTGGGAGGACGAAGCAGAGTGGGCCGAATAAGCTGGAAACTGCGATTTCTGCCCTCTGGAATGAGTTTCGCCACTTTGACCCAGCGAGTTAGGGCTGGGTCGACCCGCTGGGTTGCCGGAGTGAGCGGACGGCGGCGGGAGGTCTGGGCAGAAGCGTGCCGTATGCCCTGGCGTGCGGCAGTATTGACAGGTTCCGTGATAGGGCCTGGGCGCTGTCGATCGCGGGTGAGAATCGCCAGATCTGGGTTTCGTATTTGGGCGCGCCGATCGAGGAGGGTGTTTGCCGGCGACCAAGGCCGATGCCGGCGCCGGTGCGATGGCGGAGTGCGATTGGGTGGCCATCTGTACCTCTGCACTGAGTATTTTATCGCAGAGTTCATCGAAGGGTATCAGCGTGTCTCTCGCCTGAATCGCCGTGGAGATGTCGCGGAAAGATTCGTCGAGGCCGGTCAAGACACGAAGGGTGACGTCCTCCGCGTCCGACGGAACTCCGAGCAGGGCCAATTCGTCGACTACTGAGCGGACCTCCATCAAAAATTCAGTTACGGATCGAGTTCCCTTGGTGAGGCTCGGAAATTTATATTTGAGGACTAAGATTCGACCCCGAGAAGGTTTTCCATAGATGCGTTCAAGCGTCGACCAAGCTTCATGAGATGTTTTGGCCGAAGCGATGAAGGGGATGAGTGTAGGAGTCATGGAGCCAACACGAGCAGAGAAAATAAGGTGATCTTGACGAACCCACTTCAAATATTCAGGATTGGGTTGCGCCAGAGCATTCTTTTCGGTCGCCGGAATAGTAGAGGATGATTCGGTCGCCGGAATAGTAGGGGACGGACAAGGGAGTTTGCCGTCAACATAGCCGAACAAATCATAGCCAATAAGAAGGAGGCGAAATTGAAGGGACCACGCCCCATAATTCGTGGGGGTGAGTTTCAGAGGGGGCTTGGGAAGAGACATTGAAGGCAATGAATGGTGAGTTTGGGTTCGCCGGAGCTGCCATGGGAGGAGAGGGTGAAGCGAGTTCAGGAATTGTGGTAATTTTGGTTTGAGTGAGTGAGCAGTGGAAGAGATATGTGGGTAGGAGCAGTTTGTTAAAAGCTGAATAATAGGGGGAGTTCGTAACAGGGGGCAAGGCAAGGTTTGTAAAGTGTTGGAAATTATTTTGTGGGTAATGGTTCAGTTTTTTTTTTTTTTTTTTTTTAAACCGAATCAAGGAGGGAGGTTGGAACAGAGGTTCTGTTATATGAAGTGGAATTGCAGCGGAGGTGATAAGGCTTCTGGTGTTATTTTATTTTTATTATTTTTGTGAAATTAACGCTTCTGGTATTTGTGAAAAGAAATTAAGGCTTCTGGTATTATGTGAAAAGGAAAATAAGGTTTCTTGAAAAGTAGAGATTGGAAGAAGATCGAGGGGTTCTTCTTTGAATAACCGTATGGTGGTTAAGAGAGGTTGTAACAACCAGCGGTTAAGGGCGTCGTCGGTGGTTAATGCCGGACGGAGATGGGCGTCGGTGGTTAATGCCGGACGGAGATGGGCATCGGTGGTTAATGCCGGACGGAGATGGTGATCGAGGCGTGAGCCAGGTGGCTCGTTGATACCATATAGAGAAACAATGAATAGTGAAATTATATTTTCATTGAATGAATCGTAAAGTGTTTACAAGAGATATATTTATAGATACAAAGTGTATCTATATTTACAAGATATGAATAAATATTTACATTAAATATTCTAAGAGATAAGAATGAATCATAATATTAAAAGATACAAATCTTTATAATATTATATACCTAATAGATACTAAACTAGAACAGTACGTTTATATTCAAAAACATGTTTTAATGTGATTTCTTTTACTAGCTTTTTTTTTTTAGATATTTCTTATACTAGCTTTTATTTGTATAATAAAATGTGTCACTGGATCTAATCTTTAAGGATTATACATACATATTGTGTTCTTCAATATCCCGTGAGAAATTTTATAATAACTCTAATAGATGAGATTCTCCTACATTCACATGTATTATTTTAAATACTTTATGCTTAAAATTTTGAGATAGGTAAATGTATAAACCGATAATCAACAGTGATTGTAGCTGGTTGATTGAATTTTGGTATTTGTTTGATGTTCAGGTAATAGACATGCATTCAAGAAAACAGTTGGTTTCGTCACTAGAGAACAATATGCTGAGAAGGTATGTTGTGTGTACTTATTTATTTGGTGATTCTTAGCACTGCATCAACCCCTTTTTCATTCCATTTGTAAGTATCAAGTTAAAAATATAGATAAATACTCATTTATTTTTAAGCGAAATATATTAACTGATCACAAAATAATGTCATTTCTATCCCACCCCAATGCAGCACCTTCAATGACAGTTATTCGATCTAGGAATACAAAGAGCCTGAATTTTGTAATTCCCTTACTCAAGCTCAATTAATATTAAAGGAGGATGTATAAATGTAATAGAAATACCGAAATAAACAAGTGATATATCAAATCTAAGAATAGACTTTGGGGGTGTAACAATCTTTCAATAATTAGATAGTAGTAAATGACAAAATGTTGACCTATTGGTATTAACAAAAATTGTCGCAATGTATATTGAGGATAAATATGAACCTCCAAATAAGAGAACTGTAGCGAGTATAAATTCATAGTTAAAAAAATGACTTATATATTAATATGGTATATATACTAGATATATGACAAGGGAGAAGTTACCAGTCAAAGTTTTATAAAATCTTAAAGTTTATTTCTATGCTCATCCTCAACTAACAAGGTTTGAAGTGGATAATTCAATTTAGATGTAAGATGACAAGTATCCACTTAAAATAAAATATTCTTGAAATGAGGCTAGAGTCGAGAAGAATGGGAACGGACCCGGGACAATGAAAATAATTTGAACTAATAAAGGTACATATTATGTGAGTTTTCTACTTTCCATTAATGATGATCGAAAACTATAATGTTTTTTCCCTATTGATGTAATGAGTCAAATATGTATAAACTCAAATCCAACTGAAATGATTAGACCGTTTCTAAAAGATTATGGGAATAGACATATATTGGATTTTAAATGTTTGGCTTAATTTTGGTGCATAACATTTTTACTCCCTAAAAAATACGAAAGTTGTGATAAACACGTTTTGGTTTTGAGTTGTGATCATCCACTCGCAATGCAATCATGACGTCCAATTGTTAAAGTTGTTCAAGCTATATATATTCATTACCTCATCATGCGTTTTTTGTAAAATACATTAAAGGAGAATTATTGGATGATTTTATATTTATGATGCTTTTTTTTGTATATGCACTTTGATAGTTACTTAGGAATAAACATATATCCACTATATCGCATGATTTGCAGATTTGAGTTTCTCACACCGCGTTTTATCAAAGAAAATGGATGACCTGAAAAAACAAAAATACTGAGAGAATTAAAAGTTAGTAGAAGTTTATCCCTGAGCTTCTCAATCTTTTAGAAGACTTGTATGGTGACAAGCGTACCAGCGAGAAGTGATTGTTATTAATTGCATACCAAGATCAAGATTATGGATAGGGATGGCAATGGGGCAGAGCAGGGCGGGTATCTCAATATCCAAACCTGCCCCGCGCATATACGCATCCGCCCTGCCCTGCCCTGCCCCATGATCTTCTACGGGGCAGCATTTTATGCCCTGCCCCGCGCGGGTACTTGCCCTGCCCCGTCCCACGCTTGATATGGGGCAGCATTTTATAGTCTTGCCCCGTCCTGTCCTACCCCAAGTCTAATTTTATATGTATATAAATTATTTAAAATGATATAAACTAAACATTAAAATTCATCATTAAACTAAACTAAAATAAACATTGGTATAAATTATGGTTAGTTTACTTAATTAAATTATTATATATGTATATATATATATTTAAATTCGGTACAGGGCGGAGCGGGGCAGGGCAGAGCAATAAATATGTAAACCTATGTCTGCCCTGCTCTGCGCACGGGGCGGGCCTGACTTGCCCCATTCTCAGAATGGGGCAGAGCAGAGCAGGTCAAAATCTCTCGGGGCAGGGCGGGGCGACACCAGGGCAGGTCATTTTGTCATCCCTAATTATGGAGGAAGAGGATTACATGGCAATAATGGTGAATGGGTAGAAAACATCAATTTGGGAACCACTTAGAACAATGTTGATTAGAGATCGTAGAGAAAATGAAGGAGTCGGAGAAGGTGGAAACGAGTAAACGAAAAAATAAGTGTGGATTTGATGTTAGGGTTGAAGTTTTGTTTGGTTTTTTGTTTGAATTGAATTTTCATTTCAGTTTAAATGAGAGTGCATTAGCCCATGTCCAATGCTTAGGTCTTTAATAATAAGAAATGCTTTGTTTAATTTCATTTTCTAAGAGGGAGGGGGAGTTTTGGTGGTTGCATAAATGGCACAGGGGAAATAAACAAAAAAATGTAGTATTTATATGTATTTCAATAAATTGAGTTTTATTTTACTTTGTTTGAATAAATGTACTGAATTATATATGAATACATTACTCAAAATAAGTAAACTATGAAAATAATGATAGTATGATAGACTTCAAACATTTTTCGGAGATTGTGTTTTAATATATATGTAAAAAGCTATTTATTTATTATTTTACAATTAAAAAAAAAAAGAGCCCCGTGCATCGCACGGGTGAAAACTAGTTTATATAATGAAACGAAAAAACCCGTCTACCTTTATTAATATCAAATAATTTTTCTTTCCTGTATCAATTTATTTGCACCTTAAAAAAATTTAAGTCAGAGCAGAACTATGTGTGAACTGACCAACCCTTAAAATAATTTATTTACACCTTGAGAATTTTGAACCTCAAAAATACATTAACTCTTATATATATATATATACACATGATGTAATTTGGTGTTACGCAAGTATGGTGAATATTTCATCATTTTAGACGAGTTAGACTTGGAATTGAAAAACATTCCCCCTGTAAAAAAGAAAATCATTCCCAATAAAACCCCTACAAATTATTTTTCTTTTGTACTTGAATGTAGCAAATATAATGGGTGAGTAATAAATAATACACTTTGAAAATTTTCCTCCACGTTACTCCTCAAATAAGAATTCAATATGTTCCCATCACCTTGCATATGGGACGAAATTCTTTCGTGGGATCAGCGCTCATACATTTTAGGTTCGATTCCTATTGAAAGCAACCCCACTTATTTAAATTGTCCACTTGATGTGTGTCCTCCCCAAAGGGTTATAGGTGATAATTTGACCAACGAGTAAAGGACAGTATTAAAAATTAATATATAAGAATTAATTTTTCACCTGTCTACAAGTTTAAGACATTTTGGTGAAACGAAATTCTTTCAAAGTTAGATGGAGGAAGATGAAGAATTACGTACAAATTAACTACTATATTTTATTTGGAGAATTAAAATAGTACGTAGTACAAATTAAAAATCTTAATTTCACTACTAATATCTACGCATCTTGATTTTATTTTGAAACCAATCGTTGTTGCTAAACGAAACATGACGCGCGTGACAACATAGGTTCCAATATCATCTTTTTTCTTCATCCGCACCTTGTATTGCGGTCCCCTGTCTCCATCCACGTAATTCTTACCCTTTGGAAGTCTGTATATAATCATGTTGAAACCCATCAAATTTTGAAACACATCCCATCCCATTCTCTCTCTCTTTCTTTCTAAACTTAACTTGCAACAATCCCTAGCTAGTCTCTTAAAAAAGGGCACACACATCAAATTTCGGTTTGCCTGAGGAGGTTTTGTCGGTAATACCGACAGACCCCTTCGATCAACTGGAGTTAGCGAGGAAAATTACTTCAATGGCAACCTCAAAACTTGTCCAAAGAGAACAAGATCTTCAAAAAAGGGTAAATAATTTTTTATTTTATTTTTTGTAATTAATTATGAATTAGTTGACTAGCTAGTACTGATTGAATTTTTTTAATTTATGAAAGATTGGGATGCAGCATCAGATGATGATGGGGAGAGCTGATTCTTCTTCGTCCGTAATGGCGGATAAGGTGATAACTTTCTTTCTTTCTTAATTTCAAATTTGCTTAGTTATTTAGTTAGTGTTTCTTTTTCTTATTGGTATTTGCTTTACCTTACCATACCAATGTATAGTTTTTGGGCTCCATGCTCTCATAGGTCATAGGTCGATACTACTTGGTTGTATATTTGCAATACTATAACGAACAAATACACTTTTGAGTAAGTTGTTTTTGTGACTAAATTGTGCAAAAATACGAAAAAGTGAGTCACCTTATCGCAGGCCTCTACTCGGGATAATAGGCCCAATTTCGTCGTTATCCACCAAGATAAATTATCGAACTGAGTTGACGCACATCATCATCTAGTGCACCCATTTTTCTGCAAATCCCATTTTGTAGAGGATTGCCTCCAAAAAAAGTCCAATCAACTATGTCGTATGCTTTACTGATATCTATCTTAACCTATACATCTCCTCGGGAGCCATGCCTTTTGTTTTTCATTGCATGAATGGTTTCGATTTTCGAACGCGATCAAAACATTGTCTTGAATCAATCGGCCCTAGACAAATGCTGATTGGGCCTTGTCGATGAGGTCTGGGAGAACTTCTTTGAGTTTATTGCAAAGGACTTTAGACACGATTTTGTAGATGACGTTGCAAAGCGAGATAGGTCGAAGGTTCTTTATCGTTTGAGAGGCGTCAATTTTGGGGATCAGAACTATAGTGGTGTTGTTTATTCCTTGGGGGAGTTCCTCCCTAATCAACCAGGATTTGCTTTCAAAATATATGTCATTACCCAGGAGGTCCCAATATTGTTTGTAGAAGGTAAGGTTGAAGTCGTCCAGTCTAGGAGCCGAATCCTCTTGCATCTGTTTGATAGTTGTGTCGAACTCTTCTTTGGAGAAGTTGCGAATTAATTGGGAATTCTGATCCTTCGATATCATGCGGGTAACCGGTTGTAGAAATCCAACAACGTCTTCTCGATCCGTGTTGGCTGTGAAAAGGGTTGTGAAGTAGTAGCTAGCAAGGTTACAAAGGCCCTCTTGTGATTCGATCTAATCCCCAGATTCATTGGAAAGTCGTTTTATTTGGTTTTTTTTTCTTCGTGTGGAGGCAGTCGCATGGAAGAATACATTCGCCCTCTGGCGCCAGTAGGTTTCTTCCTGTTGAAGAATTAAACCGAAATCCATTTGGGTTTGCTGAAATTCTTGACGCCCTGTTGCTTTTGTGTTGCTTTGGAGGTTGAAGAGTTTTTGCTGTAGTTCACATTTCAGGATACGGAACTTTGAATCAACTGTTTTACCCCACTCAGACAGGGTGTTGCCCATGACTTTTAACTTATTGTTCATAGATAGGTTATTGAAGCTATTCCAGTAATTATGGACCACCCGGTTTAGGTCCGGTTCATTTAGTCATATGTTCTCGAATCTGAAATATTTTCTCCGAAATCTAGTAGGGGCTGGAGTGGTGTCGAAGAGGATGAGAGTGTGATCAGATATTGGGGCGACCAGGTTGTATAAAGTAGCGTTGGGGTAACGGTTGTGCCATGAAGGGTTCCCCATAACTCTATCAAGGCGTTGTTCAATAATGGTTTTCGGATCACTGCCTCTGTGATAAGTGTAGGGGTAGCCTTGGAGGTCAATGTCTGAGAGTTGACAATTGAAGACAGCTTCTCGGAAGTCATTAAATAGGTGGCGGGGGTGAGGGGTTCGTCCTCTTTTTATCTGCCATAGTCAGGGGAGGTTATTAGAGTTTTCAATGGATCTGAGTAAGTTCCAATATGATTGTCTTCCGTTGCGATCCGAAAAGCCATAATAGCTAGTGAGTTGTCAAGGTCCCTGTTCATCAGTAATGCTTAAGTTAATATGATTGTTGGAATAATTCAAAACGGAGCAAGTATTATTATTATTCCAAAGCATAGCTAAACCACCATTGTAGTTGATACAATCGATAGTAAAACAAGAGGAGAAATTAAGTTTGATACGAATAAACTCTAGTATAATACCAAATGAAAGGGTTTCACAAAGGAAAACAATGTCGGGCTTTCGAACTCGAACGAGTTCGCACAGTGCCAGAAATGCAGTTGGTTGGCCCAAACCCCTACAATTCCAACTTAGAATCTTCATTACTCCCGGCTGGTCTCCGAGCCGGGACCAACCGATAAAAAATGGTCATCATCATCTTGGGCGGTAATGGGTGTCTTGCCTAGCCTGGTGCTTTGTTGCTTCCTTTTCTTAAATTCCAGCGAGTCAATGTCGACCCTCAACTCTTCATCATAATTGCTCTCTTGGTCAAAGATAGGATTTGATAAAATTAATCCTTTATTTGATTGATTGTCATTGAATCTCGGTCATGAATTTCCATGAATGTTGGCATAATTAGCATTTAGTCCCGATTCATTATTCCCCTAATTGTTCTCTCCTGGATTGGCGTCATATTGTGGGGGGTTATTTCGGTAACCGCTATTGTCATTATTGTGGGATTTAATGTTTTCCCCCTCTCCTGCTGACTGTTCGGAGCTACCTAATTTCGACCAAAGCCACTTATCGCCGGCCAGAATAGGTTTGTGTCTGTCTGGTGCCACCAACTTGATGCTCCACTTGAATTCCTCCTTTCTGGCATTTGCATCATATCTTTTTGCGCAGTAGTGGATTGTGTGGTGAGCAAGCCACAGTAGAAGCAAAAGATGTTGAGCCTTTCGTATTTGAACTTGACCTTGGACCTTGCACCGAATTCCAATTAGATTTTTTTTATCGTTTGAGCGGTTTTGAGACGTCAATGGCCACACGGATGCGCATGTATTGCATCCATGAGGCGCCCTTGTTTGAGGTATCATATTCTATGAAACAACCAATGTAATCTCCAAGTGCTCGACCTACTTGTTCCGAGAAGTAACCCACTGGGACTTCATATATCTGAACCCAAAAGAGGGCAGTCGTTAGTGGTACTTGAGTGGGAATTTCTCCTTTTTGTAGTTGATGAAGGATAAGCATATGGTTACCCATGTGCCATGGGCTTCCACCCACAACGTGTTTGAAGTCCACCATATGGTTGAATTGGAATAGGAGTCTGCCCTCTCCGACGTCTTTTATCATCATGCCCCTCACCGGTTTCCAGAGGCTTGCTAGTCTGCTTCTAATGAGATTGAAGGATAGATTTGATTCAGTGAGAAAGCGGCCCAAAATACTGAGGTGGGCGCCTTCTCCTCCTGTATTTCTTTAAGGCCCGGAGCAAGGAGGAGTTTTGTTTCCTCATCGTTATCGTGAATGTTGAGATTTTCCATCAGATTAGAGAGGGTAGTTGTTTTGCGGTGGTTTTTTTTAAGTATAAATAGGGTCGGTCCCCATCGGGAGACCTGATTTAGCGGGATGCGAATTGAAGAGGATCCCTGACTCCTATCACAAATTGAATCGGGGAGAATCACAAATCGGATCGGTGGGGGTCAATTACTATGTGCAGATAACGGAATAGGATCTAGATTGGAATAGGATCCCGTCTGATATCACAAATCAAATCTGGGAGAATGCCTAGATCAGATCGGTGGGGATCAAACATAATTAGCAGATTACGGGATAGGATGCTGATTGGAAATCTAGGAGGGAATTTGGAAAACTTGGCTCTCGACTAGGAGAGAAAAAACTCTAATCAACCATTACATGCAGAGACGGTGCCACAATGGGGCCAAGGGGGGCACTGGGCCCCCCACCAATTTTATTTTTTTATATATATATACTCCCTCCGTCCCGTAATTATTTGTACATTTTTTATTGGGACGTCACAAGATTATTTACACACTTTTAATATGGAAATACCCAACGAAATTAATTAATACCCTCCCAACATCATTTTATTTTCAAAATTGTCACTCATTTTTTGCATACATTTTACTTTACATACCACCAAATTCATTTTACACCTCACCAAATCACCAAAAATACTCATACTTTAATTATCAACCACTAAATCCACTTTTCTTAAAAACTGTGCCCGTGCAAATAATAGAATATTGGAACACATTAATGTATTAATTAAAAGACATTTACAACGAAGAAATAAAATATTTTTTAAATTAAATATTTTAGCAATTTTTAAATTGTTTCACTTCATATTAAATTAAACTATCAAAAACTTCAAAATAAAATGAAAGTCAGCTTATTCAATTTAATTTAATGAAATGTATTGACAATTTTATCATATAAAATTTCGATGAGTATAATAAATACATATTATTTTATTTTTAAAGTAATGTTAATCGGGCCCCTACCGAGATTTTCTGGCTCCGTCACTGATTACATGGATACGATCGGGAGTACAATTTTTTGATGTTCATGTATATTTAGTGAACAGTGATATCTAATCTTATTCGAAAAACTCGTCAATACAAATGACCATTATTATTATTACATTGATTGGAAAATAAAAGGTTGGCTTTTGGAGATTATTGATTTGAAATGTAGGATGTTACATCTCTCATTTTAGGATTGGAAAATAAAAGGTTGGCTTTTGGAGATTATTGATTTGAAATGTAGGATGTTACATCTCTCATTTTAGGATTTAAAATTTGAATTATATCATATTTTAAATTTTAAATTAAACACATATCATCACTATTTATTAGGATTTTGAAATTCTTGATATTTCTTTAAATTTTCATTATCCTAAACAATTTCAACTCAAACATCCTGAGGGATTTCAAATGTGATTTGAGTTTTTCAGTATATGAACTCCTCATTTCAAATCTATTGCTATACAAGATTTATAAGGTTCAAAATCTATTCGATTTCATATAATTGAATTTAGACTAGGAGTTTCCTACATCGGTGACTCAAGTCTAATGTTGAAAAATGTGTTGAATAATTAGAGAGTACTATTTACCCTTAATTAAATTGCATGAAGTTTTAAATTTTTTCACACAAGTATTTTGACTTTAAAATTAGTTTTTCGAATTTATAAATTTTACTCCCTCCGTCCCGAGATAATTTGCATAGTTTGACCGGCACGTTGTTTAAGAAAAGTGAATTTATTGATTGATGATGTAAGATAAATGAGCATTTTAGGTAATTTGATGATGTATAAAGTGGATTTGATGATGTGTAAAGTGAAATGTATGAAAAAAATGAGTTGCAAATTTGAAAATAAAATGATATTGTGAGGTTATTAATTTTGTGCTGAATTTTCATATAAAGAGTGTGCAAGTAATTTTGGGAATTTCCATATAAAGAGTGTGCAAGTAATTTTGGGACGTTTAAGTTAGCAAGTAATGGAGGGAGTAGTATTTTAGTCATTTTATCATCAAACACAGATTTAATTTGGGCTACAGCTATTTCAACCCCAAATTTTGTAAGTACACCTTGATTTTAATTATTTTAAGGTATGCTTGAAATGTACGAAATACCCTATCCTTATTTATATATAAAAAAAAAACCTCATTCCATCAAAAAAAAAAAAAAAAACTCATACTAAGTACACCCACCCCGTAACTCGTTGAAATAGGAAATCACAGTAAAAGAAACACCAAAACTGTACACACACAAAAAAAAAAAAAAAAACTCATCTTATACTATAGAATTTTTGTCCGGCGTCCTATGGTGTGCTCGTACTTGGTATAATTTATAAATTTTACTCCCTCCGTCCCGAGATAATTCACATTGTTTGACCAGCACGTTGTTTAAGAAAAGTGAATTTAGTGGTTGATGATGTAAGATAAAAGAGGAGTATTTTAGGTAATTTGATGATGTGTAACGTGGATTTTATGATGTGTAAAGTGAAATGTATGGAAAAAAAGAGTGACAAATTTGAAAATAAAATGATGTTGTGAGGTTATTAATTTTGTGGGGTATTTCCATATAAAAGAGTGTGCAAGTAATTTTGGGACGTCCCAATAAGAAAAGTGTGGAAGTAGGGATGACAATTTCAACCCGGCCCGCCCCGGACTCGAATTGAAACGGGACGGGTCCGGGTATCACCCTCGACCCGTGACCCGGACCCGTGACCCGTTTTTATATCTATTATATATATATATAAATATAATATATCTTCAATATTTTGATATTTATTAATATATATATAACAATAATTCACCTTCATAAATGTGAAAATAAATTTATAATCATGCTTCTAACACTATTTTATTTATTTTTCAATACAAATCTAAATGTTATGTTATATGTTTTTAAAAAAATTATTTTTTAAAAAAAAAGAATTTATAATGGGCAGCCCCGATTTGACCCGCCCCGCCACGTGACCCAAACGGGTCGACCCGACTCGAACCCGAATTTAAACGGGTTGGATCTGAGCATCAAGGTACCCAACCCGACCCGGCCCATTGCCATCCATATGTGGAAGTAATGGAGGGAGTAGTATTTTAATCATTTTATCAACAAACACATATTTAATTTGGGCTACAGCTATTTCAACCCCAAATTTTGTAAGTACACCTTGATTTTAATTATTTTAAGGTATGCTTGAAATGTACGAAATACCCTATCCT
Source organism: Galeopsis tetrahit (assembly GCA_963675135.1). NCBI lineage: Eukaryota > Viridiplantae > Streptophyta > Magnoliopsida > Lamiales > Lamiaceae > Galeopsis > Galeopsis tetrahit. Next base: position 26,037,012 of record OY776125.1, on the reverse strand, counting down.
TATTTATATATATAAAAAACCTCATACTAAGTACACCCACCCCGTAACTCGTTGAAATAGGAAATCACAGCAAAAGAAACACCAAAACTGTACACACACAAAAAAAAAAAAAAACTCATCTTATACTATAGAATTTTTGTCCGGCGTCCTGTGGTGTGCTCGTACTTGGTATAATTTCAAAAAATGAAAGAAGAACACATACAAAAAATAAAAAAAATTATGAAATTTAATACATTATTTTAAAAAATAAAACCGAACAAAGGTTACAAATTCGAAAAATCTGATTTGAACATTAGTTTAACAAGTCACACATACCCATTGATTTTTTTTTTTTCCGTCCAAACACATGTTTATTTTATACATTATACTCAAATTTTTTTAAAAAAAACATGTGATTTATGAACTTTGTCAACTTCCCCATTACATAAAAATAAAACTCCTTCCAAATCGGTGTGGAGTTTTTTTGAGTGATGGGTATACCAATTTTGTGTACTAATAGAAAAAGTAAAGGGGAAGTTTAAGAAAAAGTGTATTTTAGGTCTTTTGTGATGGTATATTAATCATACGAAAGGTGTGCTAATCGAGTAGGTGTGCTAGGCTTTCAAATAACCGTGGCCTAAAATTCTTCTTAAACAAATTGTTGGTCATATTACAATAAGGTCCATAACCAAATATTATTCAACCCCAACATTTTCTAATCCAAGGCCCAAATTTATTTTAGGCCCATTATAAGAAAAATAGAAAAAGCCCAATTAAACAAAAAGGCCCCGAAAATATCATTTATATTCAGCAACTAGGGTTTTGGCTTAGAGCATTACTTGATTTCCTACCTTCAGACCTCTTCTGCTAAGCTGCCATGGCCGTCGGGTACTCCTTCACTATACTCTCCTGTTTCGTTGATAGATAGTCTGTATTTGTGCATTGTAAATTTGTGATCGATGCAGATGCTCAGATTAATTGATTTTTTTAATCTAAAATTTCAAGTTATGGAACTTCAATAATTGAATACTCCCCTGATTTGGTTTTGACGCAGGAAGAACAAGAGGATTTCGAAGGGGAAGAAGGGTGGCAAGAAGAAAGCGTGAGTGCTTTTCTTATTGGAGGAATTTGTGATTTCACATTTGTTTTCACTCGTTTTTATGTTTTTTTTTTTTTGGCTTATGTGATTTTATGTCCTCTTTCAGTGTTGATCCGTATTCAAAGAAGGAGTGGTATGATCTTAAGGCGCCATCGATTTTCCAGAATAGGAACATCGGAAAAACACTAATTACCCGTACCCAGGGTACCAAGGTACTAACAAAACAATTTATTGTAATACCAATTTGTCTATATAATTAATTGTTTGATGCTAATCATCATCTATGGAAGTAGTTGTTGCTAAATTGATTATATATTGGTTAACCATTGTCTGTTTGTATCATGGGACGGGAGACTGCTGATTACATTGTGTGTAGAAATGCAGAATCATAGACTTCATAGAAATACTAAAATCTTAAGTAATGATAAGGCTGTTTAGGTATATGCTGTATCCTTTTAGAATCATATAAAATTCTGTTAATTTTTTCTGTTTCTGTTTCACAAGAAACTCAATCTAGAAATGCTTAATTACGTCTGTGTAAAGGATAATATCATTGTAGATTTGTGAATACCCCTACTGCCTATGAGTAAAGTTTATAATTGGTTTTCAATGTTTAATTTTCTAGAACTGTATGTGAAGAAGCAATTAGCCCATAACTCATGTTTGTATCTTTATCATTAGAGAGTATAGTGACTGTTATTGCTCATAGTCTAGGTTGTTTGAAACTGTGTTACTCTCTACCCAAATGATGTCCTTTTTTGGCCCAGTGTTATTCCTTCTGAATAAATCATCAACTATTGTTATATATCAGATTGCATCAGAAGGGCTCAAGCATCGTGTGTTTGAGGTGTCCTTGGCTGATCTTCAAGGTGATGAAGATAATGCCTTCCGCAAGATCCGTTTGAGGGCTGAAGATGTCCAGGGAAGAAATGTCCTCTTGAACTTCTGGGTAGGCTCTTGCTTATGCATCTGATTTTTTATATTTTCATATTTTTTTAAATATATAACTACTTATCAATAACTGCTATGTTGTAATTGCAGGGGATGGACTTCACCACCGACAAATTGAGATCACTTGTGAAGAAAAGACAATCACTGATTGAGGCTCATGTAGATGTGAAGACAACAGACAGCTACACTTTGAGGATGTTCATCATTGCCTTTACCAAGAAGCGTGTGAACCAGCAGAAGACAACATGCTATGCACAGTCCAGCCAGATTCGTCAGGTAAAATACTGAACATTTTAAAAGACTGATGTCATACTTCAATTCAGCTAATGATAAAATATAATCCAGATTTAGCCTTAAATTAAGTATTAATCCTTTTGTTATTCTTTTATAAACATGGTTGTTTCTTTTTGATAGATTCGAAGGAAGATGAGGGAGATCATTGTGAACCAATCACAATCCTGTGATCTAAAGGAGTTGGTCCTGAAGTTCATTCCAGAGGCTATCGGCAAAGAGATTGAAAAGGCAACTTCAAGTATCTTCCCTCTGCAGAATGTGTATATCAGGAAGGTTAAGATCTTGAAGGCACCCAAGTTTGACCTCGGCAAGTTGATGGAGGTAGATTTTTATTACCCTTTTGGATTTTGATTCTTATCTTGCTGTTATGGCCGTAAGATGGTTTGTCTAGTCGAATGGTATATCATGCATCTGAATTTGTTTTGAGATTATGATTCGAAAGGGTTCTGCTCCCCTTTAAAAAAACATTTTGTAGCTCCTTGCTGAATAAAATGTGGTTATGTATTGTGTAGGTTCATGGGGATTACAGTGAAGATGTTGGTAAGAATTTGGAGAGGCCTGTTGAAGAAGCACCCGCAGAGCCAACTGAGGTTATTGGTGCATAGATAGTTTGGTCTGTTGTGCCTTCTCTTTATGCTGTCTAGAGATTAAACAATGTTCTACTATCTATCTTTCTCTTTTGGAGTGATCTCGGAAAATATTATGTGTTTTATTTTACTCCTTTGATTTCTTTCTTTCAAAATTGTTCAAAAGATCCAACTATGGTTTCTTATATTGAGTTATAATTTTTGTCCCTCTGTGTTTTATTTTTCTTGAGAAGCGGAATCTTAGTATTGAGGTAAACCTGCAGATTTTATCTAGTTTGAATTTTTTGATCAACCCCATGTTGGTAGAAGCTTATAAAATTATGCTTGATAATCCATTATCATGTTCGACCTTTTTAATATATGGTCATTATTTTCTGTGTAATATAGATAATAAAATGATTATTTATAAATAAAGTTAATTATATTTTTAGTTATAAATGATGGTTGTAGGGTGGATATTATTAATATTCATAATGAAATTGGATGTTCTATTACAAAAGGATTTGTAACATTTTTGGTATTTTCTGTAATGTTTTTTTGCGAAGAAGATGATAGAGATAAGATGGAGAAGGGAGAGAGTTGTTGAGTATTTTCTGCCTTCATTCATTTGCCAAGTCAACCCTTGCAAGTTAATACGTCAAAACTAGGTACTAAAAACCAAGATAATACAAGTATTTCAGAAAATAACAATCCCACAGTAACACAAATTTTATTTTTATTTTATTTGACGGTTTATTTTTATTTTATTTGACGTTTTACAGTAAAACTTGTTGGTTTATCTTATTTGTTCATTCTACAATTGTTTGCATACATATGATACTCCCAATTACTTTTACCCTCATTTCAACTATCTATTTTACTTTTATTCATGTAAGTTTATAAAAATTGTCCTAACACTCCACTCATTACATTTTTTTCTTAAAAAATATGCCTATTTTATAGTATTTATTGTATGAGACGGGTGAAGTAATAAATAAATAACCTAAAATGTCAGCCATCTACTCCTCATCGAACAGCTTACAGCTGTGCTTCATTCCTCTTTTAGGAAATAACTTGTTTTCTGTGAGAACTGGGAGCCTATCTCATTTCTTCATTGAACTCAACCTATCTTCTTCATGAACTCAACCTTCTTCTCACCTCCTCATCGAACTCAGCTTGTGTCCATAACATTGGACAATAAACAAAAGGAAAACGATAATAAATAAATTTTGAACCGAGTATTAATTTCATGTTATGTTTGGATGGAGAAATTTGATTTGAGAAGATATTTCAAATAAAAAAAATTTGAAAATAGATAAATTTCAAATGACATGTTTTAGTGAGGATTTAAAATCCTCTCAACAAATCCTAAGGGCATGTTTGTTTTGAGATTTTGAGGATTTTGAAGAATTTCAAAATCTAGTGAATTTCATAATTATAATATGGAGTACTTTTTATGTTTTGTGTTTGTTTTGGGATTTATGTAGGATAGAATTTAACTTTATAGTATAGGATTATAGATATTTATATAGGGTTTGTAGGTATTTATAAAGTTGAATTTTATAGGGTTATAGGGTGGGATTTTGAAATTCTGAATCAAAATCCCAAACTGTAACAGGGTGGAATTTCGAAATCCCAAATCCGGATTTTCCATCCCAAAACAAACATGTCCTAAGGAACTTTTTAATCCAAACAAGTGAAGTGAATTTGGATGGTGGATTTAAAATCTATAGATCAAATTCCTATAGGAGCCTCAGAGAATTAGGAGGGGTCGTATTCCATTATAGCCCTTCTACTTGTTTTATTTTTTGAATAAAAATTTCACATTTATATAATTTTTGCTAGCCTTCTACTTGTTTTATTTAAAAAAAAAATTACACTAATAGTATATTTATTGCATTCAAATGACATAAACGATTGAGTTGGAACGATTGAGTTGGACGAAGTAATGTAAAAAGTGAATTGGAAGATTTCAGATTTTTTTTTAAATAAAAAATGCTCCTTATTTTGTTAACGTAGAAAAACAAGTGAAGTGAATTTGGATGGTGGATTTGAAATCCATACATCAAATTCCTCCATGGTATGCCTCAGAGAATTAGGGGTCGTATTCCAGTCCCTTCTACTTGTTTTATTTTTTGAATAAAAATTTCACATTTATATATTTTTTGTTAGCCTTCTACTTGTTTTATTAAAAAAAAAAAAGTTACACTAATAGTATATTTATTGCATTCAAATGACAAACGATTGAGTTGGATGGAGTAATGTAAAAAGTGAGTTGGAAGATTTCAGATTTTTTTTAAATAAAAAATGCTACAATGTAGTCTAAACAAAAAAAAATATTGAAAGACAACAAAATAATCTGAAATCTTAAAAATAACAGAGAGAGGTAGATTAACATTATAAACCCTCCCTTTTTCCCTCCCCAAGATTCGAACCCTAGATTCCGGGTAGTGGTCAATAAAATCCCTTAGAACATAGTCCGTTTGGCGTGTTCCATCACTTTGATCCTCCATGTTTTCACCGTCTGTTTCAGTTTTGGTGATGACATTTCGTCTTTCAGTTTTGGTGATGACATTTCGTCTTGAGGGCAGTCTTCGATGTTCTTGACCAATTGACAGTTCAAATCGAATATAGAAACAATAGTATCCTCTGCTTCTTCCAACGGTTGCTTACGTATTCGACGCTCTTGAACTATTTACCCTTCTTATTCGTGCCCAATTTCCACTTCAGCTCGTTCATATTTGACGCTCTTAAACTTTTTACTCTTCTTATTCGTCTCCAATTTCCACTTCAGCTCGTCTTCCAGCTTCTCAGCATCTTGTGAAGTCTCCCAAGGATTTTGTGTCGTTGAGGATAATATCTCTAATATGCATCTTTTCTTTAATTAGGATTTTGATTTTTGACAATATCCTAATGTCAATGTCTTTAGCCTTAATTGACATTTTCAAAAGAAAATAGAAAAATGGCATGTATACTCTTTATATCTCAGAAGGGAAAATTGATATGTAGAAAGTTTTCTTGAAACAAAATTCAAATTTCGATATTTATTTTTAATTAATTGAGTTTGTTGTTTAAAATTTATGTAGTAAAATTTATATTATCTGGTATTCCAAATGAATTGTATATTTAAGAAAAAATATTATTTTTATCATCGAAGTTTGATTATGTGGTTAGTCAAATTATTATTGACTAATTGTTTGCATTTTTATTAAAAAAATTAGATTTTTTAAATAATATTTCAATGATTTTCATATTAAATTTGTATAATGATGGAAAATATAAACTTATTTTTTTAAAGTAGTTATTTATTTGAATTCATTTTCCTATTTATAATTATTCAAGCATGATAATCTACTAATATTTGTGGTGAAGAATGAAGATTAAGGTAAAAATTCTCTAAAATATTAAGAATTCTCTAAAATTATCAATTCATGTTAAGAATATTTCATAAACTTATTTTCCTTGATATAAAAAAGGAAAATATTAGTAACTAAATGTGGATGATTAGTAAACTAAGATGACAAAAAAATAAAAATCTCTTATATTTAAACACTTAAATACATATTTGAATACATAGATGCAATAAATAAGAATCTTATATAATAAAAGGAGGATGCGACTCTCCTGTGTGCGACACGTGTCAAATTTACTTCTGCCATGTGTCAATTAGAGGCCAAAGGGTTTTGCCACGTGTGCCCTTATTAAAAACGGGCCATTGAATTTCGAAATGGCCTTTCCCTTCCGTATTGCCTTTCTTAATTTCCTCTCGGCATAAGGAAGTTGTATAAACCCTCAATCAATTCCACAATAAATGAGCCTCAAATGAACATTCCGAAAACAAAAAAAGTAGCAATCAGAAAATCTAAGAGGCGAAGAAGCAGCAAAAAACACACACACAAACACTCGCTACTAATTTAAATTGAAAAGGAAAACTTTGAGAGAATCGAGTTCAAGGACTCAACAGGTTTGTTTCAAATTCGCTCTTCATTACTTGTGGTGTTTTTTTTACTGAATTTTATCTTCTTGTCCTTGGTTTTAATTTTGTGACTAGAATTCTTTGTCTGCAACTGCAATGGAGGTTGATGTGGGGGGTTATCAACGGCTAGGTTATGGCCTTCAATCTTTTAAGAACATTACGCAGTATGGGAAACAAAAAATTTCACTCAATGCAGATTTCCTCGGTAATAGTTATTTTGAAGGGCTTTTATTGGAAGAATTATCTCTCGGTACGTATGATGTTTTAAATTACATAGCTAATTTTCAAGTTGGCAATTGACTATCATTCTCAGAATTTTAAACTTAGTTTCTTATTCCAGGTTTTAGTGCATTTCTTACAACTCCGCAGATTGATGTATTGTTTGTCCTGGGTTATTTGCTGCATTTTGGCCGGCAGAGTGTGAATTGATGGATGAACGATATATTGTGGGTTGGATGAAGAAACATGGCGTGATTAAAAAATTGAGCTTATCTGGCGGTAAAACATTTTGTTTTATAAGTGGCTGAATTTCCATATGGGTACCTTGAGATGAGATGCATAATAAGATGTTGGCACATAACAACCTTTGTGTTACTTAGATTTTAGTACTCTTGAATGTTTAATTATCTTTGAGAATATCATACTAATTTGGTTTTTCTTTCTACAGAAGCCAATGATTTAGTGAGAAGTAAGATTCATCCAACATCAATATATAATTAGTGGTTACAGGGTGCTCTTCTAATTTTATTATATTTTTGTTTTGTCTTCCATTTTTTATTTATTATCGAAGAACCCTTTCAATTTTGTTTTGTTTATTTTATTTTTATATCTGTTATATGTTGATGCTGAGACTTTGATTTCATAATTTTGTTGTCAGCTGGCTATGAGGGAAGCATGCAAATTTGTAGATGAAAAGCTGGTTGTAAAGGTATCACTCTTCTGTCATTTGATTACTCCAGAAATGATTGTTACCGTTTGCTAAGGCTTTCATATATTTCAAGATCGCCACAAAGGCTAAATTTTTTATGCATATACTGTTCAATTTACCTTTTTAAATTGCCCTATAAAGTTTACTATGATAGAGTTTCTGATATTGTATGTAGAAAGTGATTCACGTGTTATGCAACACTAAATAAACAACCGCAAGTATACGGCGTCTATTGTAGCGTGATAAGCACGAGGTCGATCCCACGAGAAGGTTAAGCGTAAAAGGGTAGTTTGCTAATCGAGTTCTAAATAGACGTGATCGATAATTTGAAAGTTGAATTACTCCTAAGATTGTCTAACAATGTGTCACAAATAAACAACGAAAGAGTAATGACGAAATCGATCAAATAACATGCAAATCAAGAAAACGAAGGTAAAATGGATAAAAACGCAAAGAAGGAAAGGTGGGTTCCAAGGCAATTGTAATACATAGATATCCGTTTATGATCTCGTTTAAATGGCCATTAAGGTTATCTCATACAGGGTGATCACACAAGAAGAATTAATTAATCTCTCGATCTAATTAACCAAAGACGCAATGTAACATAGGCTCGTATTTCTACCTCACAAATGTTATACCGCCTAAAATAGCTCCTAGGATCATTCAAGTCCCTCTCCGATAATTAATCCTCTTTCGAGATCATAATAATACCGGGTTGCATGCTTGCATACGATTAAACGGAATAAATCTCTCGATCTTACCCCAATTAACAATGAATTAAGCAAATCATCATGGCCAATAACAACATGCTTTGCAATAAGGAATTAAGCACACAAATAAGAGACAAACACCAATTAAAGCAAGAAATTAATCATAAACTTCAATCCAAGTATCTACAATGCCTTAGAACCACAAATTGTTTAGCTAATCAAAAACATACTCAAATTACAAAATCCAAATGAAATAACTAAATAAAAAAGAAAAGAAAGAGAAAGCTTAGTCTAGAATGTGGTAGGGAATGGAATTTGGGAGCTATTGCATCCTTTCTTCCTTGATTTGATGAAGAATTGAGAGAGAAATGGCCAAAACACCTCAAAGTATGTGTAACTATGTGTGGATTGGGGGAGGATGTCTTGGATTTCAAGAAAGAGGGTTTATATAGTGTTGGGGTAGGGTTTGGATGGACAATTTGCAAGTTGGTCCCTAAAAAATGGCCAAATTATGAAGATGGCACCGAAATTGAAGTTGGGCATAGGTGGAGCTCGGCCGTGGCCTTGTCTCGGCCGAGGCGTGTGGAGCAGGGGAGGATGGTAGCTCGGCTGAGAAGGGTGCTCGGCCGTGCTATTTCGATGCCCAAATCTTCGGTTTCGAGGTCGGCCAGCTCGAGCAAGGAGCTCGACCGTGGCGCGCGGATGGTGCTTGGCCAGATGCTCGGCCGAGAAGGGTGCTCGGCCGTGCCCTTCATGCCCCCAAAAATTGCTGTTTCGGCCTACCCTCTTCCGAGAAGAATGCTCGACCGAGGCCTTGTTTTGGCTTGAAAATGGCTCGGCCGAGCCCGTGTCTCGGCCGTGCTCTTGCGCGATTTCTACCCCTTTCTCGTTTCGTGCATATCTTTCGCCTCGGGTGTCCAATGGACTCGATTCTTTTGGCTATTCCACTCTGTTTTTCAAGACGAATCCAACGGTGCACTCCTCTTCCTGATCCAGTGAAGTATGGTTGGTGTTTTGCTTCAAATTCCATCGTATTTCCTACAAAATCGACAAAACACAACCTTTCTCTCATTTCGGCTTAAACAATCATATTCAATGCATAATTCAATGAAATCCACATCAAAACATGCTTCACATGTGCCTCTAAAACGTGTAAATTCCACCCGAATCAGAAAGGTAAAATTGTACGTTTTTTCTTAAGATCTCGATTCATGGATTTTATATAGTCGTATTTCTTCTGCACAAAATTTGTAGTTAGATGAACTGATCATACAAATGTATAAATGTCTTGGTGCATAGGATTCTTGAATATTCTGTCTACTACTGCAACAAGTTGATAGGATATGATCAGTTCACCCTTTTTACTAACATTTTATTCATGTGTGTAGGTTGAAAAAGTTGGTAAAGACTGTCTTGTAAACTCTGCCAAGACCAGTATGTCCTCAAACTCTCAAAGCTGATAGGAGGCGATAGCTATATCTTTGCAAATTTGGTAAGTTGATGGATGAGGAACTATAGAGCTCAATAATCTTGTCATGGATGTATTATCAGTGCAATTTATAGGTTTTATACATCATTTTTTGTGCTGTATTAGTTATGTACTATATATTAAGCGTGTATTTTAGCAAATGTTGAGCACAGTTCTTCACGAACCTTGCTGATTGGGGTGCCTTTTTTGTGTGGATAATTTTAGTTCTTTACATTTTGGTTTTGACGATAGGAAAAAAAAGTTCAAGGCACTAACTGCATCAACTACTTTTTTCCAATTCAATTTGTGTGAGTTATTTTATCTTATATTGTTATTAATGTTATGTGTTATTTTAACTCTTTAAGTTTTTATTTATTTCACACTTTCACGCGTTTCTTTGGTTTCTATTACAGAGAGGATTGCATAGTACTTAGTAGTGCGCCTAATCTATGATTTTACGGTAATTTCATTTTTTAATGAACTATGAGACTAGATCTTAATCATTTTATGTGGAATTATCATTTGGAAAGATTCACAGAGATTTAAGATTATTAAATGGCGATGACTCGACAATGGTGGTTCTGGCCTACAAGCGAGACAGAGAGACACGAGTCGTGGTGAGCCCAGAAAACCATGTCACGGCGGCACAATTTCTTCCGAGTAATACAATCGCGTCAGGTTGAGGCGATGTAAGATTCATCGCAGAGGTTTTATTTCTTACCGTTTAATTTCTTACTTATTGGGGTATTTCATTCTCCTGTTAATCTGTTATGATATAGAAATGATCCAAAGCCCTCATGATTTTTTAAATTGAAAGAATGTCATGTCTAAGAAGAGTTATATATATGAGTTATAGTAGTCTGTAGATTTTATATATCTTTTGATATATGCATGCAGTTTATATGAAATATTGTCTGTAGATTTTCCAGCAATCATGCACATATTTTATTCCCTTCTTTTCATAAGCAGAAATTACTTAAATTTTATTTATGATACTTGGATTCATAATTTTAGAATTTCGTGTCCAATGTTAATTGTAGTTTCAAGATATGGGGTGTATGGAAAAACTGAGGAGAAGAGGAATTAGTTAAAAAATCATGAGAAAGTAGCAATTGAAGAAGAAAGCGATTTTGTTTTCTACCAGTTGGATGGGAATTAAAAGAAAAGATGCATATTTAGAATTGCAAAACTTGCACATGGTTGATTCTTTAAACTCCAGATTCTTTAAACTCCAGGTTCTACAAACCAAACTGGAAAATTACTGGAGCAAATGTACCTGAAATGATTATGACAAGTTTCCTATAACGAGATGAACCAATTGACTAATTTGTGTTTGCAGATCTCCTGGCTCTATCAGAAGCAAGTGGTAGTTTTGGCCCTCAAATTGAAGGTGGCCAGGTCAGTTCAGTATCAGCTGTGGAAATCGTTGTCAGCAAGATCAGGGCATCTAATTTTGTCACAATCCGGTTTGGATTGGATTATCTAAACATGGTTTCACTATTGATCATGACACCATGCACATAAGATCATTTAACACAACTTGCATGCTCTACAAAAATTATGTTATGACTAAGCTATAGTATTTCTTGTCTAATTGTGAGACGTGAAAACATTATGTTATGACTAAGCATATAATATTTCTGGCTCAATTTTTTTTTTTTTTTTTTTTGTAATTTTAATAAGAATTTGTGGTCATATAACATGTGAAAGTTCAGTCCCATGCCATGCCATGCCATGCCCTTTTTTTTTTATCTTAATTTACCACCCAAAAATGATTGTTGATTCCAAGTTTAAACATATTGAGTGATCACGAGAAGCGTAGATTTATGACCAGTATGTTGCGGTTGCATGGATCAAGCATAATATGTTCTAACCGCTGTTCATGTGCACTTATAATATAATATGTTCTAACCGTTGTTCATGTGCACTTATAATGGATGAATCATATTTTTTCTCATTAACGGACTCCAAAAAGATTTCACAATTTAAAAATTATTAAAAGATTTAACTACTTATTTTCATATACATTAATTAGATTGACATGTCTTTTAGTATTAAAGATTTATTTTTGAAAGAAGAAAAACCACCAGGGACTACAGTATTTAATCCAAAAAGAAAGGATGTAAGGCATTCTTCTTTCGGATTTCTCTTGACGTTCTCACTCCCTGTTACCACTGCTCCATCTTACTCTTGTGAGATGGTAGAGTTCGCAGCCTCATGATGTGCTCTGTATTAAAGAAATTGTATGCAACCAACTGATTCTATTTTTATGTAATTTTTAAAAGTGAAATTATGTGAGTTGTATTATAGGGATCAAACTCCTCTATAATAACAATGCTATATTGTTTAGAGTATGTTAAGTCTTTATTTTTTATTTGTCAACGCTCCATTATTAAGGGGCAAAGATTTTTTTAGAAACAAAGTTGATTAATATCTGAAGAGAAGATCAGGAAAGAACGTGATTTGGGCTAGAAAAATAAGGGTTTCCACATTACTTAGGAAAATGTTAACTTTACTGAGTAATATTAAATTGAAAAAAATGAAAGGAAAGGATTCAAGTTAGGAAAGCAATAATCTCCAGCAACTATGGAATAATTTGAATAAAAATATGTTTCAATTAGTAAAGGTAACTCCTGATTTATTTATTTTCTAAAAAAATTGACCTAATTTTTTTCCAACAATTGCAAGTAAATCTACTCCCAAACGAGTTTATAACTAATGACCATTAGAATTTTATTCATCTTCAGTACTTAATTTTCGTTCAGAAATTTGGAATCAACTTTTTAAAATATTTATTGTAGATTAGCTCTATCCACGTATGATTGTTATTTTATTTAACATATACTATAAAGCAACAAAAATGCTGACTATATTTCTATAAATTGTATTTTCTCTGTCTCAGATTAAGTGTCAATTTACCATCTGTACATATTTTAAGGAAGAGTAGTATTAAATGAATAATAGGGTATTAAAGTAGAAAGATATAGAAAAGAGAAAAAGTAAAATGAGATTAAAAAAGAGATAAATGTAAGAAATTTAAGGAGAGAATGTGACAATAGATTACACTTAGGGGGACCAAGCTTAAGATTTCCTTCGGGGTTGTCTTAACGTGGATTTATACTCTCAATTTTATAGATTCACTTAATTTGTAGAGGAGCTCCCTTTTTATTTACTATGGATTTTATTTCTAAAAATGTTTTTCCCTGAAAAAGTTTTTGGCACTATGACCTTTTGAACAAAGTGTATTCATAGATTTTAGGTTTCTTTTTATATAAGATCGATTTCAATTATTATTATTCCGTATTAGGAAGAGATACTGACAAAATTGAAATGAGTAATTTAGTTTGAGATGTTTTAAATGGTAAATTTGAACACTTATTCTAAAAACGAAGAGAGTATATTGTAAAGGGTAATATAAAGTAGTGTGCTTATACTAAACACAATAAACATGTATTGTTTCCTTTTGTAACTTCCCTTTGTTAGTTAGTTTGAATAGTTAGTGGTTAGTTAGTAACTACTAGTTGTTACTTAGTCTATAAATATAGATTAGGGTCTTTTGTATTTCTTAATGCACTTTATGCACTTTAGCATTGTAAACATTGTAACACTCCATATATGAAATACATTTTGTTTTGTATTTTCTTCTTTACAATTATTAGATGAGTGTGTGTTTACATCTCTACATGGTATCGGAGCTATGTATTGATTAATTTATGATCGAGTAAATAAGTTTGTCGATCATATGTTTCCGCAATTTGGTATGCATGGATTTCCGAATTTCTTGAGTTTTTGTACTCATTTATGCCAAATCTTTGATGGATTTGGATTTCTTTTTTTCTCTTTACGGGTTTTATGCTCGTGAATTTTTTGGATTCGATTTTATCTTGATTCGAATTCTTCTTTGAGTTTCTTGAGTTTTATACTCATTTCTTTGCGAGTTTTATGCTCGTGAGTTTTATATTCGATTTCATGTTGATTCGAAATCGATTTTTCGTGTATATCACGATTCCATTTTTTTTTTTTTGGAATATTTGTGAAATTCTCACCACGGATTGGATGAATTCGATTATTGGTGTCTATGATGGACATGGAGGTAAGGTAGTTGCCAAATTATGTGGAAAGTACCTTCATCAACAAGTGCTCAAGAATGAAGCATATGTGGCTGGTGGATTTTTGTGTTGTTTTCGGTCGATTCTCGACGTTTGGAGATTGATCATTACTCACATTGTTAAAATGAGGTTGATTGACATTCACTCTCATTTTGAGGGGGGTGTAAAGGGTAATATAAAGTAGTGTGCTTATACTAAACACAATAAACATGTATTGTTTCCTTTTGTAACTTCCCTTTATTAGTTAGTTTGAATAGTTAGTGGTTAGTTAGTAACTACTAGTTGTTACTTAGTCTATAAATATAGATTAGGGTCTTTTGTATTTCTTATTGCACTTTATGCATTTTAGCATTGTAAACATTGTAACACTCCATATATGAAATACATTTTGTTTTGTATTTTCTTCTTTACAATTATTAGATGAGTGTATGTTTACATCTCTACATATATAAAAAAATTACAACAGCCCGGGCAAAAAACTAGTTATAACAATAGATTCTACCATTTAAATTGAATTAAACAACACATTTGGCATTAAATTAAAAAAATAGTAAAAACGTAGGATTTGGTAATATGATTGATTACAAATAAATCCAATCAAGTTGAATGTACAAAGATATCCGAATTTTAGTTGACTAATTTTGAAAATATATGTATTCTTCAAATTCAAAATTGCCTTTTGTTCAGGTACTCGTATTTAAATTTCTTTCTCTATTATCCAAAAAATTATCTGAATGTATTTTTTTTTAAAACAAAATATTATCAGAATGTATTGCAAAAATACCTAAAAGTTATGGTGAATTCCAGTAAAAACAAATGAGATGTGAGTCGTGTGGATAAAAAAAAAAAAGGTTTATAAAAAAATGGAAAATATACCTTCTTCCATTTAAAAATAAATAAATTTACCCATTTCATAACAAATATTTTTTACGATGCCGATTCGTGGGTAAGGAGGTTGTGGGAGAGATGGGTAAATAACATATTTTCTTATGACTGTGTGTAATTTTTTTTAATTAAAATGAGTGAATAATTTGTTCCCTAAAATGTACTCCCTCCGTCCCACAATAACTTTCACACTTTTTTTTAGGGACTTCCCACAATAACTTTCACACCCTTTTAAATTTTAAATGGAAAATCTTTTATAAACTCAACCCTCACAATAACCTCAATTTTACAAAAATGTCATTACTTTATCTCCACACATACACAAAAGTCAACTCATTTCTTTACTTTATACACAAAGTTTTACAAAATTACCCCTCAAAACTTCACTCATTATTACACTTTCTTAATTTTCGTGCCCATCAACCTATGAAGATTAATATGGGACGGAGGAAGTACTACTATTAGTTTCATATAAATTTCAAGCATAGCATAAAAATGGAATTCATGATGTAGAAGGTTTTCAGAATTGGTACCAATAACATAAAATGAGTTGTCCCAGATTCTTTTCTGTAGGTCCCTATGTTGAGTTAATATCGAGGGAAGCTAAAGAAAATGTCTAGAGGGGGGTGAATAGACTTTTCTAAAATCTTTCGATATATCAGAATTACAATGTGCGGAATACGAAATTAACAATGAGCCCAATTAAAGTTTATACTCAACTTATTTCGAGAACTCTGTTTTATATATACTCAACTAGTCTTGTTCAGATATGTAATTCAATCAATCAAACAATCAATCAATTAAACAACAAACAAAACAGTAAAGTAAATCAAACACGAGATTTATAGTGGTTCGACAACTTGTCTACATCCACTCTCACAAACCCAGTTGTGAAATTCTTATTAACTCTTCCAATCGAGTAATATGTTCTTGTAGCTTTAAGTCCCAAGAAATAAGACTTAGATCTTCTCGATTATATCTCCAGATATATCTTCGATCTTACTAGCTATTTTACAAGTAACTAGCAACTTGAAACAATAAACGGAAATAAAACTTCTCTTCGTTCAGTAGTAGCCTTCTTCGATCTTCACTTGTCTTGCGTAGCTTCACTTTCTGAACTTCAATCTCTGAGAGTAATTTCTTCTTTGAATCTTCAATAATGCTTGCAGTATCAATATTTCAGTAGTCTTCCAGTAGTCTCTAATCAATGAATACCTTGGGGTATTTATAGACTTCCAATTCCAAGAACATTCAGTTGTGTAACAACCTTTCTTGAAAACTAACTTGTAACTGATTCTTTTTTATCTTTTCACGCGTTTCTTCAGTTAATTAGTTATTCCTTAACTAATTCTTCAATCTTTATCTTCAACACGCTTTTGTAACTAACTTCAAGTTAACCTGTCTTGTTTAGACGCGCACCTGTCTTGTCCAGTAGTAGTAGACCATGTCTTCCACTTGTTTTGTGCAGTAGACTTCTTCAGATTACATCATAGAACTAATCTAGTCCTATCCTCTAATCCTAACAAGACTATTACATTACTTTAAGCTCTTGTTTACAAAGCTTAGTCAACTAAAAAAACTTATACAAAGAATCTATCTATTACATTTAAAACCATGAGCTCTATACAACAATTATTCATAGCTCAATAACAATCTAACATATACGAATAACAAATATGAAGTACTTATAAATCGTACTTATCTTTCAATAATACTTATCTTTTTAAAACTAGTACTTGTCTTGTGAATTCTACTGGTCTTGTACAAGATGACTTCAACTTAACTAGACTAGATCAGTCAACACTTAGAAAATATTCAAGTCTACTTTTGGCTTATCAAAACTTCATCTTTTATCTTTTATCATTATTTAGGACTTGTTCTAGGATTCATATCCCAACAATTTCCCCCTTTTTTATGAAGCCAAAACTACTTGAATCTTTTCATAATAGTAGACTAGTTAAGTAGTTATCTTGTCTTAAACATCAAAATAGTACTTATCTTTTCATTCATTTCAAAACAAGATCAGTAGATATTACAAATACTTAATCAAAATAAAAACTAAGTACCAGAGCAACCAAAAAAAACTAATCTGATACAATACCTTCTTAAGAACTTGGAACACCAAAAGCATCTAGTAGCCTTTTGTGAATGATAGTCATGTGTTCTTCAGTCTCGATCTTCTCTTTCTCCAGTAGTTCTTCTTCAAACTTCTTAATATGATTGTAATCGATCCTTTTTCCAGAACCTAACATAGGAGTAATCCATTTAGGAAAAATAGGAACAAGAATATTAAAACTTACCGCAGTTGCAATCCTCATGATCAAGTTCCATAGATTCCGATCTTGAGTTTCCATGAACTTGTCAAAAATCGCGTATAACTCTTCTTTGCTCTCTGGATCTCCAAACTTGCGAATAATCCAGTGATCCAACTCCCACTTCAGCTTGACTTTGAACCATGCCTCTTTATGTTCATCGTCAATAAAATTATCAATGTAGGCATCTTCAACTTGATCTGGATCAGTCTTCAACTTCAGCAACATTTTGATATGCTTTCCTA
Organism: Galeopsis tetrahit; assembly: GCA_963675135.1. Taxonomy (NCBI): domain Eukaryota; kingdom Viridiplantae; phylum Streptophyta; class Magnoliopsida; order Lamiales; family Lamiaceae; genus Galeopsis; species Galeopsis tetrahit. The sequence continues at coordinate 26,019,490 of OY776125.1, read as the reverse complement.
ACACTTTCTTGTTAGCATAATGAACTTCTTCCAGCTTCTGCTTCTTATGAAGAGCTTCAACCTCTTCATCACCAATATCAACTAGAATATCTCCCAACTGTTCTTTCTTCTTCTCTAGAACAAGTTTCCTCTTGACTTGTCTAGTCTGAACTTCAACTTCAGGAGATGCAATACTTTTTCCTTTTAGCAATCTTTTATGTTCTTCAGCTTGTTCAAGATCTGCCTTCTTAACTAGCCTTCCTCTCTTGGGAATTTTAAGATCTTGTATAGCTGTTGCAGCTTCCTTCATCTCTGGTTTAGCACTTGACTTCTCTTCAACTCTACTTGTCTCTTCCCCCTTTTTGGCTTCATCACTTGCCTTAAGAGTGAATAGACTAGTGAATCGAGTCATTTCTTCTTTCAGTGCTTCCTTCATAGCTTCAGCCGCGAGCTCTATCTGTCTTTGATGCGTCTGGTCACGACTCATTTTGTCTAGTCGATCAACAGTAGACTCCAGCTTCTTTGAGTTAATAGCCAACTCATCTTTGAAATGAACAGCTGTCTGACGCAGTAGAGTATTTTGCTTAGTCAACTCAGTGAGCATAGCTTGAGAACGCACCAACTGATCTTGTGCTTCTCGTCTTTGTTCATCAGCTATTTCAATTTTCACACGGTATAGTCTTTCCATCTTACTAGATTCTTCAGCTAACGATCTTGCAAATGAAATGGATCTTTTCTCAGAAAAATCAACTTGCTTCTGAAGAAAACGTTCAACTTCCGCATATAACTCAGCTCGGAAAGTTGAGTCCATTTTGTTGACCTCTCCAACAATCAATTCTCTCGAGGAGTCAACAAGTGATTGGTTTTGCTCAACTAGCACGTCCTTAACCTTTGAATTTAAGAACTCATCAACAGCAGAGTGAACAACATCTCTCAAGTCCGACTTCAACTCTGTAAGATATCCTTCAGAGAAACCTTGAGTAGACGACTGAGCTTCAGCAACAACCTCTTCTTGAACTTTCTCAATAAGTTCATCTTCTGTAAACATTACAGCGTCCATGAACTCATCATCTTCAACTCCAAAGACGACAGAGTCCACATCATCAGAATTTTCAGACTCATCTTCTGACTGATCTGACGTTTGAATGCCAGCTTCAACAGTTACAGCTCTCAACTCTTCTTCTGGTAGATCAGTCTGAACACCAACATCAAACTTGACCTCTGAAGATAAAATATCATCAGGTATGTTCAGCATTTTCTTCACCAATGCTGTCAAAGCATGAGGTGGAAACAGTTCAGAGTGGTCCTTGACTCCACTATTCTCCTTCTGTTCCATCTCCCAATCTTGAAAATTAGAGATACCTCTCATGCCTTGTATGACTTCAAACAGATCTTCTGTTGGGGATGACTTCAATGCATACCAAGTGCATATCCTTAGAAGTTTTTCATAAGCTTATGAAGATGTGTCAATCTCTATTGATGGTAGCATTTTCCTTAGATTATGTGACATCTTCAAACGCATTCTCTTCTCTCTTAAACACATCGGATAGTAAACAAGGGATTCGAATCTAACATCAGACGGGGTCTGAGCAGGTGGGGTCCCTGTCTCAGTTGTTGCAGTGGCAACTGGTGTCTTGTCTGAAGTAGATGGGTTGAGGGGTTCAACATATTCTGTTGAGGTAATAGGAATTTGGATGGTGGTTTCTTGGTGCTTTAATGTGGCTTGGTTTGGTTCGACAGTTGTAGAAGTATCAACTGTATCGTATATAGTAGTGTGTGGGGTTATGTTGGCTCGAAGTGGTTGTACTGCCAACACTGATGAGGTTTTGGGTACAGGTTTGGCACGAGATCGGAGTGATCTGGCCTTGGTTTTAACAGGGAGAGAGAGAGGAATTGACAAAGTTCGAGAAGAAGTACCAACCTTTTCTTCAGTCGACTTGTCTGGTCAAGGACTCGACTCGACTCTCACCAGTCAATATACTTGCAATTCTTCCTCTTCCGTCTCAGGCTCCTTGTCTGAGTGAGTCTCTTCTGAATCTCCTGCAGCCTCAATCATAGCCTCCTCTTCCACATACTGAACTAGTCTTCTACTAGTTCCAGCCTCAACTTCTTCAGAACCTTCACTGCCCGACTTGTCTTCTCCAGAACTAGACGAGGCAGCTTCAATCATGGCGTCATCAGGATTGATCTGGACTTGTCTGGTGGCAGCCGATCTAGCAGCAGCTTGCTTAGCCAGAGCCTCCTTCTTCAAATAATGCTTTAGAGGATGGAATGGCTTGCCTTTGCTCCAACTCGTCTTGTTGGGCAATAAGATGGGTAGAATGATGCTCAACTTGTTTCCAAAACTTACATTTGCAGACACAACCCAGTTCACTGTACTGGTGTCAACTTGCACAAACTTCTTGTAATACATCACTCTGTCCAAAAAGAGTTTAGTCAAGTTTCCTTCAGTAATTCCATCATGAATCACAGCCATAATTCTTGCTTTCTGGGGCGTCACAGAGTCAAAACTCCCAGTGGCTCCTAGCAACATTTTTGATGCGATATCAAGAAGAGTCTTGTATTTGTCAAGTAGCTCCTTCTTCTTGACCACAGGAACTTTTCCATCGCTTTTCAATTTCAGCTTTTTTCCACAGAAAATACTCAAATACCTCAACTCTCTGCCTTCAGCATATCTTTCGATATCTATCGATCCGGATGGCAATTTCAGTGATTCTGTCAGAAATTCACGAGTGATCTCCACTCGCCTTCTTCCAACAAAGGCTTCAATCGAGTCGCCTTGTCGAGTTGCAGTAGCATAAAACTCTAACACTTCTTCCTCTAGCACAACCTCAGGAAATGCCTCCAAATAGGGTCTCAAACCGCATCTAAAGCATTTTATCAAGATTTCTTTGTTGTCTTCAGTGTGATTCCCTTTGAAAAACACCGATCCTTCTACATGCACTCTTCCTTCGGTGATGTACTTACCGAGATCAAACCTAGCTTGCATGTTAGTACGAGCATCAAATATCGAAACGATCGACATAGTAGACTGATTAAGAAAATTAAGAGATTTCGAGTGATTTTGAGTGCTTGAGAGGTTATGAAAATCAAGAGATAAGAACTTGTGAGCAGTTATGAACGAGTAGTATGGGTTTTGTTAAACCTTGAATGTTGAAATCAATGGTTGAGATTGAAAGATTTAATCCAATGGACACATATGAAAGTCTTTTGAAATTCAGTTTGGCGGAATCGAGAATATTACGTGATTTAGTATCGTAACATTTGAAATCCACCTCTTCTATTGGTAGGATAGAGGGGTGTATTCCTCTGACCTAGCACAGTAGAGTTTTAGCACGAACTGGTTATATACACCTCATTAAATGGAGTGTATAAATCCAAAAAAAAATTCATTACTCAAATTACATATATATCCTTAATTCGTTTTGTTTAAACACTTAGAGTATTTAAATCATGAAACCACTTATCTTGTCTGTTCGTGTCTATCCAGAACAGACGAGTAGACTGGCGTGCACAAGACGAGTTCCCCCTTCGACTGTGCTTGTCTACTTTGAACATCAAACGATTATTTGTACCTGTCTTATCTTGTGCGACAGATAGTCGAGTAGAATAATTAGAATGAATATCAATTTAAGTCAATGATCAAGGTTCAAACAAGATGACTGTTACCAAACTAAAGAGTCAACATAAGGATCTTTAAGAAATCAAGGATTCCCCCTTAAATGTTTATTCCCTTAGTATTACCCTCAGCTTTACCAGCTTCCTCATCGGGTTGTTTGGTCAACTTGTCTGACCTTGTATACCTGTCTGTTGGGTGAGTAGACGAGTGCTCTGCTCTTTTTGTGGTAACATGTCTGTTTCTCCTTTCTTCTTAGGACTGTACCTGTCTAGTTAGTATATTTCTACATACTAGTAGGATCAAGATCAATTAGTCCTAGACTAATGCATAATTCACGAAATCGGGCCTCAGCTAATGGTTTTGTGAAAATATCAGCTCTTTGAAAATCAGTGTGAATCTTTTCCATGCGAATATCCTTCTTTTCTACATGATCACGTATGAAATGGTGTTTCACATCAACATGCTTACAACGTGTGTGCAGAACAGGATTTTGTGTAATGGCAATAGCACTGTTACTATCACAGAAAATAGGAACATTTGATTCACAAATATTATAATCTCTAAGCTGTTGAATAAGCCATAATAATTGACTACAACAACTACCAGCAGCCATGTACTCGGCTTCAGTAGTAGAGGTAGCAACACTTGTCTGCTTTTTCGAAAACCATGAAATAAGTTTTGTGCCTAAGAATTGACAAGAACCAGATGTAGATTTCCTATCTATTCTACAACCACCAAAATCAGAATCAGAGTAGCCACTTAGAGATAGATCATCATTTGAAGGATACCATATACCACGATTGATGGTCCCTTTCAAATATTTCAATATCCTTTTAGTGGTTTCCATATGACTCTCTTTTGGATTAACTTGAAAACGAGCACATACACCAACAGAAAATGCAATATCAGGTCTACTAGCAGTCAAGTACAGTAATGAACCAATAAGTCCACGGTAATGAGTTTGATCAGCACACTTACCATTCTCGTCTGGGTCCATCCTGTAAGTAGGTTGCATAGGTACTCCAGAAGATTTGCATGTCTTAATACCATACTTGTCTAGTAGATTACGAGTATACTTTGCTTGATTTATGAAAATCCCTTCTGGGGTTTGTTTTACTTGAAGTCCAAGAAAGTAATTCATTTCACCCATCATTGACATCTCAAATTTACTTTGCATGAGTGTTGAGAAACTTTCACTCAACTTTTTGTTAGGTGATCCAAAAATGATGTCATCTACGTAAATTTGGACGAGTAAAATGTCTTTCCCTTCTTGTCTTCTAAACAAGGTTCTATCGACCTTGCCCTTAGTAAAACCATTTTCTAATAGAAATTGAGAAAGAGTGTCGTACCAGGCTCTTGGAGCTTGCTTTAGTCCATATAAGGCCTTCTTTAATCTGTATACCTGGTTACCTTTGACTTCGAAACCTGGGGGTTGTTCAACATACACTTCTTCCGCAAGAATACCGTTAAGAAATGCACTTTTAACATCCATTTGATATACGGTAAATTTCATGTAAGCAGCATATGCAAGGAACAATCGAATGGCTTCTAGTCTAGCAACAGGAGCATATGTTTCATCATAATCTATGCCTTCAGCTTGTGAATAGCCTTGGGCGACTAGTCTAGCCTTATTACGAACAACTACATCATTCTCATCTTTCTTATTCTTGAAAATCCATCGAGTGCCAACTACATTATGATGTTTAGGTCTATCAACAAGTTCCCAGACGTCATTTCAAACAAACTGATTCAACTCGTCTTGCATAGCGATGATCCAATTACTATCAGCTAAAGCCTCTTTAATGGTTTTAGGCTCGATAGATGAGAGGAAACAACACCAGCAAAACAAAGATGGACTAGGTTGTTCTTGTGACTCAAAGAGTTGTCGTCTAGTCTTTACACCAATAGTAGAGTCTCCAATGATGTTTTCAGTATCATGAGCAGATTTCCATGTTTTTCTAGTCTTCGTAAGCATAGTATCATCATCTAGATCAGTTATAGCATCATGCATGTCAACATCATCTAGATCACTTGATTTACCTGGAGTAGATGAGTCAACTAGAGCAGGCATGTCTACTGGTCTAGTAGACTTACCTTGAGCACTTACCCTTTCCTTGTCATCAGATTCGAGGGCTTTCATGAATGGATTGTATGCTTGAACGGATTCATATACCTCTAAATCTTTGTCAGATTCGATAGTTAGCTCAGTAACTTTCTCACTGATCTTGTTGGCAGACGAGTCCTGTTGAGATTCATCGAAAACCACATGTGGTGTTTCTTCCACACAAAGGGTTGAGTAGTTGAATACTCTAAATGCTTTGCTAGTCGAGGAGTATCCTAAGAATATCCCCTCGTCTGCTTTAGCATCGAATGCATTCAACTTGTTTTTCCCATTGTTATGGATAAAACACTTACAGCCAAATATATGAAAATATGAAACTCTGGGTTTTCTACCTTTCCATACCTCATAGGGCGTCTTACCTAGTGCTTTATTGATTGCACTTCTGTTTTGGGAATGGCATGCAGTATTGATCGCTTCTGCCCAAAACTTCTGAGGAGTATTATACTCTGTCAGCATGGTCCTGCAGGCCTCCTTAAGAGTTCTGTTCCTTCGCTCTGCTACTCCATTTTGTTGTGGTGTCCTTGCTGCACTAGTAAGGTGCTGGATGCCACGCTTAGAACAAAATTCTTTAATATAGCAGTTAATAAATTCAGTACCCTTGTCACTACGGATCTTGACAATGGACTGATTCTTCTCAACTTGTATCTTCTTCAACAGATCAGGTAGGAGTGTTTGTGTATCACTCTTCTTGTGTAAGAAGACAACTCAAGTGAACTTAGAATAGTCATCTACCACAACAAGTGTGTACCTTCTACCGTTCAAAGTTGGAGGAGTTATTGGGCCATGTAGGTCCATATGTAGGAGTTCGAGAACTCTACTTGTTGAGAGGGATGGAATAGATTTAAAGGAACCTTTTACCTGTTTACCTTTCTGACAGGACGTGCATACATGTGACTTGTAGTAGACTTCATTGGGAATACCTTCCACAAGGTAGTCTCTGGCTATCTTATTAAGAACCTTAAAGTTTAGATGACAGAGGCGTCTATGCCAGAGCCAGCCAAGTTCTTTAGGATTTTTAGTAAGCAGACAGGTGTCCCTCGGACAACTGTTCCAGTTCACTATGTACACACTTCCTTGTCTTATGCCGACCAGTAGGACTGTGTGTGTCCTTTTGTCAATGATTTCACATTTGCGACTCTTGAACTGCACCTTGTATCCACGATCACAAAATTGTGAAACAGAGAGTAAATTGTATTTCAAGCCTTCAACATATGAGACATCTTGGATCTCTATGTCTCCATTCCGAATGTAACCGAATCCTTTAGTAACAGCAGTGGAGCTATCACCAAATATTACTTTTGGTCCTTCTTGCTCATGGTAGCTTGATAGAAGTGTCTTAGTACCAGTCATGTGGTGCGAACAGCCACTGTCTATGTACCAAGTTTCTCCTATTGAGCCACCCTTCTTGTATAGATCGAGTCGACCCTGCATTAGATGGTATTTCATAATTTAGGTACCCTCCTTGTTTATTGGGTCCTGGGGGGTTAGTCGAGTTCAATGGAATCCAAATGTACATTGGAGTCCTGAACAAGTTTGATCTTCTAAGCTTTCGACCATATTTGTTGCAAAATAAGACCTTGTTGTCCTTATCTGGCCTATCAGTCGAGTTCGGGTCTACTCTTTGGAGATAGCCTTTCGACTTGATCTCTACTTGAGCAGGCACTTGTCTATGATAGTCAGAGTAGGGTTTATATGCATTAGGTCCATACGGTTTATAGACATGTTTAGGTCTTTCTTCTCCTTTGATATCATATGACAAAGGTGGAGGATATAGAACAGCTTGTGTACGATATTTTGGACCTTCCTGTCTAGGTCTAGACGAGTAGAGTTGAGACTGCCTTATGAAAGGAGGTCTAGACTCTTGTCGTCTAGTCTGCACTTGTCTAGTACTCGTCTCCTCAGGATACCAATCCTCGTATCTGACCTGGTTGGGTCGTCTACGATTAGTGGTCCTTAGAAGATTAGTTCTAGGTTGAACAGGCTTGTTGTTACCATTCTTTTTACCTCCTTTGGTAATTGGAATGTTAACTCGAGCTTGTTTTGGTATAGTACCTTTAGATGGAGTATCAATATCGTATATCATTGGTCCTTTTCCTTTATCATTAGTCAAAGAGCTTGAGATGGAAATAGTAGGGTTCTTAGGAACTTGAGTAAATGAGCTTGATGTCTCAGCACCTATGCCTGTCTTGTCAGCAGGAGCCCTATACCTATCTGACAGTTCAAGGTTAACCTTAGAGGAGTTAACCAGGTCAGTAAGTTTAAGGTCTAGAGTGACAACCTCGGTTTCTAAGAACTTATTACGTTCTTCAAGCTTTTTGCACTTGCTTTTTAAAACATCGAATTCATGTTTCTCAGTAGCATGTGTCTTAAGTAGGTCTTGATACAACTTGTCTGTCAATGCACACTTGTCTTTGAGTTGACTCAACTCTTCTTGCAAGCGTTTATTTAGGACTGTTATATTAGGATCTACTTTAGACTGAGCTTCCTTAAGATCAATGATTTCTTGTCTTAAAATGATGTTTTCGTCACTGACTTCAATGATTGCCTTGTTGGCAAGTAGGAGGTCGTCTTCAACTGCACTAGTAGAGTGCTGAAGGCTACTCCCTACTTTGCTACTAGCAGTATCACTTTCATCAGATTCTGATTCATCACAAGATTGAAAAGATGTAGCAGATGATACCTCTTGGTCGATTTTAGCCATGCAGCATAGACCATCATCTACTATGAAAGCTTCATCGTGATCTGGTTCAGACGGGTAGCTAGATGAGGATGATGGCAACTCGTCTGAGTCAGAATCAGAGTCATCATTGGCCATCATTGCCTTCTTACCACGGTTGTATCTTCTTTCCCTTCGTGCTTTGCGTTCTTCTCGATCATCCGTACTCAGGTCTGGACATTCATATATGTAGTGACCTGTCTTTTCACAGTTATAGCACAAGAGATCATTAGTAGCCTTTTTAATAGGAGAGTTATTCCTTCGTTTATCACGTCTATCAGAACGAGTAATCTTCCTACCATCAGACTCTCTATCTTGTCTGTTACTTTTTGAGACTTCGTCTCTCCTTTCGGACGAGTTTCGGTCTCGTCTGGTCTCAGACGAGTTCTTAGAAGCAGACCCTCTATGCTCTCTATAGAACTTCTTATATCTTCCGAAACGTTTATTCAGCCTATCAAACTTTCTAACCATGAGGCTTACCTGATCCTTCAGACTAAGATCAGTATCTAACTCGTCTTTCACAGAAGTATACCTAGTTTTAGACTTCGACCTGTCTACCTTAGACGAACTAGCCTTAAAAGCAACGTTCTTAGATACAGCATGTTCTCTGTCACTACTTACTATCGGTTCATCTTCGTCTAAATCAAACTCATGAGCCTTTAGAGTTTGAAACATGGTCTCTGCTGTCCACACGTCTATATCTTGGGTATTCTTAACAAGCATTTTTACCATTTTCCATCGACTATCAAGGCTTTTGAGAATCCTAAGATTGATTTCACGTGGAGTATAAGATTTACCAAGGACTTCCAAGTCATTCATGATTTTGGTAAAACGAGTATCCATCTGGTCTATTGTTTCACCAGCTTTCATATGAAATGATTCAAATCTTTGGACTGCTGTAGAAAGCTTGCTTTCTTTGATTAGGGATGTCCCTTCACAAATGATAGCTAAGCGATCCCACATTTCTTTAGCAGTTTTACATTTTAACACTTTTCCCAGATACTCATTAGGAAGAGTGTGTAAGATGTAATTCTTGGCCAAGCTATCCAAATTATTCTGTCTCATTTCTTCTGAGGTTAGTTCTGACCTTGGTTTCTTGACGAGTGTACCCACGGGTTGATTTGTGTCAAGGGCAGCAGTATTAGGGATCATGGTCACTATCGGACCTTCAGTGATGACGGAGATCATTAAGTCGTGAGTGGAACTGAAGATGGCTTCCATCCTTAGCTTCCAATAGTCATAATCTTGAACCTGAAACTTAGGCAACTTGTTAGCGCTGATTTCAAGAGACATGTTTAAACGAGTAGACTAGTGCTAATCAGTTTTATGATCAAGAAGTATATGAGTCAAGATCAGGGAACAAGAAACAGATATATCAAGAATATTGATCAGGAACACGTAAGCAAATAAGATCTTGGACTGAGATTTTCACCCAAGTCTTGAGTTGGTTATCAAGAAACAGCAGTTCGTAAACTACTGCTCTGATACCACTTGTAGGTCCCTAAGTTGAGTTAATATCGAGGGAAGCTAAAGAAAATGTCTAGAGGGGGGTGAATAGACTTTTCTAAAATCTTTCGATATATCAGAATTACAATGTGCGGAATACGAAATTAACAATGAGCCCAATTAAAGTTTATACTCAACTTATTTCGAGAACTCTGTTTTATATATACTCAACTAGTCTTGTTCAGATATGTAATTCAATCAATCAAACAATCAATCAATTAAACAACAAACAAAACAGTAAAGTAAATCAAACACGAGATTTATAGTGGTTCGACAACTTGTCTACATCCACTCTCACAAACCCAGTTGTGAAATTCTTATTAACTCTTCCAATCGAGTAATATGTTCTTGTAGCTTTAAGTCCCAAGAAATAAGACTTAGATCTTCTCGATTATATCTCCAGATATATCTTCGATCTTACTAGCTATTTTACAAGTAACTAGCAACTTGAAACAATAAACGGAAATAAAACTTCTCTTCGTTCAGTAGTAGCCTTCTTCGATCTTCACTTGTCTTGCGTAGCTTCACTTTCTGAACTTCAATCTCTGAGAGTAATTTCTTCTTTGAATCTTCAATAATGCTTGCAGTATCAATATTTCAGTAGTCTTCCAGTAGTCTCTAATCAATGAATACCTTGGGGTATTTATAGACTTCCAATTCCAAGAACATTCAGTTGTGTAACAACCTTTCTTGAAAACTAACTTGTAACTGATTCTTTTTATCTTTTCACGCGTTTCTTCAGTTAATTAGTTATTCCTTAACTAATTCTTCAATCTTTATCTTCAACACGCTTTTGTAACTAACTTCAAGTTAACCTGTCTTGTTTAGACGCGCACCTGTCTTGTCCAGTAGTAGTAGACCATGTCTTCCACTTGTTTTGTGCAGTAGACTTCTTCAGATTACATCATAGAACTAATCTAGTCCTATCCTCTAATCCTAACAAGACTATTACATTACTTTAAGCTCTTGTTTACAAAGCTTAGTCAACTAAAAAAACTTATACAAAGAATTTATCTATTACATTTAAAACCATGAGCTCTATACAACAATTATTCATAGCTCAATAACAATCTAACATATACGAATAACAAATATGAAGTACTTATAAATCGTACTTATCTTTCAATAATACTTATCTTTTTAAAACTAGTACTTGTATTGTGAATTCTACTGGTCTTGTACAAGATGACTTCAACTTAACTAGACTAGATCAGTCAACACTTAGAAAATATTCAAGTCTACTTTTGGCTTATCAAAACTTCATCTTTTATCTTTTATCATTATTTAGGACTTGTTGAATCATAACGTGGAAAAGTTGACCGAGTTTTGATTCAAAACGTGGAATTTTTTTCCGAAAAATCTCATAAAATTTGGCGAACCAGTGCTGAGTTTTTGCAAAACACGATTTTTGTAAAAAAAAATTCTTAAAAATGAAATACACTACACATATATTCATTACAACTACACAATCATGCAATAATACGATCAAATAAAACAATAATAACATGAAAATAATCAATTACAAAGAAATACTATATTTTAGGTGAGAGGAATGAAAAAAAAAACTGATTTTTTTTTGTTTATGGGTGGGGGTGAACTCAGCATACAGGCTTAGCATAGTCTTTTTACCTATTGTTTTAAAATATAAATTGGGATGGAGGGTGAACACATAATATGTGGGGGTCATTTATCCGTGGCCTTCATTGTTTTATCCAAAAAAATCCAGCGTTTGAATGTAGGCCCAAAAAAAGTATTGGGTCCGATGTTCTTATCACCGCATAGTCCGCCAAAATTGGGTGGATATTGGGCCCACGTAGGCCATGGTTATCCGCACCTTCGGATTTTATGAGTTCACCACTCCACACTTTTTACTATTATTTGAAATAACGCGTAAAAATCCGTGATACTCTTTTTATTTTTGAGTTCACTCCTCCTCATAAACCTTCAAGAAAGATAAATCTTACACAAAATCGTGTGCTAAAGAAAAAAAAAAGAAAAGAAAACTTGAAGAAATGAATCGTTTTTGTTTATAATGGCAGGATCATGTGGTACTAAATATATAAACATAATTGTTATTCATTTTTCCTTGTTGTTTTGTATTCAATGTTTATTCATGCCATTGTTGTTTGTTTGTTTATTAAAATTTATACTCTGTATATGTTAACTCAAGTTGGTTTTTTCGAGTTATTTTTTATTTCGTAAATTTTAAAATTTCAATCCTGGTGTACCAAATTTATTTTACAATTCTCGATAAAATTTATTGAGTTTTTTCCAATTATATATTTCAATTTTTTTTTTCACTTTGAAATTTTCTGTCTAAATGTAGCGGGTGTGAAATTGGCAAAACATGGAGCAAGTGGAGGGAAGGTAGTTCTGATAATTTAAAGTGGTGAACTCAACTGAGCGATGAATTCATAAAATTAGAAGGTGAATAAAACTGACCTTTTACACAAGACTTATTTAATTTTTTTTTTCTTTTGGAGCAAGGTTTTAACGGCTTCCCAACCTTTGATTCGATATGTGAACCTATGATTTTAAATATTTTTTTTTATAAACCAACCTTTAATTCGATATTTGAACCTATGATTTTACGTTTTTTTTTTTTATAAAATCTTTATTTGCCTATTAAATTTTTTTTTTTATTCATTTGTTTATATAGCCCAATACTTTGATTAGAAGGTCGGTTATGATTTATGAACACCCATCACACATTCTAAACTCTATATTGATATAATATTTCAAATAATAAATGTTTTACTACACCAATTTAAACATAAAATTAACTTCTATTACACAAAAATTAATAATATTCATAATCAAACAAATCTCATTTGCAAAACCATTGACGTCTTAGAGTATGTATTGGACAGGACAGCTTTTGAGTGAAACAAACCCCACAATTAAAAATACCTAGCTTCGAAAATTTAGGTGTATAATGAAAATATGTAGGTATTTGAATTTGTGTAAAGTATAAATATACTGACCTGTTATATTAAATACCAAAGAAGTAGAACAAATTATGAAAATTGTATTAGGATAAACTTGCAATAGATTTTTTTAATCCGACTATTTAATCATGAAAATAATGTGAGAGACTCGGCAAGGGCAAGGCAAAGAAGAGATTCAATCCAAACGAAATTTTTAAGGGCTTTCAAGGTGAGAGAGACTTGGGAAAAAGGCAGATTGCGGCGAAGATCAAATCTTTTGGAAAAATGAGTTAGTGTAGTGCTCCTCAACTAGGATTTGTAGAATGTTTTTAGTATTTTCTGTAAAAAAAAAATTCCATGAAGATGATGTTTAGATAAGATGGAGAAAGGAGTGAGAATTGAGGGAGGAAGTTATTGAGTACTTAGAATTGGCATAATAACAAACAACTTAGTGATGAGGATCAACCCTTGCAAGCTAATACATCAAAATATAGAGGCTACAATGCAAGATAATATAAGTCTTTTAGAAAATACTTGCAACTAATAAATAATTAATCTAAATGGCATCCATCAACTCCTCATCCAACGACTGTGCTTCATCACTTCTTTTAGGATATAACTCTTCATTGAACTCAACCTTCTTCTCACATCCATCATCGAACTCAGCTTGCATTACTTTGGTGTCCATAACATTCGACAATAAACAAAAGGAAAACGATAATAAAGATATTGAACCTATTCATAATTCAGAGAATTAAGTGTCAGTATTCCATCATAGCCCTTCTACTTGTCCTATTTTTCAAAAAAAGAAAAGAGAAAAGTTACATTAATATATTTATTGTATTCAAATGACATAAACAATTGAGTTGGAACGGAGTAATGTAAAAAGTCTAAACGATAAAAAAAACACTGAAAAACAACAAAATAATCTGAAATCTTAAAAATAACAGAAGTAGATTAAAATTTCAACACAAACAAGCATACTAACACAAAGTTATACAAACTACTTGTTATTAACTGCTTCGATTTCCTTTCCACTTGTTGATTGTCTGAAACATCCACAACGAGGCCCCTTCTTCCTTCTCCCACTGTTCTTCCTTCCATTGTCAATAAAATCCCTCAGAATTATAGTCCTACTTTTCAAGAACTTGTTCCTCCCTTTGTTCTTCCCATCGTCCTCGAATTTCGACACCAATGTCTGAATCATCTGGACCGATAACTGCAACTTATCAATCCGTTCAGACCCTTTTTCTGCTTGTTCCATCACTTTGATCCTCCATGTTTTCACCGTCTGTTTCAGTTTTGGTGATGACATTTCGTCTGGAGGACAGTCTTCGATGTTCTTGACCAACTGACAGTTCAAATCGAATAGTGAAACGATGGTATCCTCTGCTTCTTGAATCTGTTGCTTAACTGCTTCATATTCGACGCTCTTGGACTTTTTACCCTTCTTGTTCGTTTCCAATTTCCACTTCAGGTGCTCCAATGTTGACTGAAGAGTTTCCAGCTTCTCAGCATCTTTGTCAAGTCTCTCGAGGATCTTTGTGTCGTTCAGGATGTCTTGATTAGGCTCGTCGAATGTGATTCTAGCCGACCACTCCAGTTTATCAACACCCAACTCTCTCTCCAAGTCTGAATCAGTCGAAGGAGGGACATGATCGTAAATTGTTCGATCTTCGATCCCATCCTCAGCAGATTCCCAGAGCTCGAGCATCAGATCATCAGAACCCACAATGCCTTTCTTTCGCATGACTTGATCGAGAGGAATATCTTTCATGAGCTCGTTGTACCCTTTCTTCCTGTTACGCTCGTGCTTCTCTTTACCTAAACCAGGGCGCGTTTTTAACTGCTCAATCTCACCAATTTCAGTTTCTTGTTTGTTTTTCGAAATTGATTTTCTTTGCAACACAGGTTTACTCTTTTCTTGCATCAGCTTCCCAACGGCCTTAACTCTCGTCTGCAAGTTCTGCAAGCTAAGAAGGGATTCATCTTCCAAAGGTACATTGTCATCTCCACTTTCCAGAAACTGCAACCATGAACAAATTTAGAAATTAGCAATCTGTATAATCTTTTCTTCTCGCCAAAAACAGAAACAGAAAGACACGAGGATGCACTGTAGCTTAGAGCCTGTTTGCAAACTCATTGAAAGACCTATAAATCACTTTTTTCTCAAAAAAAGCTGTTTCTAACAGCTTTGTAAAAAAGTGATTCGAGCCTCTTCAATAGAAGTTGATAACACACCCTTTTATGAAAACTCGAAAAAACATTCTGATACCAAGGAAGTTCAATCCAAAATTTCAATATAGCACGTTTTTTTATATTCACATCGAAAGCAGATATATAAACCAACTATAGTTGGGCACATACACTAATAAATATATTTAATAGAATTAAGCTTAAATAGCAATTCCTGGAAACTTTAATGAAAATTTAAATTAACGTGGGACGAGAGAGTAATACAATACCTCTGTATCTTGATAATTGGCTGCTTTAACCTTTGCACGACGTAATGCATTGTGCTCTATGAGTGTTATATCCTCTCTTAAAGATGCTACAACTGGACTGTATGCAGACAGCTGTGTCTTCAATCTGCTAACTTCATTCTCCATAGAACACATTCGTCCTTTCATTTGTTCAATCTCCGATGTTTTTGCAGCATTTTCATGCTCAAGGGTCTTGCACACCCCAGTAAGCTCCTGAACCTTATTTTTCAACAGAACTTCATTGACAGACGAAACCTGAAGATCGAAACAAAATGTTGCAGCTTCAGCTTCCCAGAGTTCAAACTCGCTGTGCTTTCCCTGAAGTGAGTCAAGTTCCGACTCTAAACTTTTGTTGACTTTCTGAAGGCTCTCAATTTCCTTTTTCTGTTCGGAGTTAGTTTCAGAGAGACGGGACACGTTCATTTCGAGATCTTCTCGTACCTGTTGTGAATTGTGAACATCATTCTTCAGTTCTGCTACCGTTTTGCACAACTTGGTGTTCAAATTTTCAGCAGCTTCGAGCTTTGTTTCTGTATCCAAGAGCTTTGCTTCTGATCGAATTAAGCTCTCTTTACCGATCACGATAGCATCTTTAAGAACTAAATTCTCAGCCTCTTGCAAGTTCAGCTTTCTTCCCAATTCAGTCATTTCTTTTTCAAGACGAACGTTGACTTCACGTTGACTTTTCAAATCATCAAGAAGTGATTTCAACTCCACAATTTTCTCAGTCAAGGAGCTCTTTAAAACCACAGATTGGTTAGCAGTTTCTAAATTTTCCAGGAGAAGAACATCGTTATGCTGATCCAACTGGCCTTTCTCCTCGACTAGATCAGACAACTTCTTCAGAACGAACATGTTCTCCTGATTCACACGAGAGTATGCATCGTGTAATGTATCATAAGCCTTTTGCAGATCATCTTGTTTAAGACAAAGACTCTTCAGTTCAGATTGAAGTACGGCAGCAGCTTGATGACCCTCATCCATCTCTGATTCCAATCGCCTGTTCATCTCACCAAGTTTGTCCTTTTCGTCTTTTATAACAGCAAGCTTTTCAGCCATGGCAATGGAGTCCTGCTCCATGTGCAGCTTCTGCAACTCAATTTCCACCCCCTTCGACTCCAACTGCTCAAGTAGAGCCAGAAGAACAGAATTCTCAACAGAAAGCAGCTGATTTTCGTCTTCATGTTTAGAAATCGAACTTTTCATATTCTCCACACTTCCCAAAACGTGCTGTATCAAAGTGTGTTCATCTTCACCTTTGTCATCAGTCCCACAATAAGGGCCTGTTTCCAGGGCCCGGAAAATTTGGAATATACCCAACCTTATTCTTTCGATTTCATCCAACAAGAGCTCAGCTTCCACCTGCTGCTCGAGACTTTCACTCTCAAGCTCCGATATCAGTTTCTCCGCCAATTTAGACGCCTCAACGTGCTTTTGGCACTCAATAATGAGAGAGCAGTTCTTTTCTTCCATATCTTTCATGAATTTCTGCAAGATGGATATTTCGAACTGTGCTTTTACAGCTTTATCGAGCTCCTCTTCCGATTCTTTCTTATTCCATCTATTTTCTTCTTGCAGGCGATATATCTCGTTTTCAAGTCCAGCCATCCTCGCCTCACTTGACAGTTGGCGCCCAATTCGTTCTTGCTTCTCCTCGCCCAAAGAGACCTTCAGTTCGTCCACTTGATCGTGCATGGCCTCATTTTCCTTCTCCAAATCAGCATACTTTTCTTCCAATCCCTTAAATTTTTTCTCGAGGTATTCCAATCTTCTCTCGACGTTTTCCAGCTTAAGAACCAATGCATCCCTTTCAGACATAAGATACGACCTTTCGTCCTTGAGAAAATCACAGATCTCTTTTAGTCCCTTCGATTTTTCCCTCAATCCTTCAAGCTCAGATTTCGCGGTACAAAGAGAATGTTCTAGAACACCATTTTGTCTCACTACACTGTTCATATTCTCAGTTAAAGCTTGTAACTGACACATAAGTGAAGCTTTCTCAGAAACGAGAGTCGTCTTTTCATCTTGCAATGCTTTCGCCTTTTCACGTGACATCTCCAGCTCAGCCACCGCTTTCTTCTCTAACTTCTTCAACAGAATCTCTTTCTCGTTGATTTCCTGCTCACATATTTGTTTCAGCCTCGAGTTTTCATCCTTCAAGCTCGTAATTGAAGCCCCAACACATTTTGGGTCCAAATCCGCTGCTTCCACTTGCTCAACTAAAGCCCTGTAGCTCATATTCAACCCTTCGATTTCCATTTTCAAACACGATATTTCCTCATGAAGAGTGACAGTTATGCTCGTATGGTGTGATACTTCCTTCACAAGTCTCTCCCTAATCTCCCTTAAACTGCAAAATTCATTCTGCATTCCCTCCATAGAAACAACAGTTTGATTCAAACTACGATTTTCTTCTTCCAGGCCGCATTTGCTATCTTCCATCTCTTTTAGCATCTGAAGCACAGCTTTAAGTTCAAGAGAAAGCGCTTTCTGCTCGTCTTGAGACTTAGTGTGCAAATCCTGCAGAGCCTGGAGAGCAGCTTCAGCTTGCGCATGACGGGAGTTTTCGTCTTGTAAACAAGACTGAAGCTTATCCAACTCTTCTTGCTTATTTGAAAGTTCTTGATCTTTCACTGCGATCTTCTTTGCCAGATCATCAGCCTCATCTCTCAACGCTTGATTAGACATCTCCAATGCAGAACACATGTCTCCAGCCGATTTCAGATTAGCATTTCTAATCAAAAGTTCATTATTAAGGCGTATGACTTCATCTTTCGCGCTAGCTACGCCTTTTTCAAGTTTAGATATCGTTTCCAAACAGTACTTATACTGGAGTGCAGAAGCTTCTTTCTCCTTGTTCAAATCAGCAACAGCCTTTTCCAGCTTAGAGATTTCAGCTTCTGCCCTTTCTGCTCGTTTCTTAAGCCCGCTGGCCTCATTCCCGGAAGCAGAGATCACGTCCTCTAACTCGGATATTTTCTCAAGACACTGCTGATATTGAATAATAATTTCTTCCTTCTCAAGGTGTAATCTCGACATTTCAGCTTTAAGCGATTGAGCTCGATTCTCTGCTTCAAATGCTCTGCCATCAACGGCCTTCATATCTTCCTCGAAGTGAGAAGCCATATCCTCTAAATGCGACATCTTCTCCAAACACTCTCTGTGTTTGATCATTCCAGCAATTTTCTCGACCTCCAACTGAACGAGACTTTCCTTCAAAGTATGGACTTCAATTTCAGCTCTACCGGCTTTTTCATTAAGACTCATCGACTCCATTTGTGTGTTGCTCAGCTCTCCCTCAATCTTTGACAGCTTTTCCAGGCATTGCTGATACTCAAGCAGCACGTTTTTCTTTTCGGTTTCCATATGAGCAAGAGCTTTCTTCAAGCTCTGAACTTCCCTCTCAGCCTTTCCCGCTCTTTCAGACTCATTTTGAACCTTTTCTTTAAGATTCTGATTTTCGGTTGACAATTCCTTCCCATCACCTGATTTTGAACCTTCAATGCCTCCAAACATCTCCTGCAATTGTTTCAATCCCCGTTTCTTGATTCCCCCTTCTGAACGGCCCCCACTTAGCAACTCATCTTCATCAAACACTGCATCGGGCTCATCTTCTTGTGCCAAAGAATTCGAAGGTGAATCTTCGATGAGTTCAAAAGGAACTTGATCGGGAAACGCAGCTGCTATCGTCTGATGGGCGTGACGAAGCTCCCCCGTTGCATGATTATATCTCTCAGCTAATGCGCGATAAGCCCGGTAGAACTCCTCCACGAGTTTCATTAACTCGGGCCGTTTCTTGTAGTACATCTCAGCTCTTCTGGCAAAAGAATCCGCATCTTCTTCGATGAGCTTTATCATAGATTTGACTTTGCCATCCATATCTGTTTAACAAACAAATGCACATCAGCAAACATTCTGAAAAAAAGTCGAAACTAACATTCTGAAAAGATTTAGATACCTGTAATGTTTTCTTTGAGCCATTTTGAGTTCTTTGGGGTGTTGTGGCTATCCCACCACCATGAATATTTACGCCTCGATTCAGAATGGGATAATGTCGTCATAACTCCTGCACAGAATTGGAATGCAATTCCTTTCAAGCCCTGATAAACCAGCTTTGATAATAAAGTGGATCCACAACAAGTTGTGGATCCAGAACAGTATCAAAACACTCGACAAAACTGAAAAAACGAAACAAGATACACAATGATGAACTGAATCAAACATAATTGAATCACATAACGAGATAAGTGCTGAAACATGATAGGCAAAAACAAAACGAGCTCTCTCAAATATGAGTTCTTAGCATCGAAGAATCTTGTGTTACCTTCTGTTTTGTAGGACCTTTAGATCTTGAGATTGCCTACAGAAATACTGTACTTCAGTGTGCCTCTGCTAACACGAAAACGAACAAGAATCGAGTAAGTTTTGCAGTCATTTTAAGCAATTAATTGAACTTGAGCATCAAAGGCATTCAAAGTACACAATGTTGTGAACAAATCATGATCAACATAAATCTAAGTATGAATTTAGCAGGCAGTAGAATTGAGAAATAAATGTCCAAAAAGGAAAAAGCAACCCTAATAATAATTTAGCGACAATGAATGAACTCATCACACACAATTAGGAAATCAGAAATATGTCCATGTCAATGAAAGGTATTTAATTAATAATCATTCAACATCCAAGAACAGAGTTTTATGGGATTTTTTTCTCAAGAAAGCAACATATGTTATTACACAGATTAAATTGCTCAACAACATTCAAAATAATTTCATGAAATGTGGTTATACAAGTGAGTCAACTGTCAATTAGTCAAAACTGAGAATGGGTTTCATCAGAAATGCATCTTCATAACAACTCAGATCAACAAATTAAAGCAGCCATTGAATATAAACAAGGCACAATTACAATGCACTACCTAGAAAAACATAGAAAAAAGTAATCTTTTCAAATGGGCTTTTCAGAAAAGAAAAGAAAAGGAATCTTTGCAAATAGACCTTCCAGAAAGCTTAAAAAAATCCAATCTTTGCACATAGCAAAAGCAAAAATGGAACTTACAGATTGAAACTTCAAAATCAGAATTCTGATCAGCAGCTGTTGTTATGAAAACTTTTCCAGCCGCGATATTCCAATTCACACCATTTTCTTCTATCTTCAGTTCTCTCTCTTTCTCTCTCTAATTGGTTGTCTGCATTGTGCTTATAGACTACTTACTGCCTCAAGACAACAAACTGTAAAAGTGCACTAAAGAAAATTTTATGTTTAGATCTCTCACTATAACATATACATATATGCATTCACATATCTATATACGTTTTTTTGAACTTTTTTTCTTTTGAAATAACTTTTTTTTTCGCTTTATGGTATCTGTGTGTAAATAAATGCAAATATAAAATTTATGGTAAAGACTGCCAAATGTACATTATGATTTCATTTAATTAGGATTTTGATTTTTGACAATGTACTAATTAGCATTTTATGTTCCATGTCTTTAGCCTTAATGGTCACGTTCAAAAGAAAATAGAAAATGGCATGTTGACTAATATGCTTTTGATTGGAATCTAATAAGGAAAATTGATATTTAGAAAGTTTTCTTGAAACAAAATTCAAATTTCACTATTCATGTTTAAATAATTTCCATGTATGTTTACAAAGTCTTTTATTTAGATTTATCAAAAAAAAAAAAGATTTATATTTACAAGGTCTTTTTCATAGTAAGACATATACAAACATGAAGTACAAGTTTTGAAGAAGAGGAAAAATTAGTGACTAGTGGATGACCGGTAAACTTCAATGACAAAAAAAAAAAAAAATCCCTTATATTTAAACACTTAAATACATATTTGAATCCATAGATGCAATAAATAAGAATTATGATAATAGATTCTACCATTTAAATTGAATTAAACAACACATTTGGCATTAAATTAAAAAAAAATAGTAAAAATCTAGGATTTGGTAATATGATTACAAATAAATCCAATCAAGTTGAATGTACAAACATATCCGAATTTTAGTTGACTAATTTTGAAAATATATGTATTCTTCAAATTCAAAATTGTCTTTTGTTCAGGTACTCGTATTTAAAATTTTGTATTTAAATTTCTTTCTCTATTATTATCCAAAAAATTATCTGAATGTATTTTTTTTAAAAACAAAATATTATCAGAATGTATTGCAAAAATACCTAAAACTAAAAGTTACGGTGAATTCCACTAAAAAAAAATGAGATGTGAGTGGAAAAAAAAAAGTTTATAAAAAAAATGGAAAATATACCTTCTTCCATTTAAAAAAATTAAATTTACCCATTTCATAAATCAAAATACCTTTAATTTTTTTTGGGGTGCGATGCCGATTCGTGGGTAAGGAGGTTGTGGGAGAAATGGGTAAATAACATATTTTCTTATGACTGTGTGTAATTTTTTTTTTAATTAAAATGAGTATGAATAATTTGTTCCCTAAAATGTATTAGTATTATATAAATTTCAGGCATAGCATAAAAATGGAATTCATGATGTCTAGGTTTTCAGAATTTTTTCAGAATTGGTACCAATAAACATAAAATGAGTTGTCCCAGATTCTTTTCCATGATTTGGAATCAGACTGATTGATATGTAAATATATTATAAAGTTGTAGGGTCTTTTTGTAATTGATGAAAATTTGACTTTCCACTACTAAAAACTAAAAAGATAATGAAATTTGACTTTTTTCCATCTCATCTATTGAAAACTCATTCTCCCTCGGTTTCGTAGTATTTTTTATGAGTTTTAATTAAAAAAAATTGATAAAATAATAGATGTAGTAGAAATGTTTGATTAAAAATGAGAAAATAATTGTATGTCAAGAAATGAAATGAAAATTTTATTTTAGAACATTTATATAAGAAAAGTGAAAAAATAAATAGGGAAAAAATATTTGAGGGTCCTTCAAAAGTTAATAAATAAAGTTTTATTCAGTACAGTAATATTTATTTCACTCTCAATTCGGTCAAATAATCAGAATATTCTTCCACTATTAATATTATCCAATATCTCCAGATAGGGTTGGTTTGATGGACTCGAGTGCGTGCCTAGTCTATGTTGCACTTTTCAGTTGTACTGACTTACACTTTTTGATAAATAGTGTTGCATTTTTCAATTATTAAACTGTATATTATACAGTTTAATAATTGAAAAATGCAACACTATTTATCAAAAAGTGTAAGTCAGTACAACTGAAAAGTGCAACATGGACTAGGGTGTACAACATGCACTCGAGTGCATACTAGACTTTAACCTCCAAATAATACTAATAATAGTTTTAATCCAAATAACTTCATCATATATTTAATATGGGATTTATCCACATCATTTACTTGTTCCGTTTATATAAAATGATGTTCATTTTTGTTTGTTACTATTAAATAGTATTCCTTCCGTCTTTTTATAGTTATTCTTTAAAATTTATTTATATCTCCACATTTCATTCTTATTTAAGTACAATACCACTCAATTTTGTTTTTATATCTTACTTTTTCACTTTCTCACTTTCTCAATCACATCACTTATATTATATATCACATCACTTATATTATATATTTATATTTATTATTTAATTATTTGTTATATTTTTGTGTTCAAAAGTTACGGAAAGCTTGTAGATGGATGAAGGAAATATTATTAACCATTATATTGCAATTATAAGCTTAATTTACTAGTGTTAATAAATAAGTGTCTTAATATACCTTAAATGGAAAAATTAGTTTGTGTAAATGGAAAAAGGGAGTATATATTTTATATTTAGGCTTTGTCTGGTTCAATGTAAATAAGGCGATTCATTGTTTTATCCAAAAAAAATCCAGCGTTTGAATGTAGGCCCAAAAAAAGTATTGGGTCCGATGTTCTTAGGGGCTGACTATATGCACCTCCATTTCGTTTTGATGCACTCCCCTTTTCATTAAATTATTAAAATAAAATGGCGAAAAACCCAAAATACCCCTACACTTTTTGCATGCCACTAACTACACCATCCTTACTGTACGCACCCCCCAATTAAACCCTTTTCATATTCCCCCTAAACCCCTCACTTCCCCATTTCCCCCTCTTCTCCAAACCGAAAAAAAAATCGGCCACTTCATCACCAAAATCCTCCACTCGCTCATCTCACGTCAACAACTCGTGGAAATCGTATTTTTACACTCTTTGTGCTTCAAGGATCAAGAAATGACAAGAAAACGTGATGGATTCTACAAATATGTAAGTTTTTTTTTTTTCTCATATATTTTAGCTAAACAAGGGTTTATTTTTAGTTTTCCTCATATATCCTCATATATTGTTCCTTGTACGTTTTAGAGTAGTTTATGATATATGGTTTAGAGAAAATGGTTGACTAAGCTATTGGCGCGTTTAATTTTTTTTCGTTTTTTTTCGTTAACGCGTCGACCCTGGTTAGGTGACCGCATGTGTTTTGGTCGATTACTCGACGTCGACTAGGTGTGTTATGGTCGACCCTGGTTAGTTGATGATAATGTGTTTGGTCGACATCGTGATGTCGACTGGCGCTGTTATGGTCGACAATAGGTGGTCGACGGGAAAGGTTTTATGTCTTAATCCATGTGTCGACCAAATGTGTAGTGGTCGACTCCCCGATGTCGACCGAAACATGATTTTTATTTTTTGTTGTTGAATTTTGTTTCTTTTCAGAATTTGGCCAAAAACTTATGTATTGGTTTCTTTTCAGAATTTGGCTGATGACGAAGAATTTGACCCGGATTTCTTTTTTTATTCGGAGGATGAAGCGGGGCCATCGGGGCCGTGTGATGCTTCGGCTAATGAGGAGAATACCCCAGATAATGAGAAGAATGCCCCAGATAATGAGGAGAATGCCCAAATTAATGAGAATGCTTCGGCTAATGAGGATGCTCCGGGCAATGAGCTTATGATGGACTACACCGATGTGTTCTCAAATTTCAATTACTTTGAGACTCGGGAAGCCTTAGAACGGTGGGTTCGAGACGTAGCCATACAACACAACATCGTCATCGTTGTAAAGCGCTCAGATAATGGTAGTGGGAAGAAGAAGGCACAAGTGTTATTGGCGTGCGAACGTGGTGGAACTTATCGAAAAAATAAACCAAAGATTGGAACCCAACTTGTTGTTGTAGGAAATGATGATGATTTTGAAGATGATAAGGGACGAAGAAGGACAACGGGGTCAAAAAAGTGTGGATGTCCTTTTCTCTTAAGGGGCATTAAAGTGTCTTCAAATGAATGGATGTTGGAGGTCAAATGTGGGACTCACAATCATCCCGTAGCAATCTACCTTGAGGGTCACTCATACGTTGGGAGGCTAACTCCTGCTGAAGAAAATTTGGTTGTTGATATGTCTAAGTGTAATGCTCCACCAAAGGATGTGTTGAAACTACTTAAGTTGAGAAATCCGAACAACCATTCTACGATCCGCACCGTGTACAATGTCCGATCCAAGTTTAAGATGGCAGGTTTTGCTGGAAAGAGTCAACTACAACAGTTGATGACTTTGTTGATTGACAATAATTATTTTCAAAGCCATAGATTTTGTCCAGTATCAAATACTTTACTAGATGTATTCTTTGCACACCCAACTGGCCTTCAATTGTACCGTGCATTCCCGAGTGTGTTGATAATGGATTGCACGTACAAGACCAATAGGTATAAGCTGCCGTACTTAGAGATTGTTGGATTTACGTCGACTGGCATGACCTTCTCGGTAGCTTCAGTGTTCCTCGAGCATGAGAGGGAGGAAAACTATACTTGGGCATTAAGTGTCCTCCGTGAGTTATTGGAGGATGGTTGTCTACCGAGGGTGGTTCTTACCGATCGAGAGTTGGCCGTCATGAATGCTGTCGGCACCGTATTTCCAGAGGCTAAACATTTCCTATGTAGATGGCACATAGATAGGAATGTTTTGGCCAAATGCAAGGAGAAGTTTGAGACCAAGGAAGATTGGGAAAGATTCTTCTATTCTTGGAAGAAAGTGATGGATGCATCGTCTGAAAATGAATTCAATACCTTTGTTCAGCTTTTTCAATCTGAGTATGCAAATGTGCACACTGAAAGTGAGGCATACTCCTACTGCATGAACCAGTGGATAAATCCATTCAAGGAGAGGTTTGTAGCGGCATGGACGGATGAGTACATGCACTATGAAAATACAACTACGAACAGGTACGTTTTAATATTTCATAAGTATGTGTCTATGTGTTATTAGTTATTTTGTAGTTTTTATGTGTGTAATTAATCTATCAAAATATTATCATTTCAGGGCTGAGAGTCACCATGCAGCGTTGAAGAGATCTCTTGGTAACAGCTTGGGTAATTTTGAGATCTGCTGGTCAAGGACAGACACCTTATATCAAGCAAGTCACAATGCCATTAAAGCTTCGTTTGAGAAGAGTGTGAATGTTGCCTTACACAAGTTCAAGTCCGTGTTATATCAGGAGTTATTGGGAGTGGTGTCAATCTATGCATTGGAAAAGATATACAAAGAGATGACACGTATCGAACACGGTGAATCCAGTCCTGATATATGCATTCACTATCTACGAAAGGTATGCGGATTGCCATGCACTCATGAACTTGACCAATATCACCGGCTTGGCAAACCGATACCTATAGAAGCTATTGATAGGTTTTGGAGAAAGCTTGACATGGAGCCAGTTGTGAGAGGCGAGAACGAAGCGAAGGACGATGTGGCTGAAGATCTCGACACTCGATATGAGGAAGTCATACAGAGCTTAATGATTGCATATAAAGAGCAAGAGGCCACAACGTCGAAGAGGATGATGTTGAGGCAAGCCATAGAGCTTCGGAATCCTAGGACCACTTCGCTTATTGAACCTGAGCCGAAGGTAAAAACACGTGGTCGACCGAAAGGAAAAGGAAATAAGAAGAAAAATGATCCTTCTTCGACAAAACGGGATCCGAGCTTCTTCGAGTACAAGGAGTCCATGTGTTTCCCCGGTGTTGTTGAGATAGACGAGCCTTCGTCGTCGAAGACGAAGAAAAATCAGCTAAACGTCCGCCGGTAATTTGATTTATTTTGAATTGTTTTATGGTTGTTTGGTTTTATGGTTATTTGGCTTGGTTCTTTATATGTTTGATTTATTTTGAATTGTTTTATGGTTGTTTGGTTTTATGGTTATTTGGTTATTTGGCTTGGTTGTTTATATGTTGTTTGGTTTATTTGGTTTACTTGGTTTGTAGGTGGTCGCTCGTAAGCGTACTCGCTCTTCATCTACAAACGCAGGGTTGAGAGAACAATTACCCATTAGATATCAACCATTTGTGGTGGATTGTATTGATGTTCTTGCTGATGGACACTGTGGATTTCGATCGATTGCTTCTGCTATGGGATGGGGTGAAGACAATTGGGCCCGAGTACGACAAAATGCAATGACGGAGTTAGGGCAGCACGTAACTTTGTACAAGAAAGTGTTTAAAGAAGATAAGATGTTTGATGTTATTTTGAAGGCCCTCAATTGTTTTGAAGTTACTGCACCGTGGAAAAATTGGTTTCAGTTGCCGTACATGGGGTACCTCGTCGTATCGATGTACAATGTTTGTTTGGTCACCTTGGCCAATAATTTATCGCTCACAT
Organism: Galeopsis tetrahit; assembly: GCA_963675135.1. Taxonomy (NCBI): domain Eukaryota; kingdom Viridiplantae; phylum Streptophyta; class Magnoliopsida; order Lamiales; family Lamiaceae; genus Galeopsis; species Galeopsis tetrahit. Next base: position 25,992,521 of record OY776125.1, on the reverse strand, counting down.
TCCTTCCCTTGAGAACGTCGCCACCGACAAAACCCAAGAAAATTTGTATGGGCCACATCAACAATAATCATTTCATCCACGTCAACTTGTCTGCCGATTGTCCACTTCCGCCCATTGCGGCTTGTTGGCCGACCTATAGATTACCAGCTGCAGTTGGATGGTTGGACCTCTATAACAATAACCTTATTAAATAGGGTTTATGTTGTCATACTTTTGGTAACTTTTGTACTTTTGCTGACCGAGAATGATGACTTAGATTAGTCATACTTTTGTAATGTCGTACATTAATCATTTTTTTGCACGTTTTGGGCATTAGATTAGTCATACTTTTGGAAACTTTTTGGAAATGCCTTAGATTAGTCATACTTTTGTATGTTTTGTAAATGACTTACATTACTATTGGTGAACGATTGTACAATTGAAATCGTGTTGGAAATGACTTGGATTGTCTTAGATTATGTGTTTTATGATGTTGAGGAACAATGTTACAATTTATGTTACTATTTGTCGACAACAATGTTACATTTTATGTTGAATAGACATTTTTCGACTCATTAATTAGGAACAGACATTGTCGATCGAAAGAAAGTAGTCGACCTATACACATGTTGTCGACATCGCGTAGTCGACCAAACGTACTGTGGTCGACACATTAATTAGGAACAGACACAATTTGGTCGACATTTGATTGTCGATCGGAAGACAGTAGTCGACCTATACACATGTTGTCGACAACGCGTAGTCGACCAAACGTAATGTGGTCGACACATTAATTAGGAACAGACACAGTTTGGTCGACATTTGATTGTCGATCGACATACCACTATCGACATAAATAACGCACGGCGAGAACAAGACATCGACCTATTTACTAAATGCACCCCACCACAAAATGCACCTCGAGTTGTCGGTCGACGTCTCTTAGTCGACCAAAACATTATCCGTCGGCGTCTAGTAGTCGACCAAATGTGATATGGTCGACAAGTTAATTATGAACAGAGGCATCATAGGCGACCTCGAGTTGTCGATCGACGTCCCGTAGTCGACCAAAACAGTATCCGTCGGCGTCTTGTGGTCGACCGAATGTAATTTGGTCGATCACTAGTAGTCGACCGGCGTTAAATAACTTTCGTTAAATATAAAAGTGACTCACGCAAAACCCTTTAAACGGTAAAGAAACTCAATCAAACCAAAACAATAAAGCAAAATAACAGTCCAATTTTTGTCATTTTACTAATCTTTTTAGATCTAGTTCGGCGGTTCTTCATTCTTCGAATTGAAATCAAATCAGCTCAAGATCCATAACACTACTGTAAACAAGGAGAGCCATAACAAGGTATCTACTTAAATTTAATTTCAGTTTTGTTTAACAAGGTATCCCCTCACAATTAATTGTCACAATACGTCATAAACAGTACAACATCTTAAATCAAAACATTCAATTAAACATAAACAATGTACTCGAACATCAATTAAACAACATCTAACATAAACATCTAAAATAACCCTAAACATCTAAAATAAACATAAACATCAAATTAGTTCGTCTTGCCCCTCTTCCTTCATCCAAATTAACATAAACATCAAATAAATACAAATTAACATCCAAATTATGCCTTGCCCCTTTTCCTTCGGCTTTCTCCCCTACCCCTTCCTCTTGGTGGCCTTGACGATGATGCAGACGCAATAGGTGGCGGCTGTAGTGTTCTACATGCCGCTTCCATAACCCGTGCAAGCTCTTCCGCTGGCGGTGTATCTCCGTCCTTCCATCGCTGAACCAGCGGCGCCATCATATTTTGAGCGAGGCTTATCATAAGCCACGCGTCATCTGCAATGGGTACTCGATCGGATGCTGTCGAACGTGTGGCTGGGTTAGACAAAAACACGTGGGAGTTAGCCGTGAACCATGTTCTGTAGTCCGGAGCACTCTCCCAAGGAAGTCTGGCCTTGTCTCCGCGTCTTTCAGGTGATAACAAGTGCATGTCCCATGTCTCAAAATAATCACCCAAATGCCCCCACACAAGCTTGGACTTTTTTGAAGGTTTAGCACTTCGTTCAGCACGTGCAACAAGAGGCCTCTCTGGTATCGTCTGGACAAACCCGAATTGTCGGAGGACTCTATCTGGCATGTACGGCTCCACAATATCCCCACAGACCAAACAACCATGAAAGTACGTGACTTCATACAAAGGATAATCTTTTCTCATTTTTGCGTATGGATTCCACATAACCTACATTACATGTAAATTATTGAGCACCCACTATTAATTGACACAAGAGAAAGGGGATAAGTCAACTCCAAACCTCATGTGGTTCTAGGGCATCCATACGCTCTCGGAATGCTTGCACACGGGGCATCGACGGCCCGACATATCCTTGTGGGGCCCACCTCGCTGATAGCGGCTGACCAGTCTCGAAGTCCATGTGATGGGGAGGTTTGACCAAGACAGGAAAGTGTTCGTAAATCCAAGCCTACAAAATAACAACCATTCAAAATGTTGAAATGCAAAACATAATATAAAATGTAAGAGTGTTAAGTATGAGTTTTACCTCTAGTAGAGTCAAATAGCCTGATATTTGTGCAGTCTTATTTCTCGACGCCAAACCAAGCTGTCTATATAAATAAGCTAATGTGGCCGCTCCCCATGCATACTCATGCAATCCTTGCATATCATCCAAATACTGAAGCCACGTCGTTGACACACGAGTGCCAGTTTTATCCGCAAACAAAGAGCACCCAAATGTATACCAAGCGTAGGCCCTAGCAGAACGCAACACCTGAACACGGTCTTCAGAATTAAACTTGTTCATGAAGTTCTCTCTCAACCATTCTAGCTTGACCGAAGACCCCCGTGAACCACTTACTAAACCTTTCGCAACAACAGCATCTACACCCAACAATCTACTAAGATCAGAAGAAGAAGAGACGAAATGAACACGAGAAGACCGTACTGGCCGACCTTCAACTGGTAACCCGGTAATGCAGAAGACATCATCTAGTGTAATGGTAATTTCACCGAATGGAAAGTGAAATGAGTTGGTCTCGGGATGCCATCTCTCAACAAAAGCGGCGATGAGGTTCTTATTAGTGGACCTATATGAAATATCCCTAATTTGAACTAGGCTGGACTTTTTCAAATACTTCATCCATCGTCGAAATTGTTGGGTGTCCACATCCTCGGGAAATTCCCATGCCAAAAGTTTACTAATATGGCTATGGCACTTGAGCACAGGACGCTCTTCACCCTTCCAAATAAATTTGGCCACATGAGTTTGGAAAGAGGTCAACAGTGGAGGATTCGCCTCAACACCTTCGTTTGCTTCCACATCCTCCGGTATATCATCATCTCTATCATCGTAATCATCATCATCATCGTCGAAAATGTCTTCAGATACTTCCTCATCTTCAGATTCTTGAGATGTAAATGTGATTTGTTGTTGAGGAGAGGCGGGTTGTGCTTGCGGAGGAGCGAGAGGTTGAACTTGTGGAGGAGCGAGAGGTTGAACTTGTGAAGAAACAACAGGTTGTGCTTGCGGAGGAGCGACTTCTTCTGTTGGTGCACTTTCATCTTGAGGTGCAACTTCTTGAGGTTGAGGTGCGACTTCTTGAGGGGGCTCAACAGTTTCATCCTTATTTTTCTTCCTGTTGGACGCAGTTGGCCTTACTCTCTTGTTGTACACTGATAAAATGAAAAATAAAATCAATAAACCATATGGTAGACATTTATACATATACATGGATAATTTTCAAAGTGGTCGACAACAAGTGGTTGACATATTTTTTTCTCGTCGACTCTGATGCATCGACGAACTCTTATTCGGTCGACGTCCCGATGTCGACAAGAGTTAATTGTGGCCGACACTGACGCATCGACCGAATTCTTCCTCGTCGATGTCGTGACATCGACCAAAGAACGCCTCGTCGACGAACCAGAGTCGACGACTCCTACCCCGACGCGAACGGTTTTGATTGATTTCACACTACTTTTTCCCCCCATTTTCTATTAATCATACAACAACAACCAACAAAAACCAAACAATCAAACAAATAAACAACAAATCCATAAAAAAGCCCTAAAATCTAAAACCCAAACCATGACTTTATCTTCAAATTATGTTATAATAGCATTACAAAATCACCATTCTATACATAAGAAACCACCATTAACAACATACATTACAATTAATTTTTCAAAAAAACATAAAACAACAAAACCACCATTAACAACACACCATAACATAAAGCTTTAAACTACATACCTTTATGTGAGTCCATGACTTCGTGGTGTGAGGGAGCGCGTTGGTTTGTGGTGGTTGGAAGCGGCGGCAGGGCACGGCGAAGGGAGGCACGGGACGGGACGAGAGTTTTTGAAGAGGAAGAGGAAGAGGGAGGGTAATAAGAATGTGGGGTGCATTTAACATGAGGTGTGTATGTAGTAATATGCAATTAATTGGTGTAAAGGGTATTTTGGGTTTTTCGCCATATTATTTTAATAATTTAATGAAAAGGGGAGTGCATCAAACCGAAATGGAGGTGCATATAGTCAGACCCATGTTCTTATCATCGCATAGTCCGCCAAAATTAGTGGATGTTGGGCCCACGTAGGCCATGGTTATCCGCACCTTCGGATTTTATGAGTTCACCACTACACACTTTTTATTATTATTTGAAATAACGCGTAAAAAAACAGTGATACTCTTTTTATTTTTGAGTTCACTCCTCCTCCTCACAAACCTTCAAGGAAGACAAATCTTACACAAAATCGTGCCAAACAAAAAAAAAAGAAAAAAAAAAAAACTTGAAGAAATGAATCGTTTTGGTTATGGCAGGATCATGTTGTACTAAATATATAAACATAAGTGTTATTTATTTTTTATTCATTTTTCCTTGTTGTTTTGTATTTAATATTTATTCATGCTTTGTTTGTATAATTAAAATTAATACTCTATATATGTTAACTCAAGTTGATTTTTTTCGGGTTATTTTTTATTTCGTGAATTTTAAAATTTCGAACCTTGTGTACCGAATTTCCTTTACAATTCTCGAAAACAATTATCGAGTTTTTTTCCAATATATATATTCCGATTTTTTTTTTCACTTTGAAATTTTTTGCCCAAATGTAGCGGGTGTGAAATTGACAGAGCATGAGCAAGTTGAGGGAGGGTAGTTTCGATAATTTAAAGAGGTGAACTCAACTGAACGATGAAATCATAAAAACAAATCTCATTTGCAAAACCACACAACGTCTTAAAAATACATAGCTTCGAAAATTTTGGTGTATAATGAAAATATGTACGTACTTGAATTTGTGTAAAGTATAAATATACTGACCTATTATATTAAATACCAAAGAAGTAGAACTAATTATGAAAATTGTATTAGGATAAAATTGCAATAGATTTTTTTAATCCGACTAATTAATCATGAAAAAAATGTAAAACAAACACAAATTATTAAGTTTAACTAGTGTAGATATTCCCATTCTAATTCATATTGAAAGTCATTAATGCGTCAAAAAATATTTTTGACTATGCACATGCAAGTAATTTAATTTTTTTAATCGATTTAATGTATAGGGTCCAGTTAGCATGTGGATGATTTGCGTATATATCTTTCTTTCCATAAAGTAACATTGATTCTTTTGAGTAAAAAAAATATTATTAGCACATTCGATTTGGATCTTTGAGAATGAGACTAATCATTATGTTTGATATATGTTTTACTAGTTTTTTTTGTTTAAATAAAAAATATGTTTTCTAGACATTAGAATGAATTTTCCATGAAATGAAAAGATGAAAAATATTATTAATTGAATTTTATTTTATTTTAGCTGTTTTATACAAACTTTTATAAAAAATAAATTAGTTCGTCAAATTTTTAGAGACAGAGAAAATAACAATTAATTAAAGTGTTTAGGGGGAAAATGCATCTACATTATAGTTTTATGCAAAATCTTATATAGACGACATATATACAATTTAATTTATTTTGAAGATAAAATCGAATTTAGATGAATCGGGCATTAACAAAAACCAGTCTACCTCTTTACAAGACATAAATACACAAGGGAGTATAAGTCAATATAAGAATTAATTAATCCTACCTCTAATTCTCCCTCTTTTATGGAACTACCTAATTAATCAATTACTTGAAGTTCGTGCGGAGCTCGACTAGATAATATTGACGAGCTAAAAAATGAGCTCGACTCAATTTGTTAACAAGTCTAACGAATCTATCGAAACGAGCGTAATAAAATTAAAAGAAAAAAAAAATAGATGTTGAGCCTAATAAATCAAGTTCGAGTCGGTTCATTAATAAATTAAATATCTAATATATGAGTTCGAGTTCAACTCATTTAACGAACGAGTCAAGTCGAGCTCGAGCCTTGCCGAACCGAGCTCACGAGCAGCTCGGTTTATTTAACAACACTAGACCTAATGTCTCTTATGAATTTTTATATGAAACTGTTGGATTCTTGCGAGTACTAACGTTATATAATTTCTTTATAAGTTCAGTTACATTGTTAACTTACAAATTGTAACTAGTCTAACCTTTTAATATGCACAACTAATATTGTTCTAAAAAATACAAATTATTTAATTACATTAGCTTATACATTTAAGCAAAACTATGTTATATTTCAATTATATAAAATTAGTGTTTGCGCTTTCGTTTGTCACGTTTTCATTCCTGTATCAAGTGACACGATGTAACTCTTGCACATGAAATTAAATAATTGTACACATATATTGGTGGAGTTGCTTAGATATTTATTTCGACAATGTAGCAGGTTGGTGATGTTAAATCACTTTCTACACTAGAAGAGACAGCAACTTTCACCTATTTCATTTGGAATTATAAATTCGTCTCACCGACGCTTATAATTTCCCCAATAATGTATATTCTATATAGGTTTGGAAGTCTGCAACACAATTTTGTGGGCCTTTGAGTTGAACTTTCGTCTTAAAAAAAATCCATTTTCTTTTATTTAAAGTATCCTTATTTAATTATTGTTGAATTTAGTTAGTAACATTATTCATCATTAACATTAAATAGAAACAAAATGAGAAGGTAAGACCGAGTAACATTTTTATATGTCTACAAATTTTATTGATTGTGTGAAAATAAAAAGTGAACTGACCTTTTTAGACAGAGGGAGTGTATATGTGTACCCTATGTTCCTAACTCACTAATGTGGGTAATTATTACAAAAAAATATTAGGTATTTGAATTAAAAAGAGAGAAGAAAATCGTAGGTGATTTTAAGATTTAACCAATCAAGGGTTAAATTATGCATAATTATTAGTGCAACTATCCTAAACAATTTTGTGTGGTTAAACCCTCAGCAGACAAGTCGTCAAAGAGCCATCTTGGGTGTTTGAGTAAACAAAGTGGGTGAACCCAATTGATATCAAAGGTTGATTTGTTTAGTGTCTCCCTTGAACTAGTTGGACATGATTTGTTTAGTGTCTTCCTCTTTCTCTCTCGAGTGCTTTGAAGATTATTACACAATGATACCAAATAGAAATGAAAAAGTAGAAATGTATTGTTGGGTTTCGGTGCCGTCGGCCACCACTTGACACGGGTCTTTACGACGGGTTCAGACATGAGTCGAATCGAATAAGGATTTAGAGGAGATAATCAAAGAACACTATAAGATAGATAACACTTCACCCTCACTGTTCTCTCACTTTTTCGTCAAAGACAAATGAAAATGATAACTCAATATATATAGGGAGACTACCATCAACTTAGATCAACAATGAATTGGGTCATTGAAAGAAGGCCCAATGGCAAAAACATCGCTTGGCCTAAAGTCCAACATTCTCCACTTTTTTTGTCATTTTCAACTACAATTCAAAATTTGCAAATGATCATCATCGTCTTAACACACACGTACCTACAAAGGATAACACACAAAAAAATTAACATACCAAATTAGTCATCGTATGTAAAAGTTACTTCAGAAAGAAAAACATATAGAAACAAGTGTTCCACCTCCACAAAAATTCACAAAAACTTTCATTCTTCCAAAGTTAAATAGTAAGGTTTATTCTCATTTGCATATTCATTCCACTTTTTTTTTACATATTTCCAAAGCTATCAGCCAAACCCTTGCAAGTATTGAGAGTGCTAATCCTAAACTAATTGGATACATACATAAATAGAAAACAATAAATTTTACTAATAGCAAAAGCAATCACAATATACATTATGATTATAATTTGGCATGAGAGGGTAGTGAATACTGAATAGTGACTATATAAGTTTTATTATTTCTAAAGTACAACACATATAATAAAACAGTAAAATAATACTACTCAAATAAACCATCTATATGTCATATCAAAATTATATTGCATAAATCACGTCCATCTTATCTTTATTAAAAAATAATTGGTACACGGTTTCCCAATAATTGATTTGCTCAACATGTCACACACACTCATATAGGGAATAGTATATTATTTGATACCACCAACCCCATTTAAGCAACAACAAAACCATTTTGTCTACAAAACCAAGAAAAAGCAAATTAGAAAGTAGTAAATTGAAAGAGGGACATTAGCTTAACACATATAGGTCATATTTACAAATTATATTTTTGTTTCTTGGTGCTTTGTCCATCTTTATTTGTTTCCTCTAACCTAATGTTTTGTGGGTTGTTCAAATAGTTATTGCTATGTTTTCTAAGTGCAGGCCCCACATTTGATAGGTCCCTATAATGCATACTCATCCACCATGTGAAGTGAAGGCCTCAAAGTGTGGAAATTGTTTCCACCTTTCTCATTTGATAGTCAATCCATTCCTAGGGTTGTTATGTGAGTCGAGTCGAGCTTGAGTACTTGAGTGAAGGCCTCAAAGTGTGGAAATTGTTTCCACCTTTCTCATTTGATAGTCAATCCATTCCTAGGGTTGTTATGTGAGTCGAGTCGAGCTTGAGTACTTGAAAGAATTCCGTCTCATCTAAAAGTCCGAACTTGTAGAGAGGGTGGGAATTAATTCTTGTATATTAATTCCTAACACTCCCCCTCACTCGTGGACCGGATTAACACCTCTTACCCTTTTTGGGGAGGAGGCCCATCGAGTGGACAATTTAAATGGGTGAAGCGCTTTCAACAGGAATCGAACCCAGGTCGTTTGCCTGGTTTGCTCTGATACCATGAAAGAATTCCGTCTCATCTAAAAGTCCGAACTTGTAGAGAGGGTGGGAATTAATTCTTGTATATTAATTCCTAACAGTACTGAAATTTTGAACTCAATTCGAGCGTGTTTCGAGTTAGATTTGAGCTCGATCAATCTATTAAACTAACGAATAGAAAATAGTTTTCGACTCAACTCGTAGCTCCTAAATTGAAATTCGTGTGCTGCTTCAACTCGTTTAATAAAATTAAAGAAGCATGGCTTGTTAGAGCTCAAAAGTCATGTAACTCAGCATTTTTTTTAAAATCAATACAAAACATACATAATTTGTTTATTGTGAATATTGAACCTAGGAAGCTATCGATTTGAAATAAAGCTCTAGCCGAGATTAGGGTTAACCTAACGATTCCATTTGTTTTTTGTTTTTAAAAATGATTTTAACACCTCTATGAGCCTATTTGCATGGTAAGAAAAAATATTTTAAAAATGTTTTTCTTGTTAGTTTGTGATGATTTTATTGACAGGTTTTAATAATAATTAACAGAAGTAGTCCAGAGACCTACACATCCATAAAACTCATTAGAAATTAAATCACGATACTAAAGGTAACCAACTCAATTTAATTAGAAAACGTAATGTATAGTGTGACTTATTCTCTTAAATTATTTTAATGATTAATTGAAGATTGAATTTTCCTTGTCGGCACAGCCCACCACCCTTTGTTGGTTCACATCACTAGTTGGAACTATATACAAACTATGTGAATTATATCATGTATTTGTAAACAATTTCTTAAACTCCCAACTGTCCCAAAATAAAAGAGTTGCACTTCTAAAATACTATCTTTCTATTAAAAAATGTTTAAAAAGTTAAAAAATCATCTTCAATTATATAATGCTCTTGCCCCTTTGGCCCCGTTTGACAAATATATTGACATATTTATAATTAGATTTGGATATCTTAATCCTCCAAGATTAAATCACAAATGATGTGTCTTTTGATTATTTGATACAATCGAGTGTATTTTTGTATATTACGTAGAATTTGTTTTTTAGGTTTGATTAAACATTAATCTTGGACCTGATTACCCATTTATTTGAAGAAATCTACCTTACCAAATTGAGTCAATGTCTTATTTGGTAGATATATTGAGATATTCATAGTCAGATTTGGATATCTCAATCATCTCAAATTGAATCGCAAATGATATATCTTTTGATCATTTGATAAGCGTACAATCATCTAGTGTATTTTTACTTATCGGGTAGAAATTTTATTTTAAATTTGGTTATGCATCTATGTTGAGTCTGATTACTACTATTAAATTAGGTCAAATGTGATTAAATGAGTTAAACCAACAAATAAATATCGGAGTAATGAAACTTATAAAATGGTGTGTCTTCAACAAACAATATTACACTTTGGAGAAACTTGACATGAAATCTTGAAAAAGGCCTTCATTTGAACAATATACTATCACACTTGAGCTCAATTGTAGAAATTGAGGTTCTTTTTGGTATGTTAATGGGCTTCACCTATTAAGCCCATATAAGGAATAATCTAGGGTGGGCTTATATTGTACTCCCCAATTTTATTTGCCCACGCCACTTCATATTACAGCTCAAATTAATCGGACTTATTAGTTATTAAGCATTCGCAATTTTAATTATATACCGTTAACTTTTAAAGAAATATATAGCTTTTAAAATATATTACGTGAAAATGTAAATAAAAACATATCAATTAAAAGAGCCAAATTGGAAATGGGACAAGTTGGGAACGATGAATCAAAATCCAGCTTAAATCTATTTATATAATCCTAAACAATGCCAACACATATAATAATGGCAATAATCAATATTATTAACTAATCACAACAATCATTATATAAGAGTAGTTTAGATAAAAATGTCAGAATAAAAGAAAAGTGAATTATAATACTATGACGCTCGTTATTTGGGGGTATATGGCAGATTCAAAGTTTCAAACTGAAAAAAGAGAATTAGAAAGAAAAATAGAAGACTAAACGGTCACCTCTAGTTATGGGTGTGTATATCGAAGTTAGAAAAGAGTTGTGAAGACTTTTAGTTCATGAATAGTATTTCTAGAAGAAAATAACCTTGGCCCTCAATACCAAGTTCTTCCACCAATAGCACCCACAAAGAAAAAGTGAATAAGATTACAAAACTGATGAACAAAGGTAGGTAAATGGTGGACGGACATGCTTGCTTATGTGATTTGGTGGGCTTCCATTTCTAGTAGATTTGTGCGCCTACACCTTGACGAATCGTTCACAAAATATACAATAAAAATAAAAATTGTTGCACATTTTTTCCTTTTTCAATCTTTAAATTAAGGAGGAACATAAAAATATATATATATATACTTGGGCTGGCAGGTTGCCCTTGAAGACCGACAGGCTGCCCGTTTAATTCGCGGGTTAATTGGTCTAAGCCAAAAAGGACCAAATTTAAGTGAGTTATCATTTATCAAACCTAAACCTACATTTATTTGGGCGGACCAAATAAACATCTCTATGTGGTAGGGCCTGTGACAAGAGTCGAGCAAAAATGCTACATGTCTTTACATCTTATCTCGAAGAATGGAACCATGCTACATGTCAGTCATTTGTGGTAAAATAAATAGAGGGAGAGAGAATATAAAAAAAAATGTTTAAAAAAATATGTTTTATCGTGCATAAACCTGGTCTGGTCATTTGAAGATTACTATTGATGTTATATGGTTCTGAGAAACTGTATATGCAACATTATCGAGCTTAGAACGATAGTGGTGGAAGGTTGTTGGGACGTGAATGAGGGCGAGACACAGTCAATGATCAGTATGGTTCTGAGAAGCTATATATGCGACTTTATCAGGGTTCGAACGATAGTGGAAAAAGGTTGTTGGACGTGGATAAGGGAGAGAGCGAGGCGACGGTGGGTTTTTAGAGTCATTAATGTGGCCTGTGGGGTGAGGGGCATGGAAAGTGAGAATGTGTTGATTAAGGGAAATGCAAAAAACGATAGTTATGTAATTGCATTGAGCAACCCACAATATTCAATGGTCAGAGATTACGTGGAAGCTTGCAAGACGTGTCAATATGGTGGCACATGAATTTGCTCGGAGTTTTTCGCCATTATAAAAGCTTTTTTTGTTGGGAAGACCCACTAGATTTTGTGGTTGAGCTGCTTGGCACCGTTCATGCAATTATGGAATGTAAGCTTCATTGGGTTCGAACTTCGAAAAACGCCCATCTTTATGTTTGCATTTCATCCTCAACCATGTCTACATTAATCACTACAACATGCACTAAATAAAACATAAAATAAATACTTATTTACAATAAAAGATTTAAATTAATGAAATGCATCAACTTAACAGTCAATGAAACACATAGCATTATTGTAATTTGTTGGGGGAGAGCAAAACTGAACTCTGCTATTTTGCAAGCAGAAAGCAAACTTCAACCAGATCAAAACTAAGAAACAACTAACGAAGCTACGATGGAGATCAACGAAGATTTCCATCTTCAAAACATATATCTAGAGAGAAGACAATTATCTAAGTGGAGGAAACGAAGGAATAGATTCTAGTATTAACTTACGATTGCTTCTCATACCAGATGGCGTCTCTAAACTTTTAGGAGGCGAAACTCTCTTGCCGTTAGGAGACGACGATTTGACCCCACTCACCGGAGACGCTCCTTGGAGAAACTCGGGCAGTTGGTCCTCCTTAACAGTTTCAAAATGCTGCTTGAACTTGGGAGGTGGTGGTGGTAGTGGTAGTGGAGGAAAGAAACTTGTTTGTCCTGAACCAGAAGACGAGGTGTTGACAGAAGAAAACGACGACCTAGGTGGTCTTTTCCTTGAGGAGAATAATGCCTCAATTGATTGCCTGCAGATTCATATAGTGTATTACTTGATAACCCTTTTTCTAGTACAAAGGGAAAAAAAGAGTTCTTATGCAAAACTGTTTTGTCGTGTAACTGGTTCATAGCTATTACTTTATCGTAAAACAACTACTAATATTTTTTAATAAAACTACTAATACTATCAAACTAACCATACATTTTTAATGTAACAACTACATACCTTCCATTTCTTAAAGGTGTAGCAAGAGGGGCGGAATCCATGCTTTGGTGGAGTGCAGTAGTATTTGTTTCATCTTCTTCGAGTTCATGAGCCGTACCTAATAAAACAGAACCCGATCAGGAATGGAAAAAAAAAATTGATTATCAATTGAGCTTCAATTAAAATGGCAAAAGTAAGTCTTTAATGTACACCCACCGTCCTTTCTGCCAAAGATGTTTTTACACCCTTCACATCTGCAGTTGATGGAACATCCAACGCCCCCCTTAAAGAAACAAAAGTCACTCTATCAGACAACAAACGAAAAAAACCTACACCAAATACGATAATAGGAAAGAAAGAAACCTGATAGCATTCACAGTATTTCTTGAGGCAACCAGATTTTTTGCAGTTGCATCCTCTTTTATGCCGAGCAGAAGCTGGAGTATTGGAGAAGTCATCCTATAAGAAACATTTAAGCAAAAATATTAAGGGCAAGCGATCACAAATAACAAGTGGAAACATATCAAGAGATCAGTTTCAAACCCGTTTTTCTGATAGAGAACCAGAGCCCCTAATCACTTTGGGAGTAAAAGCAAGGGGATTTCTCGATTCAATCAGGTTGCGTGTTGCAACGACAGTGTCTTCATTTTGAGGCTTGTTGGAGCAACCTATACAGGCACACGGCTCACTACAGTAGACACCAGCAGCAAAGCATTCACAGTAGCTACATTCAGAATATAAATCAGCTAAAAGCATTATAAGTATAAACTTGAATGAAGGGATATAAGATGTACAACAACTTACAGTTTTAAACATTTTGATTTTTTGCAATTACATCGCTTACAAGATTCAAGCTCCCCACGTTGCTCCAACCTACGCCTGTCAATCCAATTCAATTTATAATATTACGAAAGGAACGAAAAAAGGACAAAAAACGAGAAATAAAACGACATACTTCTTCTTTCTTGGACTACTTGGGTTGCTTTCTTCATTTTCCGTTGGGAGAGCATCATTTGCAAAGGTAGCAATAGCTCTATCCAACGAGTAGTCAGCCAAAGAATTGTTTAATAACTCTTGACCGGAGGTTGGAAGATGGAAACTGGCAGATGGGCTTGGTCCAATCAGTAATCTTCCAGAAGCAGAAGCCTCATGATTGACGAATTGGATGTCCTTTGGAGTTGTTGCAAAAACATTTAAATGCAAGCCAATCCCAGGTAAGACACGGGAGGAATCATTTTCTGTCTTCTTTAGGGCCGTTTGCTGCTCAGAGGAAGTATTCTCATTGGACTTTAGCAACATAGGAGAACCAGAACCTGCATGTTTCCTGAATGCTCCTCTTGTGTCGAGAAACAGAGAGCGTCTTCTAATACCACGGCCTAGACCAGAAAGGTTCTACAAGAACAGAGAATGCACATTAATCAATTTATGTAACAAACACAATTCTATCAAAACCAAATCTCCTACGTATCTTCATTTTAGAATTCACGATGTTTACCTCATAATCCACTTTTTGATTAGGGTTTGAAATAGAAGAAGCAGCAGTTATATCACGTGTCCTGACATTTTCCGTCATATCAGTTACTTCTCCAGGCTGAGTACACGTGTTTTGAAGAATGCATCCGTCTCTGAAATGCTCACTAGAAACAGATACGCCAAGAGTTTGTTCGTTCTGTATGGCATTTCTAATGCACCTATAGAAACTTGTTGAAGGATCAACAGATTGCTCGCAAGAATCGATATCATTTGGTGATTCAAAGACTAATACATTGGTTGCATTGGAAATCAAATAATCCCAATCACACGATGTAGCTTCGTTGTTCTGATCATGTTCAAATCCCGCCAACTCCTCTGCGGTTTTGTTTGCCACTGGTCCAACTACTGAAGAAGAGCAAGCATAACCGGGTCTTACGCTGCAGTTTTGATTATCACCATCACCACTGAAATTTTCTGCAGAGTTGAGTAGAAACTTTGAGCAATCGTAAGATGGCTTACAAGCTACTTCACAATTAGATGCCCTTGGATCCAGATTTTCCTTCTGTTGATCCAGTTTCATAGTGACGTCCATATTCACCTTGTCTGTATCAATTGTGTTCCCAACATCAGAAGAAAATTCGGGTTTTGATGGATCCTGAAGCTGATTCCTGCAAGAGGAAATAAAATAAGTTGTAACGATGATACATGAGATTCAAATTGGCCAATGAATGAAGACATGTTACTTATGATGATTGAGGGTGTTACCTTGGAAGAGATAAAGAAGATTCCCTGAGAGAATTAACATGTGGAGAAGTGAAAACAGATGACGAAAAACTTAGAGGATTGAACGTCTGAGTGATGGGTACGGATTTCATTGGCTTGATAGGAGAAAGACTTTTGAGAAAATTATATAAAGGGGAGTCCTGGAGGTAAAGAAAAAATCAAAGAACAATGTCATTTTAAACCTTAAAAAAGCATACCATCAAGTCACTAATACACATCTGTATTATCCAAATGAATAGACGGCCATACATAAGGCTTTGTTCACATCAGTAAATGAAATTGGTGATTCAAGATAGATAACAGCACAGGTTATACAAGCATGTGCAATGTTATGGTCGAACAAGAAGGCAAAGATAGCAACAAAAAGAGCATTTCAAGGCATAATGGGGGCATTCATTCTCCTTCTCTTCTGAGATCCATCATACTGGGATAATTGGAGAACCATGATATTTTTACGGGAACCAAATTCTCCGAAAATGTAAACACACTATGAATAAACTAGGAAATGTCGACGTCATGAACGATTAATTAAATACCAAGCAATTATAGTAAAACCATTAATGGTAAGATTGTGGCCACGAGATCGAAATACAATGCGAGCATCCTCGGAAAAGCAAGCAAATCTTAAACTAAGATCTATTTATCAGACTTCAAGAACAAGAAAGCAGAATTTAGTAACAACTGATCATCAACTTGTTACATAAATTGAGCTATAGTACACAACAAGCATGAGACTTCAAGAAATAAAGCAGAATTTAGTATCAACTGATCAACTTATGAAATTGAGCAAGAAGCATGAAAATGGATAATGCAGCAAGAATATTCAGAGGAATATAAATCTCATCTAATTACATAACTAACTGTGTCAAAAAGATAAGAGATACATTTACCAAATTTGCTAAAAGATTATGGTATCATACTAAACAAAACAATTCAAAAGAGTAATTCAACAAATTCAGTCCAAATCATTCTCAATTCCTAAACACCATACCACATTACAAATCAATCACAATCACACATCCAATTCTCAAACCTAAGCATCAATTCAGATTTAAAAAAAAAAAAAAAAAAAACTCATGCAAATTTGGTTATGTACAACCAAATCATACCTCAACTTTTGCAGTAATTTGATTATTGTTGTTCCTTTCGGGAGTATCCATGAAAGCATCCAACCCTTCCATCACAAATTTATGTACACACAACACACACCAGTACACCACTTGAAAAAAAAAAAAAAAACAGAGGATTTATTGAATGGGGAAATTGAGGCGATAAATGAAATGGGAAAAAGAATCAAAAGGAGACCCCACTATCGCAGATGATGTGTAGGATTGCAGATGAAGTTTATATGGCAAAGGAAAAGAGGGGTTGTTCTTGGGAGGGAAAACATCGCTATAATTTAATGTTCAAAAGTAACCTACAATCAAATATTAATATACGGATGTTATTTCCAGATATTTTTGATACCCTGGAATCGGTAAATTTGGACCTAGTCTCACGTATGTCATCATAATCATCTTAAGATAATAATACTAGCATTTGCTTTTTTCACGTTTTTATTTTTCATTCTTTTTAATATTTTTTAATTGGACCAAGTCTCTTCTTTATCTACTTATTTTCTATTCTGTTTCTCTATACATTATTTTTTTTCCTACTTTTGTGTATCTTAACTACAAACTACACTTTTCTATAATGGAGTAGTTTTTAATCTTGTGCAAAAAGTAAAGAAAAAAAGAACTGCAAGACCAATGAGGTATATTTTAATGATTATCTAAACAATCTCATGTATATAAATTTAATAATTATTAAATAAACTTTATTATTTTAAGTTAAACTTCATACACGGGTATGTTAGCAGGATATGCCGAAATAGCAATTATTTAAAAGATCATGTATCAAATTGTAATTGAAATGATAAAATATTGTGTGAGACATTAATATTGAATCTTATCTAAGTATTTTGATCTTGTTCCTTATTTAAAATATGATACCATTTACATTTACATAGCAATGCCACCTCATATATTTTTTATTCTATATTTTTAGAGATATTTTTTAGTATTTTTTATTCTATATTTTTAGAGATATTTTTTATTGAACATAAAATTTGTGTCTATTAACTTATATGTCATTAAATATAGTAAAAGAGTTGTCTTATGTATGAGATCAAAATGGTCTACAATTTTTTGTTATTTTAAAACAAAAATTGTGATTGTAAACAGGAAAAATATTAATTGCATATGAAAATTTGTCATTATTAATTGGTAAAATATAAATTAAAGTTGTAGTATATCATTAATTTTGTAAACAAACTCGTAAATAGTAAGAATGAAATAAAATACCTATTTCAACATGTGTCCTCATAAAATTATGTACATGAACAAGACTATAGTCTGAATTTGTCAAGTATTCACCTTTTTATTTCACATGTATTATTTTATTATCTCCATTTATCTAAAAATTGGTAGTCATATTCCAATTAAAAGTTACAAACACGCCATTAATATGCCAAACAGAAAAGGAGACGAACGAAGTTAATATTAATTCAGTGACAACGTTGTTAACTCTCAAAATAATATACATGAATGAGATCAAATTAATCCAAAAACAAGTGTTATTTGAATATTTGTTCCCATATTGTATATATGATTATCTCCATTGTTTATTTGTTTCTGTATTTGTATATATAGTCAATTGAGAAACATAAAATTTGACTTTTAGTAATTGCTATATAAGTGCATTTTTTCAGAACATACTTCTCCCGTTCCACAAAAGTTAGCATACATTTTTTTACCATCTATCTCGCAAAATTTTGCATACCCGAGACAAAAATAATTTTCACAATACATATATATTTATCTTTCATTTCATTATATTTTTTTTTCTTAAACTCTATGTTCAATATTTTCCGCCGACTTTGGTGAAAAGGGGAAGTATAGTTCCTACTGTTATGGAATATTCTTCATTTAAGATAATTATTATTAGGAATTCAATTAGTATTTGAATACTAGTAAATTTTGCTTTAATGCCATTATATGTTACTAAATGTGGAAAAATAACACTCCATATTTCTTAACCAAATATTGAAAATACTCAGGATTTTTTTTTATTTTTTTAATCTTTTTGTTTAGGTGGTGCATTAAAGTTTGGCGCGCCGATAATTTAAAAGGGTGGTGGCCCGCATGAAGGTGTATAATTATTCGCATGGTCTCCGCCACACCTAATCATCTAACTTCTGGGAGAATTTCATAAATACAATAACATACTTCTCGTGAAATTGCATTTATTGTGACACTCACCATCAATTATTATGTACTATTTATTATTGTTCAAAACGGGCATATTTATGTAACTTATTAATACAATGGTTGATACACCCTTCAAAAAAAATTAATACAATGGTTGATGCATTACTTTTTAGTTGCTTTCTAAAATAACATTTTATTCTATTTATTTCATTTTTTAAGTATTAAGTTATGTGTGATATACAATTATCTCCATTTAATACTAATTCTGAATCCTCATATTTTATTGTGGCTTCTCTAAAATTCTTTAAATTTGCATTTATTATTTTTAATATTTTCTTTTTTTAATTATTCTCTTATTTTCTATCCTAATTAAATAAATAACATTATATACATATACATTTTAAAATTTATATTAAATAATTATTTTTTTCACAATTCCTCTTAATTACGCGGGTCTTATATATATATATATATATATATATATATATATTTTGACAATTGTTTCATAAATAGGTATAAGATTCAATGTACATTGATATTATTAAAATTTTACCCCCGGATTTTTTTTGGTGTTTGAATTTAAATTAAGATTTTACTATTGATTGTAAGGTGCCAAATAAAGATTACATGGAAAGACACGACATAAAAAAGTTAGATATATGCGACAATAAAGAAATACAGTATGTGGAAAGACATGACAAAAAAAAGGTGTATATATATGCGGCAAAGGTTGAAAGAAAAAGAAATGTATAAATAACAAAAAAATTAAAAATTAAATACATACAAAGGGCAAAAATCAACAAATAAGATGGAAAAAAAAAAAAAAAACATTCTCATTGATTTAGCATTGTGTCTTCTGTAATTTCCTGTCGATAAATATTGTTGGAACTTATACTAATTAAATAAGACTTGTTAACATGAGCGACGAACTTAAATTCAATGACATTCGGTCGGCTAGTTTGTGAGCATTTTCGTTAGTGTGTGTGAATTTTTGAACTTTGTGATTTTATTTTTATAGTAAAAAGAACAATTATTTAATTTATAATTGATCATTAACTAGCATTTAGCTTCGATTAAACTTATGAACCAACAATATATATACTTGATATATTAAGTTCAATCTTAGCTCAACCTCAAATGCTCTAAATTTTTAGTACAATTCTATTACATCCCAACCAAATTTTTATACAATATATTACTTCCTCATTCCATTAATAAATCTGTTCTCGCGCGTGGAGATAGATACAGTTTCTAAGAAAAGTAGATACAATAAGAGTATCGTGAAGTTTATTAAAAATAAAATAATTATTTACAAGTAAAGTTGATAAAATGTATGCAAACAAATTTAATAGATGAACAAATAATACAAATTGAAAACAAATTTAGTAGGTAGGGGAGTAAAGTGGAACCAACAAAGATATACCCACTTGAGATTTTTGCTTTATTCTTCTTCTTCTTTTTTTTTTTCTTCTAAATAAGTGGTCCCACTCCCACTTCAGGGCATGGCTCTCACGTAACTATAATTAGTAGTACGGCACTACGAAATAGTAGTACTCCATGTTCTCAGACTCTATACATAGTCAAAGCATGCATGGTATATATGCAAAAAAAAAAAAAAAAGTGGTAATTTAATGACATTGATTAAATTGTCATAAAGTTTTTAAAGTTTTAAATAACTATATACTCCGTATAATATATTGATGATAATAGATTAAATTGTACGTACTTTACTTACAAATTATAAATCCCAAACTAGTCATCATAATGTGTTATATTACTTCCGAATTCGAGTGGACAATTTAAATAAGTGGAGTTGCTTTCAGTAGGAATCGAACCCAGAACGTGTGGGCGTGAGCCTTGTGGCTCTGATACATGAAAGAATTTAGTTATATCTAAAAGTCCAAACTTGTAGAGAGGTGGAGAATTAATTCTTGTAACTAATTTCTTCATCCCAAAATTATGGTTTCATTTCTTTTTTTTTTACACTGATGATCTTAAAATTGGACGTCCCAAAAAATTATGGTCTCATTTTTTTATTTTGTACAACTTTTTTTAAAAGATAAGCTCAAAAAAAGTAGTATAAGTCAAGTCGAAGCGAAGAAGACTGGTCAAATACGTGAAAGACGCATTTTATGACATTTATCCCACACCTATTTCTCCAACAACCTTTGAATAAGTATATAACCAAGTCGCAACGAGTCCTACAAAAGAGAGACGAAACCTTAGAGTTAGATGGCAACATATTCAACCCACTTTACATTTTTGTCTTAAGCAAACATTGTACCATTTATTTAATCCTCTTATTTGCAAAATATTTTATAGTTTCTAAATCATTATTTATTGTTGAACGAAGGGAGTAGTTACCAAGCACTAACACCACAGTATAACATTGAACAATAGCTGCTCCATTAGTTTTTTCTTTATTTACTTCATTTATTTTCAACATTTACACTCACTTATATTTTCCAAGCCAAATTTTGTGAAATTTGTTAGAAACGCAGTGTAGATGACTAAGTGTTTAGAAAAATGAGGAATTAAGGGTTGTGTCACACACGATTTTCTTAAAATAAATTACTTCTTTCACTCTCGGTGCAGTGAATTAATTAATATGATGATTATTACTCCGGATGCAACTAGACAAAGCAACTGACAAAGTGGGATAGCTCAAGTGGTTAGAGCTTAGGTCCTGGGTTCGAGTCATGGGGAGGGGAAAAAAGGGATGGGTTTAACTTCCATAAAAAAAAAAAAAAAAAAACTAGACAAAGCAACTGTACTAACACTAAGGCCTTGGACCAAAATTGTCACTCGCCTAAATGCATATTGATGTTAATTCAAAACTTGTTTTGTAACCTCCGTCGACCAAATGAAAATTCAATTCAAGTTTAAAAATTTAAAAATTGAACTTGCTCTAATTTAGAGCATGACACACATGAAAAGGCTGAGGGATTAGTATAATTCCAAAATGAACTAATAAGATATCGAATTGAAACTCTTTTCTAACTCATCTTCCAACAAAAATGTATTTCACATAAACATAATATATATATATATATATATATATATATATATATATATATATATAAACTAGCCTGTCTTATTAATTACGTACCTTACTCCCTTGAATTTACTTTTCCTTTTTCCCTTTTCTTTTGGAATATAGATCTCTAATAAAGAAAGTAGAATATTATATGTGTGTATATGTAATATCAGAAAATAAATAAGTATATTAAAGTAGATAATACTTTATTTCAATAAAGTCATAAAAAGAAATCAAAGGGTACTACAGTTAAAATATTATTGGGATTACTTTATTATTAACCAAACATCACTTTAATCATCATGAGATCTAGAACAGAAAGCTCCTGTAATATATTCATACAATATATTTATATACATATTTAGTACAGCTTAAATATTAATTAAACACTTATAATTAAGTTGACTAAATTATACATATTTAATGTTTGGATGGTCGATTTCTATTCATCGAAGTCCAGGGTATATGCGTCGACTGTCGTGTTTTTTTTTTTGGCATATTTTTAAGGTGTGGTATGGCTAGGGAAATGCCCTTTTTGTCTAACATCGAAGTGGAGAAAATTGGACTTTTTAGGGGTTTTGTCCAAGCATTATAAATAAAAAAATAATAGTAACATTAAATAAAATAATGTAAGCACTCAAATTCTTCTACTCCCAATGGTTCAATTATTTTAGTGAATTGTTTGTATTATTCTTACATTACGAAGCTTGACTAAGACACGAAATGTTATATTTCAGTGATTTTGAGAAGAATAATTTATAAAGTTATTTATAAGTGTGAAAAAAAAATTACATATGTTACTTTTTGCAAAAGATATAAACACTCATAAGATTAGAGTCGGCTTACTCAACCATTTATCACTTGGGGATATGCATACATATATCAAGAAGGAGTAAGAGTAATTAATCATACAAAATTAATTATGAATATCAATTAGTATATATTATAGGGACAAAAATATTGATAGGTAGAAAATGAGAGACTGAGTTAACAATTTAATACAATCAATTCCCCAAATTACTAGTGTTAATCTTGACACATGTATGTGTGGAGAATACACGTGTACAGTGATTTTAATTTCTTTAACGAACTATAAGATTCGGTAAAAATGAGAGATAGAAAATTTAGTAAGTCAAGAGTTCAAATGACTTGCCCCAAATAACAATCATATCGAAAGTTATTACGCAATTGTTCTTATGCGCTTGTAGTTTTTTGTTGTAATTGTGGAATTTGAGTACCCTTTGTGCTACATAATAATGAAACACATTTTACCTTCAAAAAAAAAAAAATCTTGATGGCTTAGTTATAGATGAAGTTTCCACTTTGTTTCCTATCTATGTTGGGGAGAACTTCTCCGCGTCAACTGAATCTGCAAACCTTAATCAATTTATAGCTTTCTAATATATAAGCCGACTATACTGATCAACTCTCCTGAGGACAAATGTCCCGAGTCTACCACACTTAGGCATTTCATCATTTGGAATTTTAGGGTTTTAGTATCTACTCAAAATTAAACATTTTATTTCAAACCATATCTCAACACTAATCAATACAAAGTAACCCCTAACTTAATTACCAAAACACCCCAACTCTTTTTTTTATTCCATTTATGCCCTTCAAATAGTGAAAAGAGAAAATTTAGTTTAACATTATTGTCGATATAACTGAAATAAAACATTGATAGAAAAACTACAACGAGCAAAAAACCTAAAGTGTTCCTTCAGTCGTCGATCTAGGGTTTCTTCCCTCACATTCAAATACTTACTAAAATTCGACTGTCGTTTAAATAGTGAAAGTATTGCATAGCATTCCAGATAATTGAGATTATGAAGGTGTTGGCTTTGTGCATGTGAAATATTATTGTTTGAAGTGGTCTCATATCTCTTTTACAACAATATATATGTAAAAGGTTAATATACAAAACTAAAGGAAATTAAATATTAATTCAAGCTATCTCACAAATTAAAATATAAGAATGCTATAGACTGTGTAATTACTAATTACCTATATTCCCACGCAATCTACAATGATGCATTTTATTTTTTATTGGCCCAAAAATCATAAAAAAAGGAAAAAGTATTGATGTTGGGAAAAAAAATAGAAAAGTAAATTAAATCTAAAGTCACAAGAGGAAATCAAAGGGTATCTACCAAACTCTAAATATTCTCGAATCATTTTATAATCAACCAAACATGACTTTAGCACTTTAGTGATGATATGATCTATAACTGAACTGATCAATATTGTCTTCACGATCGACTCCTTTTTTTATTTAATTGAATTAAAGTACAAAAAGTACAACATAATTTCATGAAAGAGGTACAACTTAGAATATATGTGTATATATTAATTGACGATTTTAATATTAAACTAAATGATATGATATAAGATGATGAGTTTTTTTTATGAAATCAACCATTTATATAAAATATCTGTACATAATAAATGTTCACATATTTTATACTGATGGTGATAATTGGGTGTAATTGATTCATCTATACACTCACTTGTATGAAAGAATTTGTCTTATACTGATGGTGAATTTTATAAAAAATCCATCATCGGGTTTTATATTTTTACACTTGATATAGATATAGATATAGATAATGTAGTATATGGCTGAGTTGTGTTGGAAGACCCATGCTTATATGGCCAGTTTTATTCCACATAGTGTATGCGTGACAAAGGTTAGGAGAATGGGCTTTTTGTCTTACTAACATTGAAGCGGAGACAATACTGATTTTTGTAGGGGTTGTCCAACATAAAACAAACATAAATTAATTAACGCAATCAACAAATGTTGTCAAATAGTAGCTATATGGCAGTACAAGTTTAATAATATTATCTACTTCAAAAAAAAAAAAGTTTAATAATATTATAATTCTTGTCTTCGGGCTAACTGCATATAGGGATGGACCTGATCGAGTCTGTCTCGAACCGGGCCGGATGAGGACCTGTCGGTTCAACCAGCACCATCATTTTTTTAATTATTTTAAATTAATTTTAATATATATATAATATTTTTATTTGAACATTAAATATAGGGTAGATTTGAATTCGTCCTATATGCATCATCACTTGTATAGTTGCATATTGCACATCTCCATTTATTAAGATACGTAGTAATTAAAAGTATAATAAACATTCAATCAAATGAAATATATAAAAAAAAAATATTCATCATTTATCTACATAATATATTGGTGAATGTTTAAGGGATTGAAATAACTTGTTCCACTTTTCATGTTCAACATTTTGTTCCATTATATAGATGATTGACATGTGTTATATTAAAAAATAATCAATGTCATATAATAAAGATCCAATAGAACAGAACATAAAAAGTGGAACAGATGAATCGAATCGTTTCACGAATGTGATCGTCTATACAATTTTTGTCCACAACTAAAAGACAAAATAGATACTATAATGTTCCATAAGATAAAATTTTGTGGGCTGGTCTTGGGTGAGACCGTCTCACAGAATGAGATCTGTGCGACGGGTCTCTCTTAACCCTCATAATAAAAAAGTGATAATGTTTAAACAAAAAGTGATGATGTTTAAGTAAAATGTGACAGTCACTTTTGTTAAAAATATTTGCATGATGAAGATAACCCTTTGCAGAGGTCCGTCAGCTCCCGAGAAATTTGGGATAAGTCTCCTATGACACATCTATATAATTAAAAATATTTGCATGATGAAGATAACCCTTTGCAGAGGTCCGTCAGCTCCCGAGAAATTTGGGATAAGTCTCCTATGACACATCTATATAATTAAAAATATTTGCATGATGAAGATAACCCTTTGCAGAGGTCCGTCAGCTCCCGAGAAATTTGGGATAAGTCTCCTATGACACATCTATATAATCTTTTTTTGAATTACATTAAATACCCGTCCCTTTTTTCCCCTCCCCATGACTCTAATCCAGGATCTAAGGCCTAGGTAGTGGTGCTCTAACCACTTGAAGTTATCTGATTAATGATAATTAATGCTTTTTTTAGATGAATTAACAAGAGAATACATAAGCGTCGAAGCACCGAAAATCTTTCTGACATGTTTTGTTGATCTTTGGTGCAGTGTTAGTTAGCTATGAAAAATTGTACATAATACATCTTCAATTTTAAAATATCTTCAATGTAATATACACACATTTTGAATTTTAATATTTAATTTACTCAATTAAAAATTTTAATCCTTGATCCAATACATCTTCAATTCTATAGATAGTTTCTTCATTCTATAATAGTTTCTGAAATTAAATTACTTATAATAATAGATACTTGCACCAAAATATCATCCAATATATCTGATTCGAAAACCTACCAAACAAACGAAGTTACTGATTTAAGTTCTTTGACAGACTGTTTAACATTTCAATTAATTGCAAAATAGGAATAACATTAGACTATAATGCTTTAAATAAAAAAGTAGACAGTTGGAATGCGACAACATTTTTTCCACCTTGAATTAATTAATCGATTCCAACTCATTAAATATTTGTGCAATAGGAGTAATTTTTTTATGTCTCTAATATGAGATCATTAATCCAAAGTATAAACTCATCGTTTACTGTACCCGTAATTTTTTAATTACAATACGATAAAAGTATATATTTAACAAAATAGAAACAACCAATTCTTGAATCTTGAGTTAGATATTAACTTGAAATATTGCGAAAAAAAAAAATAAAAAAATGACGAAGACAGATAGCACAGACTGCACAGTTCATAAGTGATACTTCCTCTGTCCC
Organism: Galeopsis tetrahit; assembly: GCA_963675135.1. Taxonomy (NCBI): domain Eukaryota; kingdom Viridiplantae; phylum Streptophyta; class Magnoliopsida; order Lamiales; family Lamiaceae; genus Galeopsis; species Galeopsis tetrahit. Next base: position 25,966,015 of record OY776125.1, on the reverse strand, counting down.
TCACTTAATATGATATTTACTATTTTTACGAATTTGAAAGTATAAATTATTTATTTGTATTTAAAAAGATACAATTATTTTTAAAAACTAATTAAATAATTAATTGAAGTAAATAAGATAAAAATAAAATGGGTGATAGTTAAAATTAAAGGATTTTTTTAATTATTAAATTAAATGAGAAATAAACTATTAATAAATGTCAGATTGAGTAAGAAATTGATTGATATATATCATTCAAAACAAATAATTCAATGTAATAACTAGGCACATAGATTATGATATATATATATATATATATTGAATTAAATTGTACCTATTAATAGTACTCTTTGTTCCACCATAACTTTTATATATATTTTAAAATACTTCACAATAATTTTTACAATCTTAAAATGAATTTTTTTTTATAAATGTTACATTCACAATATTTTCAATTTTACATAAAATGTTATTACTTTCAAATTTTCATAACTTACACATGAGTCAATTCGCTTATTTACTTTATAAATTAAGGTTTACAAAATTACATTTCAAAATTTTACTCATTATTTCACTTTCTTAATATGTGTCCATCTACCTGTAAAACGTATTACGAGAAGTATTATAGAAAACGTATTACGTTCAATGCACTTCACATGATATATGTTATTTAATTTAATATTGTGATTCTGACTCACTTGATATCAAAAGTTCTATATGAATCTTTTATACATTAGAATTACATTAGCTCATACATTTAAGTTCTTACACGTTTAGTTTAAATTAATATCACGTTTCAATATGCAATCATTCACACTATAAAGAAAAAAGACAACGAATCTTAATTTGTAAAATTACACCATGTTACATAAATTGATAAATTTAAATTAATTTAATGTTTTACTCCTATATCATAGTTGCACAACGCAACATTTGTAATAGGTGCACATACACTTGATTAAATAACAAAAATAAATTATATTTAATTAGATACATTTTCTGATCCGATATTGGTTCATTTATGATTAAAATTCTCGAAATTTTGATTATAAATTGTAGTTCGCCATTTCCATGTTTTTTGGATTATTTGTTTAATACTGCACTTTAAAACGTGGAGATTTTTCATTAATGGCCTTGTCTTCTTTTCAAGGAAAATTAATATTTCAGCCACAAACATAGATACATTGTATGTATGTATATATCTCCCAACAACGGCTAGCTTTTTAGGGCATAGAGTGGTGAATTTTGGTTACCATAATTTCCTTTTTCTCTCTATTTTTTTGGTTTATTTAATAAGCATTTCTGGGCTTTTATTGACATATCAGTTGTTAAGAAGAGGAAAATCGTCGCAGGAAAATGAACATGAACTGCGGCAGCAAGTGAGGCTTCTGAATCTCTGGCCTTTTTTGGACTTTTTTGTTTCATTTTTTTTTTTTTTTTGTAAAATGGGTTCAATTTTGTTTGCATTTTTTCTGTTTCTACAAAAAAGGGTTCATCAAAGAGGGCACATTTTGGGAAATTGATTTTTCTTGTATGTCATTTATAGTGTTTAATTTTGTGGGGTCGCTTCATTCTGCTTAAATCATTTGTAAGTTTGATACAACTCTCTAAATTTTGATTCTGATCTTCTAGGGTTTTAGTTAGTAGACCTTTGCTATACATTTTTTGTAGAAGAATTTGCAAATTATTCTACAAAATGTTCATTTTGGCAAGCTCTTGATTTAACTTTAAACTATCATTTGTGAACTTCAATGTGATTCATTTCTAGTTTTTGGCCTTCTTAGAAATTAGTCCTTTTGTGATTTGATAGCTTATATCCTCTTAACTTTCAACTGATAACAGTGGGATGTGGGATTGGCAACAAGGTCAGGATTATTGCATTGAAGATAACTCCAATATGGGCAAGTCTCGTGCTCGTTTATACGCCTTGTTCGTCTCTGTTTAACTTAGAAATTGAAGCTTAACTTGTCTTAATATGGTCAGCAGAGATGTCGAAATCCCTTATGAATGAAGCTGATCAGAATGCAGACCGCGTCACTTACATTAATGTATTCGACAATGAATCTACTCCAATCAAGGCTTGCGGTGATCTAGCTTACCAAGTTACCAACAATGGTAGCCTTGCTATCTCTGCTAGTTTTCTAATTGAAGTTAATTTACTCGTTTACTTGTCTTTGTTTCTTGAAAATGGCTTTAGATACATTTTTATTTTGGTAGCCGGGATTGGTCAGTAAAATGTTCTCAGACAAAGTGATTTTGATCTCTGTTAAGTTACAGGCATCAGAAAATCATAAACCGGATAAGCATTTACGCGATTATAATTCGTTGTGCTGTCCTTGTAATAGATTTTAAGCCTTTAAGGATAGGATGCACTCATTTCTACCAAAAGAGTGTCACTACTCACACCTCGAAAAACTCTATACACAACCACTGAAATTAAAACATTGATCTACGTTACTATACACACCCCGCCATTAGACAATTCTGCTCCCTCCGTTCCCTCATTACTGCCGTTTCTTTCTCCATTTCAAAACAAAGAGCACCTCAAAGTTTGATATGATTTGTAGTATTATTAGTGTACATAAACCATAGGAGAACGATATTTGGTTGAATTGCATCATAAAATTCGCAACTTTGGCCCTTAAATCAGTCGAACAATGCCTCTCATTTGTTTGGTCGGAACTTTGGCCGAATAGTCTTGGGTTATTTTTTTAATTAAGCTTTCGAACGTGACTCCATTCGAACATTTCCTTGTCCGTTCGGTTGAAATACTGGCTGAAAACAACTTGGGGTTATTTTATTGCTATTATATGGTGAAATTGTCATTTCACATGTGCCTATATTAGTCTCAATTTATGGGGTGTGTATGTATATTATCCATACAATGAACTCAACATAGTTTATTGCTGCTTGTATATGATCCTGGTTTACTCCATATTAAAAAAGGCGATATGGTCATTGTTGTTTTACTTTTGTATGCCATTAAACATTCATATGAAACAGAAAAGTGTTTATTCTACGCAAAATCGACATGTATTGCGTTCATTTAACAAACTCCAGAATCGACAGGGAAAGATTTAGAGCAGTTAAGGGAGCATTCCTCTCAAGTAAAACGGCGTAGGGTGCTACAGTTTGAGTCTGAAGTTTTGAATACACCTATTTGCTTTGACGAGGAGTTTTTAAGATCTAAGGTTGATCCCAATCTCATGCTCGTCTGTTAGACTTGTAGATTCATCTGATGTAGCCACTAAAACTGCTTTTATTCCATGTTTAGGAGACACCCGATTCTCTTGAAGATGCTATATCTGAAATGTCGCAGTGGGTTACTGGATTCACTGGTTTGTTTCTCACTTATTTAGTCTCGGGTGTAATTTGGTGTACGTTATATATCTAATGATAATTTTGATTTTACAGAAGGCATATCTGCATCCAGTAATGAATGTTTGGATGAATCGTCTGAAGGGTGGATTGCCGATTGCTTTAATGATGCCCAGATGCATTTCTGCACTGAAGATTTGTACGTTTTCGTTATCACGTCCCGTTTCTTTTCCTCTTTTTTTTTTTGTAAGATTGTATCCTTGACTAGCTCTTTTGTGTATACAGCAATTATGCATCTGGAGCATCTGATGTTCAAATTGCAGGTAATGTGTAAACTCTATTATTGATCGTAGCAACATTTTCTTTATCACGACCTTTGCGTTAATTGCAGTTTAATCTCCACAATTGGAAAATAGGAAATCAAATGCCAATTTTTCTTTTTTAAAAAAGAATTGCAATTGAAACTTCTGGCCTTTCCTCTTGATGTGGTGTTGAATTGTATATAATGATTTACTATGGTGTTAGAATTGTATACTGTGATTTAAGGCCTTATAACGTTGGACTCGGGCAAGATGGGGCTGCCCAGAATTGTATAATGTGATTAAGGCCTTATAACGTCCCGTTTGTCTCCCCCGCTTTAAAGCATATACGCTTTCTTGCAGATATATGCAACGCCCCTCCTGTATACAATCCTAATCCGGTCAAAAAGCATCCTATTAATACTCATCCAAACGTTGTTCTCAAAGGTAAGATGTTCGTTTTTTTGAACTGAACAAGATTCATTTCCCTCAAATTCGTATCATTTCTTTTCACTATCAGGTACAAAATCTTACATGTATATGCCTCCTAAACTGGCCTCTTCTATCGTCTATCCATTCGCCTTCATCAAACCATGTGATATTCTTGGAGACGTCACTCTCAAGGACATAAATCGAAGGATACATAATCCACCAAAGCCGAAGCTGGAAGATCCCGCTGCTTCTTATCCTACATCAGCATTTTCCGGGAAGCCCGTCGTTGGAAAGACGAAAATCCAGACGGAAGGTGGGAAAGGCAGCATTACGATTATGAGAACCAAAGGGTAAATAGGTCATTACCTTGCTTTGCTAATACATTTTGAGTTTCGACCTCTGGTTGATTTCATCCGAACTTTTGTTGTTGATTCAGGGAAATCCCTACTGTTGTATTTTTTGTATTTCTTGTGGAACATGAATATTATTGTTTTTTTTTTATTAATTTGTAATTGATATCTCTGTTTTTACTAGATTAAAGTTTGCTTGAGTGATAACAAATAAGTTTAACTTCAAATTTCAGAATTCAACAACCGAAACAAATTTGATCAATAACCTTTTAAAGCCTTAAAAAAAGGAGTAAAAAGCCTCAATTATATGGCAGTGCCTTGGCCCAGGCTATATACCCCTCCAGCTTTGTTAAGTATACTCCCCCGATTTTATGTACTCCAATGGGACAAATGTTAGATGTACTCCCCTCAAAATACCTTAAATATCATTATTCCTCATGTTTCTTCCTTCTTCTTCCTCATTTTTCAAAAAATCCTAAAACTAACTATTCCTCTCCCCCTCCACCAAACCGCCGCCCCGCTCGGTGTCGGGCACTGCTCGCGCCGCCCAACCTCCTCCTCCCTCTGTCGAGCGCCGCCACCCCCTTTACGGCGGCGCCCCCCTTTTTTTTTCTTCATTTTCTCTGCAACAAACCACCCCTCCCCACCGCGCACGGGTTGGGCGGCCCCAACCGTCGCCCCCACCCCTGCGCGCGGCCCCAGCCGCTGTCCCCCACCCCCTTTTTTTTCTACTCGATTCCGCCATGGAGGTCACGACCCCCACTTGCACGTGGCTGCCCTCCCGTCGGCCATGGGTGTCGACCATGGCCCCCCGCACTCCACCGCCCTCCCGTCGGAGATGGAGGTATGTCAATAAAAAGGTATGGAATAAAAAAGAAGAAAGAAAATCTAAAATCATAAGCTCACAAGACGAGCCAGAGGCCGAAGTGCCGTTAAAATCTTGCTTGGGAAAAACGGATAATTTTTTTAAATCAGTAACATCACAACGGCGACACCTCTTCTCCCTCGCCCAGCGCCGCCCTGCCTCCCCCCACACCCGTCGCATCCTTCCCCCGCCCACCCGCCGTGCATTTTCGCTCAGCCCCACTGCCTTCCGTTGTATCGTCCGCGGGTTTTCTCTTTTTATTTTTTATTTTCGATAATAATCAATCACCCAAAAACACTCTTGTCGACAAAAGTATTTTTGGTGGATCCATCTTTGTTGAAAATTTTAATTTTTTAAAAATTTTCTTTCGACTAAATCTTTCCGACGAAAGTGTGTTTTTGGTCGACTCTGGTTTGTCGAAATAAGAATTTTTTCTTTTATTTCTAAATTTGTTTTTGAATTTCTAAATTTATTTGAGGAGCGGCGACCGGAGGTAGGGTGACTGACGGCGGCGGCGGTAGAATTGGGGGAAGGCGGCTGCTTTTCCTAGGGTTAGGGGGAGTGTATTTATCTTTGATATATTTTACTAAAAGGATAAATTTGGTATTTTACACCAATATTAAATTAATAAATGGAGAGGGGGAGTATACTTAACAAAGCTGGAGGGATATATAGCCAGGGCCCAGTGCCTTTTTTCTTTACTTTTTTTACTAGGGTTTAGGACAATTCATGGGAGGGGTGCATCCATCCTAACATATTTTAGGGGGGTGTGCATCAATTGGGGGAGTGTTCTAAACCGAAATGGAGGTGTAAATAGTCCCACCCTTCTTTCCCATACATATCAAAATGGGCCAGCCTGGCCGACGAGGGTGGGTTGGGCCTAAGTAAAAATTAACCCATTTAGAGGCAGTTCCGTGGGCTTGGGCATATACTCCCCCAAATTGATGCACCCTCCATTGAAGAGAATGTTAGATGCTAAATTGTTTAATTATAATTTTATCTATAAAATTTCTTTACTAAACACACCTCTTTAAATCCTAATTTATTTATTTTTAAATTCAAAAAAATTATAACCCTAAAACTCATCTTTCTTTCCACCCGCTGCCCCCTTCCTCCCTCTTTCTCTCTGCGTTTTTTTCTTCCTGTTTTTCTAAACAAATCTAAACTTTGACGTCTTTTACATACATTTAATTGTATTGACAACTCAAATATGAAACCTCAAACTCAAAGGTTCTAAAAAAATGAAATCTCAAAAAAAAAAAAAAAAGAGAGAGAAGAGAAGAGGTGCATATTCCCACTATAAGTTCCCCTTTCTTTTGGTTGTTTTGATTAAGAGATAAGTAGAATAAAATAATAAATAAAGTATAAGTGATGTGATTGGAAGAGAGAAAATCATATGACAAAAATGGAAAAAAATAAAATGGAAAACTTATTGTGACACATTAATAAAATGGGAATTCAAGCAATGGCTATTAGACCCACGACATGTAGTGGACAGTTAAATTCTTTATCAAAACTCAATCTGTAATTTCGAAAACTTTCTGTACTGTTCTATTCTTAAATTAATGGAATGGTAATTTGTCTGATCAAAAAAAAAAAAAGGAAAATTTATAGTTGCAATATAATACAGAGTAATACATATTGTGGGATTTAGTTGCAATATAATACAGATACTGGGGTTGTTATCAATTTGATTCGATACAATACCTTAGAAAGCTAAATAAAAAAATACAAGGTAAATAAAATTAATGGTCTAGTAAACAATTTTTAAATAAAGAATATGAAAATAAAAATAAATAAATAAAAAAACGAAAAGGGCAATTTGGTCCATCTACTGGTGTATTTGTAGTTTTCAGGTGTATTTAGTTTAGAAGGACAAGGGACATGCACGGAATGGTACATTTGTTCTTCGATACCCCCGGTGCATCCTCTCTCTCTCTCAACTTAAAACCTTAACTCTAGCAAGAGAATTCCGCTTTTCTCTCTCCCCCACATATAATTTTCTGAATTCCCCAAGAAATGTCCCCCAAAAACTTCTTTCTCTTCTACCAAATTTGCATAATTTGTCTCTCTTTAATTCTCTGATTTTGATGCATTTTACCTAAATTTAATTTCTCTAATTTTGTGATTTAATATTCGAAATCGTGAATTTCTGGGTACCCTTATTTTGTTTTTCCATTGGAGAAAGTTTTGATGAACGATATTTTCAGTGGTTGTTGTGATTTAGAAAAATAATAAGGTCGCTTTCCTAGGGTTTACCTTTTTCTTTCAAATGGCATTTCTTAATTTCGAATGGCTGGTGATGAATTAGGCTTTTGAATTCTTGAAAAGTCAAATTAATTTTATTGCCCTTCAATTCTACTATTTAATTATAGGAATTGCCTGATTAACATTAGAATTGCTTGACTGATTCTAGTATCATGTGTTTGATGATTTGCTTCTAGAAGAATAATTAGATTTATGTCCATTAATTGTACTAGTATTTGTTTGTTTAATTTAGTGAAATTGAGTAGTTGATTTAGGTTGCAAAGATGGATGAGAAAAATGGGGAGGGAGTGAAAAGTAGTGAGGCTGGAGATGTTTCGAAATTGAAAGGGATAGGCAGTATAAGTAGTAAGACCCCAGGGAGTGTGAGTAACACAGAGATGATTTTTCGGGCTGATAAAATCGATCTAAAAAACTTGGATGTGCAGCTTGAGAAGCATTTCAGTAGAGTTTGGTCGAGAAATTTGGAATCTCAGAATAGCCTAAAGCCTAAGGAAGAGTGGGAGATTGATCCGTTGAAGTTGGAAATTCGCTATCTCGTGGCTAAGGGAACCTATGGCACTGTTTATCGCGGCACTTATGATACCCAAGATGTTGCTGGTAATTGTCTTCGTCTTCATTATAATTGTGATTCCAATATTTGATTTAGTATGATTATACGCGGGAAGAGGGGTGTAATAGATTTGGTTGCATTAATTCATTGTTGCCACATTAAACTTGCTTACGTAATTTCCTACGTTTTTGTGGAAGCTTGCATGTAGTAGATATAGAGTGTTTGTTGTCTTACGTAAAATAGTTTTACCGTACAACTGGTTCACATCTATCACCTCATTGGCTCATTGTATAACAACTAGTAGTACAGTATGTTTTAATAACTTTACTAATACTCTTATAGTATTGGCAACAATGAATGTTTACAAAATTGTTGTCTAGGTTCTTTCCTATAGTAGGTAGTAAATGTTATGTATCTACAATATTGTTGTTGAAATTTTCAAAGTTTACGTGAGTTGCTAATGTGATATCACTTTGGGTGGTTTATAGTTAAGTTGTTGGATTGGGGGGAGGATGGGATGACGACTAGCGAAACTGCTACTCTTCGAGCTTCATTTAAACAGGAGGTCTCTGTTTGGCACAAGCTTGACCATCCAAATGTTTCCAGAGTAAGTATCGACTAATATTCTTACATTTTAGTAAATTATTTTTTGTCTCTTAAAAAATAATGTTGATTACAGTTTATTGGTGCTGCAATGGGGACTTCACAATTAAAAATTCCTTCTGAGGGCGACTCTGCCACCCTTCCGTCTAGGGCATGTTGTGTTCTTGTGGAGTTTCTTCCTGGAGGGACATTGAAGAGCTACTTATTCAAGAACCGAAAAAAGAAGCTTCCTTTTAAGGTTGTGGTTCAATTAGCTCTTGACCTCGCTAGAGGGTAAGTATTTTTAAATTTCTTAAATCCGTCTGGATATTTATCATTATTATAAACACTATTTTATTAATGGCTGCAGTCTAAGTTATCTGCATTCGAAGAAGATCGTACATCGTGATGTCAAAGCTGAAAATATGTTGTTAGATTCTCAAAGACGACTAAAAATTGCTGATTTTGGCGTTGCTCGTGTTGAAGCGCAAAATCCTAAGGATATGACTGGTGAAACTGGAACTTTGGGCTACATGGCCCCAGAAGTACGCATTTCTCTCTAATATTATATACTCCCTCTTGTTCACTTTAACTGTTTTTCTAGAGAAAATTTATCGTAGAATAATTGTCATTTTGCACCACCCAAGAGAATTAATGATCAAATTTCAGTTTTGTCCATTTACTTATTTTTTGTGATAACTGATAACATACTAATTTTGAATATGTAAATAAAAAGACAATAAAGTCATGTTGTACATATATTTATTATTAGTTAATGACTTTCTTATTCTGGTTGAAACATTCTTAAACATCAATTAAAGTGGACCAAAAAAGATAGTATATTTTTTGTAAAAATTATAATCCATTGACGTAAATCTGTACGAAGTTGGATTTTTCTGTTTCTTATGTTTTCGGTACTTGATGGTATATAAATTTGTGCAGTTATTTTTTATTACTTAGGTACTTGATGGGAAGCCTTACAATAGGAAGTGTGACGTCTATAGTTTCGGAATTTGCTTGTGGGAAATATACTGTTGTGATCTGCCTTATGTAGATTTCAGCTTTGCTGAAGTTTCGTCAGCTGTGGTTAGACAGGTACCTGTATATATGTTTTTAATTAATTCAATCTAAACTTTCATTGAATTGTTTCATTTTTTGATAGGATTATTGTCTCTGTTTGTTTCAAGAAATTAAATTATGATAATATACATTTGTAGAATTTGCGCCCGGACATCCCTCGTTGTTGCCCGAGTTCTTTTGCAAGTATCATGAAAAAATGTTGGGATGCTAATGCTGAAAGACGTCCTGATATGGACGAGGCGGTGAGGATGTTGGAAGCAGTCGACACAAGTAGAGGAGGGGGTATGATACCCGAAGATCAAGTGAGAGGTTGTTTTTGCTTTGCTCCTTCACGCGGGCCCTAACTTTTTCCTTTTATGTATGGTAGTATGATAGATTAGATAAGTAGACAGTGAGGTTGAAGTAGTTTCTTTGATGATCAATTGTTAGGATTCATGAATGTGGTTGCATCAAATCTATCCTGTTTTACATATAATTAACATGAAAATGATCAATGGTTAGGATTCATGAATGTGTTGCATCAAATTTATACTGTTTTACATGAAAATGATCAATTGATGTGGTTGTATCAAATTTATATTGTTTTACATAGAATTTACATGAAAATGATCAAGCATTCATGAATGTGGTTGCATCAAATTTATACTGTTTTACATGAAAATGATCAATTGATAGGATTTGATAGGATTCATGAATGTGGTTGTATCAAATTTATATTGTTTTACATAGAATTTACATGAAAATGAGATGGTGTGTTGGTTCCTCGTGTTCGTAATTGAATGTATAGATACACTTGAATTTTAATGTTTAATTTAACACTTGATTAAGTATTTAATTTAATTCATTGAAGTTCAATTTATAGATTGAATCAATTACATCTAAGTATCACTCTTCTATGTACCACTATCGCATAGTACAAGTATATTATTGGGTGTAATATCTATGCATTTTGCCGCGTCTTTATTTAAAAAATTGCAAATAATTGGAATTCTTTTTTTGGCTCAGTTTGAATAGCCTGAACTCAACAAGTTGACTAAATTGTAGACATAGGCGGGTCGAATCGGCGATTTAAAAAATCGCCGGTTTCGGTTAAAAACCGGACTGTAACCGGATTTTTACGATTCACTTATGGTTAACCCAAACGAAAAACCGTCGATTACGGTTGAACCGCCGATGTGTCGGTTAATCGCCGATTACGGTTAAGGTTTTACCAAAAAAAAAAATAATACTAAATTGTATTCATGTCTTGTTGTAATTTTTAGTATCATTTTCACCATTTTTCGTTTTTAATTGATATTATTGGTTAAGGTTTATACTTTATTGCAACATTTTTGTGTTTTTTTATAAATTGATAATAATTATTTATAAACTCAACTTAAAAATTTTAACACTTGACTTAAATAAATTAATACACTTAACTTAAGGAATCTTTATTGAAAGGGCAACTCAACATAAAACCTCATTTAAAAGGCCTCTTTTCTTAATTTTTTATTTAAATGACTCTCTTTTTAAATAAATTACTAAACATTGGCAATTGACTTAAATAAACTAAAGTTACTAAACAGTAAACATAAGTACTTTACTTAAATAAACTAAAGTCATAATTCATAAACACTTTTACAAATAACTTAAATAAACTAAAGTTACAATAACACTTCACTACTTCAATTTCAGTCTTTAAACTCTTCACGACTTCACCTTCTTAATCTGGTTGGTGACAGTTGTTCCAGATGCCTCATTTACATGTGTAAGGCTAATGTTTCGTATACTTGATTTTTTTTTTTATTTGCTTATACGAAAGTGAATTTGTAAGGAATGGGGGAAATTGGGTTGAATCGTCAGCGCCGACTGATTGACTTCTTCCTCTTCAATTGTAGAATTGACATTTGTTACAATTGATGATCCTTCTGTTGCCATTTAAAGACTTGAAGTGTTGAAATTTGAAGAAAATGTGAGGGAGTTGTGATTTGGGGTGACACAAATAAGTTGAGAAGTGGTCATATTTATGGATGAGAAAATCTGTTTTTTTTTTTAATTTAAAAAAAAAAAAACGGTCAAACCGGCTGTCTGACCGCTAATTTTCGGTTAACAGCTGGTTAAATTTAAAAAAAATTGACCGTTAGAGATTCAACTGTCCAGATTAATCAGGATAAATAATAATTAAAAAAAATAAAAAATCAACGGTCAAAAATAGCACTTTAACCGCTGTTTGATTTTTTTTTTTTCAAAAATTCTGACCGTTAAAGATCAACGATCCAGATCATTTGACCGTTGAATCTCAACAACCAGGATTTATTTTTTTATATGAATTTTGCTCTATAAATTTCCCATTCCCCAACTCATTTTTCACACCAAAGTCAATCTCAATCACTTGTTCCCTTCCACTAGACATGGGCGGTTTCTAACCGCCGAACCGCCGAACCGTCGAAACCGGCGGTTTCGGTTTTGAAACCGCACCGTAACCGTAATTTCACGGTTTGGTTACGGTTCCCCCAAAGTGGAACCGACGGTTATTTTTTTATTTTTTTATTTTTTAAATATTTTTATATACAAATATTTAAATTTAATACTAAAATTAGATACATATAAATTAAATACTTAACATTTCACTTAAATCTTAACTTAATACACTTAAAAAAATAACATTTAACATTTAGGTTTAGGACTTTAGGCTAAACTTAAACTTTTAAAGAACAAACTCAACAAAGTTACAACTTACAACTTACAAGATAAAAATAAACTAAAACACTTCAAAGTTCAAATACTTAATTAGTAGAATCGAGGGGGAAGTCCCAATGCCTCCGGATGAACTTTTTCAATGTGTGACTTGAAAACTCCGTATCCTCCACCGCGTTTAAATTTATATTTTTTTTGGCAATACTTGCAACAAACTTCACGTGAATTGTCTATTCTATTTGTATCACTCACATGAAAGTGATTTAGCAAAATGGAGTGAGGAGGGTGAAAGTTTGGTTGAATTCGAGGCGGCGGTTGATTGACTTCTTCTTCATCACGTAACTCACGTTGAGTCGTTGATGTATGTTTGTAACTTCGGATGATCCTTGGGTTGCCATTTGAAAGAGAGTCTTCAGACTTGAGAGAATAAGAGAGAAATAGATAATTGATATAAGTTATAACTTATTGATTAGTGTGAAAATTGCTTGAAATTCATGTGTTTATTTTGCATAATTTTAAAGATTTTGTTGCATTATTCACACTAAATTGACTAATTGCACTTGAAATGGGAAAGGTACGTGTTTTGCTATTTTTTTTAGGTAAATTGAACTTATTTTGAAGCAAAATACGTGTCTGATAATTCATGAAGTCAAAAATATAATTGCACCATTCGATGCGTCTCGAAAAAATGAGTGAAATGGAAAAAAGAATCAAGTCAATCGGAGGTCGGAAGCTCAAGATATGATCGAAACAAGAAACTGTGAAACTGAAACAGATTCCACTCGGTTGACCGAGTGAAATCTGCTTCCAGGTCAGTTTCTGGACTTCCAACTCACTCGGTTGACCGAGTCAAACCACTCAGTTGACCGAGTCAACTTGCTGATGCGCGAAAATTCGAGAATTTTAAAGGATTTCAAGGGCCTAAGTGCAAATCTCGTCTCAAGCATTCTTCCAAGCTATAAATAGCTCCCCAAATCAGATTATTGAGAGGGTTTTTGCCTCATTTCTACACTCCCAAACCCTAGCTCATTTTGCTACAACATGTGATAAATTGAGGAGAAATTAGCTTAGGTTTGAGGAGCTTATCTCCTCAAACACACTCTTCATTTTTATGCTTTCTTAGTTTAGAATCATTTGGGTATTTTATTTTCATGTAAGAATGGAGAAATTACAAGACTCTCAAGGTGATATTTTTCTTTTATTTAAGCTTTGTTTGACAAATTTCTTGTTAATTTCTATTTATTTTGGTGTTTTAGCCATGGGTGTTTCCTCAAACACCATGGGCTAAGCTTTTTATGTTTTGGGTGTTTGAAACCATGTGAATATTGAATGTTTGAATTGTTTAAGCTTTGATTATTGTTGATATTTGGATTATTGCTTCTCTTATTGGGTTTTATTGGTGCTTTGTGTATTAGCTTCTATTAATCCGTATTTTGAGGCATGTTTAGCATAGACGAGAGTTACATGAACATGTTAAAATGTATGGTGTGAGTTGTTGGTATACAAATGCGTTTATTATACTTTTAATTCGTCGAGAGAGAGAGAGTTAATTGTATTAGAACCCCATTAGGAGACATTAATTACTTGAATGGTTATTTGGGTAGTTGGTGAAGATTAGGAAGAGGTCTTATTACCGGGTTTGGGAACACCTTAGACGTAAGGCTATAGTACTCGAAGGGAAACGATTTTCATCCTAGCATCTTAATGCTCTTAGCAAGTCCAAATTGAAGCATAAAAACGGTATAAACAATCTCACTCGATTTCACTAGGTAGAGAACACCCGAAGCATTCCCACCCTTGCACTTCTTCGAATTTCATTCGTAGTTGATATTTATTTTTAATTTTCATTTTCTTGTTTTATTGATTAGTAGTTCATTTAATTATTAGGATTGTGTTTAGTTAAATGTATTGTCTTTAGATTATTGTTTAGCTTTAGTTTTGCATCCAACTCCCGAAACCGTAGCTACATTAGTTATGACGACGTACAACTCTAGGGATTCATTGCACTAGCCCACCTCCCGTGGTTCGATACTACTTGGTCGAAATACTTACGTGCATACTACTACGATCCCTTATGCTTGAGGGGAAGTAGTTAGTCAAAAATATATTGCCTAAAAATTCGTTCAAGTCAATGGCGCCGCTGCCGGGGAGGTGACATAGTGCTATAAGTGGGACTTAGAGTTAGTTGAATACTAGTGCTAGCTACAATTACTTGTTTTATTTTCTTTTCTTTTTATTTTGATAATTTTGATACTTTGATATTTTGTAGGTGTGAACTTCATCAACTAGATGGATGGATATAATCAATACCCGTGGAATCATTGCTATGATCAACGTGACATGATTTATCCTCCACAACATGGTGATGTGAACTACGATGATTGGAGGAACTTTGATCACCATTATCATATGCAACAAGTTCCCTCCTCTTATCGAGATTGGAGGAATGAAGAAGAATCATCTCCCCCTTCTCAAGGATATTATCCTTATCCTTACCCATCTCCACCACAAGCATATTATCCTCCACATCAACATCCACATCCACACCCTCCTCCTCAACACCCATATCACCCATATCCATATCCTTCCCTACCACCCGAAGAGGTGTATCGTCCACCTCCTCCTCCACTTATGGAAGAGCTTCGTCAAGTACATTATCAAGAGTGGAAAAGCAATGAGTTTTGGCCACAGGGTAGGATTACTATCGAAAAGCTCTTCATTGCACACATGAAGGAGAGAATGGATGCAAAGAGATATCCACTTGAAGACATGAGCACGGGAATGAGTTCAATAGTGATTGTCAAAAGAGATGAAGAGGAATGTCCTTTGATGAACACGAGCAACAAAGAACAAGAAGATCAAGAAGCATCTCAAGACGAGTTGGAGAGAGAAATGAGCATTTCTAAACCTTTAAACTCTTCAATTTACACTTTACTTGATATTGATGCTTCTATTGATTTCATTTTTCCTCTTGATCACTTTGATCCAAAGAAAGAAATTGAGAAGTGCTTGGGCATTCTTGAGCAAAAGGGAGAGCAATGGAAAAAGAGGATGGAGGAAGAGCAAGAAGAACAGTTATTGAGAGAAATATGCAAGAAAGATGCAAGGGATTGGTCTTCCATTCATGAGAGCCTCCATGATTTTGAAGCTCAAAAGTTGAAATACAATGGGAAGGAGGGTCGATATCCATGGCCTTTTCGATGAGTTCTTTTATTTTCGTCCGGCTTGAAGACGTTAAACTTAGCGCTAAATGGGAGGCAACCCATTCTTTATTGCTTTCTTTTATTTTTAGATTTGTAGCTTGTTTGATCTTTTGTTTAGTTTTTGTTTTGTAGGTTGAGTGTTGTATTGGTGGTCAAGGATGAGAGATATGCATGGTGGAGCTCAATGGTAGTGGTGCTTTGGTGCTAAAGGTCCAAGGGACAATTGGTGACGATAGCTTGCTTCTTTGGTGAGCTTTGTTGATGGTAAAATTCTAAGGTAACACGTTCATTCCCAAACTTTGCATTCAACTATATAGTTTCGTTTAAGTTTGGGGGGATTTCGTGTGTTAACCTTCATTTTTATTGCACCATTTGTTCTACAATATTGTGTAACTTTGTTGGATGAGATTTATTGTGGATTGTTGGTGTTTTATGCTTAATTGGTGGTGATTATTGATTTTTTTTAGTTTGGTTGAGCTAGTTGGTATTGATTGATGCTTGCTTGTTCACTTGATTATGTGAGGATTTGTGCTTGAGTTGGTGCTCTTAATTCATGATTAGACAAGCTTGTGAGCTTTAGAGCCTTTAGACTTTCATATCTTATGGTCTATTTTCCTTCATGTGAGTATCATTCATGCTTGTGTACTCTAGAACTTGCCAATTGTCTTGTTTGAGGCTACTTTTTGTGTGAGATTTTTGAAAGTGATATAAGGCCATCTTTGTTTTGAATAGTCACTTGGCCAAATTTTCCATACCAAATGCAATTTTTTCGTAGTTAGCCATTTTGAGCCTATTGACTTATATTCTTTGGCAATCTACATATTTAGCCCATTGTCTATCTTTTATGAGCCTAATTTTCCTATGAACTAGTGGAGCTTGAATGTTGACAACCGTGGTTGAATTGAGGTGAAATGTGAATTTGGTGGATTTGTTTGGTTGAAAAGTGAAAAGATTGAAGAAAAAAAAAAGGAGAAAAATGATGAATTGTGGGTTGTGCAAAAAAAAAAAAAAAAAAAGATTGAGTTGATGAGAAAAGAAAAATCGAAAAAGAAAACTCTCTTGTGCACAAAATTTTGGTAGAGCTTCAATTCAAAAGTGTTGGTTGGTCGGTGGTGAAGAATGTGCTTAAAAAGAAAAGAAGTAAGTAAATTATGTGAGATAGAGAACTTTGAGTTGCAACTTGATCAATTGCAACTTTCCTTCTTGCTCCATTAGTTTATGAGTCACTTTATCCAAATCTTTCATACCTTAACCAAAGAGCCTACATTACAACCAAATGTGAAGTCCTTATTGATTCATTGATTGAACACTTTCATGTGGTGGAGAACTTAGACATTTGGCAAGCATATGGTGGTGCATTTGTGTGATTTGATTTTGAGAGCATACATTTCCTTGATATACACTTTGAGTGATGAGAGATACACTTACTAGTGAGAAAATTGTGAATTGAGCACTTAATCTTGCATTGATTTGAGCATAACGTGTGAATTTGTTTGTGGATTTTTGTAACTCTTAGCTTGACTAGATTGAGGAAAGTTGACAATCACTCATTCAATCTTGATTGAATTTCTTCGCAATCCTCCCACTTGTTCTATATTTCTTTCGTTGCTTGGGGACGAGCAACACTTTAAGTTTGGGGGGGTTGATTAGTGTGAAAATTGCTTGAAATTCATGTGTTTATTTTGCATAATTTTGAAGATTTTGTTGCATTATTCACACTAAATTGACTAATTGCACTTGAAATGGGAAAGGTACGTGTTTTGCTATTTTTTTTAGGTAAATTGAACTTATTTGGAAGAAAAATACGTGTCTGAGAATTCATGAAGTCAAAAATATAATTGCACCATTCGATTCGTCTCGAAAAAATGAGTGAAATGGAAAAAAGAATCAAGTCAATCGGAGGTTGGAAGCTCAAGATATGATCGAAACAAGAAACTGTGAAACTGAAACAGATTCCACTCGGTTGACCGAGTGAAATCTGCTTCCAGGTCAGTTTCTGGACTTCCAACTCACTCGGTTGACCGAGTCAAACCACTCAGTTGACCGAGTCAACTTGCTGATGCGCGAAAATTCGAGAATTTTAAAGGATTTCAAGGGCCTAAGTGCAAATCTCGTCTCAAGCATTCTTCCAAGCTATAAATAGCTCCCCAAATCAGATTATTGAGAGGGTTTTTGCCTCATTTCTACACTCCCAAACCCTAGCTCATTTTGCTACAACATGTGATAAATTGAGGAGAAATTAGCTTAGGTTTGAGGAGCTTATCTCCTCAAACACACTCTTCATTTTTATGCTTTCTTAGTTTAGAATCATTTGGGTATTTTATTTTCATGTAAGAATGGAGAAATTACAAGACTCTCAAGGTGATATTTTTCTTTTATTTAAGCTTTGTTTGACAAATTTCTTGTTAATTTCTATTTATTTTGGTGTTTTAGCCATGGGTGTTTCCTCAAACACCATGGGCTAAGCTTTTTATGTTTTGGGTGTTTGAAACCATGTGAATATTGAATGTTTGAATTGTTTAAGCTTTGATTATTGTTGATATTTGGATTATTGCTTCTCTTATTGAGTTTTATTGGTGCTTTGTGTATTAGCTTCTATTAATCCGTATTTTGAGGCATGTTTAGCATAGACGAGAGTTACATGAACATGTTAAAATGTATGGTGTGAGTTGTTGGTATACAAATGCGTTTATTATACTTTTAATTCGTCGAGAGAGAGAGAGTTAATTGTATTAGAACCCCATTAGGAGACATTAATTACTTGAATGGTTATTTGGGTAGTTGGTGAAGATTAGGAAGAGGTCTTATTACCGGGTTTGGGAACACCTTAGACGTAAGGCTATAGTACTCGAAGGGAAACGATTTTCATCCTAGCATCTTGATGCTCTTAGCAAGTCCAAATTGAAGCATAAAAACGGTATAAACAATCTCACTCGATTTCATTAGGTAGAGAACACCCGAAGCATTCCCACCCTTGCACTTCTTCGAATTATATTCGTAGTTGTTCTTTGTTTTATTTGTCAATTTCTTGCTTTGATAGTAATTCACCTTCTCAAGTAGTGGTAATTTCTCTTATTGGTCATTTGCTCACTTTTAGTAGTTTAAATTATTTGTTAGTTTCTAGGTTGGTGTTTAATTTAATCTTTTGAAGTTTGGTGGTAACTTAGCTTTATTTTAGAAATTTAAAAACCCGAAACTGTAGTTACATTAGTTATGACGACACACAACTCTAGGGATCCATTGCACAAACCCACCTCCTAGGTCGATACTACTTGGTCGAATACTTCCATTACTACTACGAACCCTTATGCTTGAGGGGAAGTAGTTAGTCAACCTATAGTGACCAAAAATTCGTTCAAGTCACGTATAAGAGAGTTGAGGTGTGAAAAATGAGAAGAGAAAATGGGGTATTTATAGGTGAAAAATGAGTCATTTTCGGATTTAAAAAAAAAAAAATTCCAGCCAAACCGACGGTTAATAATTCAAAAATCTGACCGTTGGCGATTCAACGGTCCAGATCTGTTGACCGTTTGAATCTCAACGGTCCAGATTAAAAGCGTTTTTAAAATTTAAAAAAATAAAAATTCCAACGGTAATAACCGGCGGTTAACCGCCGGTTCGGTTAAACCGCCGGCAGGCCCGGTCCTAATGTTAGGCCAACGAGGCGATCGATTCAGGCCCAGAAATATTTTAATTTTTTAAGGGCCCATTTTTTAAAATATCTTTTAATATATATATAGTGAGGGGGGAAGGAAAAATTAGGAGAAAAAAGTCTCAACAAAGCCTAATTCAGTTTATATCTTTTAAGTTTTCACTTTTTCAATTTACGTAAAAAATTAAGTGCCCAATTTACATCATTTTTTTGTCCAATTTACATCACTTTCGTAAAAAAATTGAGATTTCGGGAAAATATTCCAATTTACATCCTTTAAATTTGAAAATTAAAAAAATAACATTAAAAATTTCATTAAAATTTAAAATTATTCGTATAAAAAATAAAAAAATTCTAAAATTGTCTATAAATAAAAAAATCTAAAAATCTCATTAAAATGTCTAAAAATTATAATAATTACATTAAAAATCTGAAAAATCTCTTAAAAGTAATTAAATAAGTTAAAATCTTAAAAAATCTATTAGTTAAAAATTAAAAAATCTAAAACGTGTAAAAAAATAATATATTTTTACCCCTTTAAAACTTACATATATATTGTTAGTCTTTTAAAAATTGTTTTACATTATATTTTATAAGTTCGTATAAAATATGAAGGGACGGGGCCCTTTTTTAAAGTTCGATATGATTCAGGTCCAAATATTTCTAGGACCGGCCTTGACCGCCGGTTTGGCCCGATTTCCCCCAAATTTGAATTTTCTAGCCGTTGGAGATCAACGGTCCAGATCATCTGACCGTTGAATCTCAACGGCTACGATTGATCTGGCAGTCGGTTAACCGCCGATTAACCACCGGTCCGGTTGTAACCGGCGGTTTGGCCGGAATTTTTTTTTTTTTTTTTTAAATCTGAAAATACCCCATTTTTCACCTATAAATACCCCATTTTCTCTTCTCATTTTTCACACCTCAACTCTCAATCTCATCTCTTATCTCAATTCTCTATTCTCTCTTATTATCTCAATTCTCTCAACTCAAGTCTTCTCAAATTTTCAATTAATCAATTCTTTTCTCTAATTCTCTCAAATCTCAATTTACTAATATGTCTTCTTCAAGATCATCAAGAGGAAAGGCTATCGTATCTTCTTCACAACAACCTCGACGAAGACGCGTTCCATTGTTCAACGACGTCGATGAAGAAGATCAACATTTGCGTAGAATTCTTGGTGACGATATCATCGACCACATGAACGAAATTGCCACCGATGATGATGATGAAGAAGAGGTTGAACGTGGTCCAACTCAAGAAAGTGCAACCGAGTATCCACCACCACCACCTTCGGCGCCCTCAACCGAAATTCCACCTCCTACTTCTTCTTCACAAGCTCGAAGTTTTAAATCCGAAATTTTTGCACGTCACTTTCAAAAAGTTCCAACCGGTGAGGTCGATAGATTTATAATTCATTGTAATTATTGTCCAAAGGAGTATAAATTTAAAAAAGGAGGAGGATATGGTACCTTCAAGCTCCACATGGAAAACCACCATCCGGATAAAATGGGAATTACAACGAGCCAAACGGAACTACGAGGATTTACCGGGTCCTCCGGAGGAGGAGTTCAAGGTGAGGTAAGTAATCCGACTTCTCTTTTTAAATATGATCAAGCATATTTTAGAAAAATGTTAGCTAAAATGATAAGTGTTCAACATCTTCCTTATAGTTTTGTTGAAAATTTTGCTTTTAATGATTTGGTACAACTTTCACTACAACCAAGCATGAAAAAATTTTCTCGTTTTACGGTTACTCGTGATATTGCTAATATTGTTGGTGAATATAAACTTGCTTTGATCAATACTTTTCGTTCACTTAAGAGTAAAGTTTCTATTTGTTCCGATATTTGGAGTGATAATTTTAAAAAACATTCATATATGGGAGTTACTTGTCATTGGATTGATGATTCTTGGATATTAAACAAAAGATTAATTGCTTATAGGGATTTTGATTGTGTGCACTCGGTCGATGCTATTAAAAAGAAAATTGTTGAAATTTTAAAATCTTATGGTTTAATTAACAAAATTTTTTCAATTGGTTTTGATAATGCTAGTGCTAATAATGCTAGTATCGAACAACTTCACATTGCATGTCAACCGTATGTTGGTGAATTTTTTTTAATATTATATGCATGTGTCATATTTTAAACTTATGTGTTCAAGATGGTTTAAATGCTTTGAGAATTTATATTTCTCCTATTAAAGATGCTATTACTTATTTGACGAGACGTAGTAGTTTGATGAAAAAATGGAAACATTTTTGTAGAAGTAGGAATGTGCATCCAAAAAAATTTTCTCTTGATGTGTCAACAAGGTGGAATTCTACTTATAAGTTGTTAAAAGAGTCGGTTGATTATAAATAGACTTTATGTGATTTTTTTGAAGAAAAAAAATGTGGTTTTGGTTTACTTCCTGAAGATTGGAATCATTGCATAAATTAACATAATTAAGGTTTTGGAAACTTTTAATAATGCTACTTTTGCTATGTCTAAAGTTTACGAACCTACTTCTCATTTGGCACTTGAACATTGTCTAAAAATTGTCAACGTTTTAGCACGTTACAAAAACGATCCAATATTAAATCTTGCTATTGCTCCTATGTTGGAAAAATGGAAAAAATATTTTGCTATAATTCCCCCTATATTTTTAGTTGCTAAAGTTTTTGATCCTAGATATAAGTTAGATGGTGTTAAAGCTATGTTAGCCTTGTATTATAAAAAATTATATCCTATTGCCGAATTTCCGAATGATCAACCGAACACCGATCATTTCATATTTGAAGTTCAACAACTTATATTATCATTAATTAAGGAGTATATGGATACACATGGTTTATCCAACCATAGTCATAGTTCTTCTTCTAGTTCTAGTGCTAGTTTTAACGTACAAAATAATGATGACGACATGGATGATGATGATGTTGATAACTTTCTTTTTCAACGTAATTGTAAAAAATCAAAATTTACATATACTCAAGAATATGAAAGCTATGAAGCGAATACATCCATGGAAAATATGGAAGGAGACTTTGATATACTAAGGTGTTGGTCGACGGTGACTCAAGTATTTCCTGCAATGTCAATGCTTGCAAGAGAAATTTTAGCGGCTCCCGCCTCAACCGTTGCCGTTGAGCAAGCATTTAGTGTAGGAGGTTATACTTTGGATGCAACAAGATCCAATATGACCGTTGAAAACGTAGAGAACCAATGTTTACTTGATGATTGGATAAGAGCCGAAAAAAGAGCCCAATCATTAGAAGAAGATAATGAAGAAGACGGGGAATGGACCTCTACGGGCGGAAGTGAAGAATGAAGAACCTCCTTCAAGTTCAACAACAACGAGGTAAGTTGAGGTAAGAGAACTACGTGGACTTTGATTCCAATTTCCGTTGAATTTGGATACGTAGGCAACTTAATTTAAAATTTTTGAACTTAGAATTTCTAAGTTAAATTTTTTAAATTAAGCTCAAGTCCAATTTCTTTTAACCCCTCCCCAAAATTCCAAATTGATTGTAAGTTGTAAGTTGTAACTTGTAAGTTGTAATTCTAAAGTTTTTAATTTATATAAGTTTGATTTAGTTTTTTAAGTAATTTTTTTTTAACTTGTAACTTGTAAATTTGTAATTGTAAGTTGTAACTTTTAAGTTTTCTAATGTAAATTATAATTAATTTATTTTTTTAAGAAATAGGCCTAAGTTACATTAAATTTATTCTCTTAATATTTAATAAGTTATAAGTTAAAGTTATAAGAATATAAGTTATCGACTTAAAGTTATAATATAATAATTTATAAAAAAAAACGATAAACAAAAGTTAAAACGAGTATAATTTTAATTTTAAGTTGTACAAATAATTTTAACTTAAAACGATCCAAAAAAGAGGCGAAAACGATCGAAAAAAGAGGCGAAAACGAGCTTAAAAAAAAAAAAAACCTAACCGCCGGTTTGAAAACCGTAACCGGCGGTTCGCGGTTCGGTTACGGTTGCCGAAAACCGTAACCGCCGGTTTCTAACCGAAATCGACGGTTTTGAACCGTTGCGCGTGTCTACCTTCCACTCTCTCAATTCTCAACATTCAATCTCAATACTCTCTCTATTTAATTTTCTACTTTACTAATTTTCATTTTTCAATCTCAAATTCTCAATACTCTCTCAATTTCATTTTATTTTCATCTAATATGACAACTTCAAGGGGTAAGGGTATCGCATCTTCTTCTTCACAATCTCGACGCCGAGTTTCATTATTCAATCAAGAGGAGGACGAAAATATGCGTAGTGTTCTTGGTGACGATGTCGTCAACAATGTGTATGATGTTCTTGCGGTGGATGATGATGATGTGCAAGGTGAAGTAGGTGGTCCAACTCAAAAAAGTGCGACCGAAATTTCAACTTCAACCAAAGGTGGTCCGACTCCGACTCCTTTACAAGTCCAAATGTTGAAATACGATATGTTTGCACGTCACTTTCGAAAAATGCCGACCACGGATGCTGATAGGTTTGAAGTCCATTGTAATTATTATCCAAGGACATATAAGTTTAAGAAGGGGGAGGATATGGAACCTTCAACCTCCATTTGGAAAAGTACCATCCGGATAGAGTGAGAATTGCTACAAACCAAACGCAACTACGAGGATTTATTGGGTCTTTCGAAGGTGGAGTTCAAGGTGAGGTAAGTCATTCGACTTTTCTTTTTAAATACGATCAAGCATATTTTAGAAAAAATGTTAGCTAAAATGACAAGTGCTCAACATCTTCCTTATAATTTTGTGGAAAATTTTACTTTTAATGATTTAGTACAACTTTCACTACAACCAAGCATGATTTTTTTTTCTCATTCTATAGTTACTCGTAATATTGCTAATATTCTTGGTGAATATAAATATACTTTGATCAAAACTTTTGGATCAGTTAGGAGTAAAGTTTTTATTTGTGCCGATGTTTGGATTGATAATTTTAAAAAACGTTCATATTTAAGAGTTACTTGTCATTGGATTGATGATTCTTGGATGTTAAACAAAAGATTAATTGCTTATCAGAATTTTGATAGTGTGCACGACGTCGAGGTATTAAAACTAAAATTGTTGATATTTTAAGTGATTATGGTTTGATACACATTTTTTTTTTCAATTGTTTTGATAATGCTAGTGCTAATACCTCTAAAATTGAGGTTCTTCAAGAAAATTGTCAACCGTATGTTGGTGGAATTTTTTTTCATATTAGATGCATGTGTCATATTTAAAATTTATGTGTTCAAGACGGTTTAAATGCTTTGAGAGTATGTGTCGGTCCTATTAAAGATGCTATTACTTACATGACGAGGCATAGTAGTTTGATGAAAAATGGAAAACATTTTGTAGAAGTAAGAATGTGCATCCATTTTTTTTCTCTTGATGTGTCAACACAGTGAAGTTCTACTTATAAGTTGTTAAAAGAGTCGGTTGATTATAAAGACACAGTTTTCGTTTATATCCTAAAAATTGGGAGCATTGCATAAAAATTATTAAAATTTTGGAAACTTTTAATGATGCTACTTTTGCTATATCTAAAGTTTACGAACCCCTACTTCTCATTTGACACTTGACCATTGTCTTAAAATTGTTGGAATTTTAACACGTTATAAAAATGACCCACTATTACATGATGCTATTGTTCATATGCTGCAAAAATGGATGAAATATTTTGATCAAATTCCCCGTATATTTTTAGTTGCTAAAGTTTTTTATTCTAGATATAAGTTGAATGGTGTACAAGGCATGTTAGAGTTGTATTATGAACATTTATATCCTCGTGATGAACTTACTTCTCATCGACTGGATCCCGAAGAAATCATAAATGGTGCTAAACAACTTATACTAGCATCAATTAGGGAGTATGTGGATTCACAGAGTGCTAGTGTTAACGTTCCAAACGTAGACACTATGGATCGTATAAATAGTTTTCTTTATCAACGTAATCATAAGAGAGCATGGTCATCATATACTCAATAATATGAAAATTATAACATGAATTCGACAATGAAAAATATGGACGTAGAATTTGACATACTAAAGTGTTGGTCGAGGGTGATAAATGTATTTTCGACAATGACAATGCTCGCAAGGGAAATTTTATCGGCTCCCACCTTAACCGTTGCCGTTGAGCAAGCTTTTAGTGTAGGAGGTTATACTTTGGATGCAACGAGATCCAATACGATCGTTGAAAACATATAGAACCAATGCTTGATGATTGGGTAAGAACCGAAAAAGGATCTCAATCACGAGTCATCATTCAACAGCAACGTCAACGAGGTAAGTTGAGGTAAGAGAACTACGTAGACTTTGATTCCAACATGTTGGATACGTAGGCAACTTAATTTTAAATTTTTCAACTTAGATTTTTTTTAAAATTATATTATATACCCTCCATTTCCCCTCCCCATAACTCGAATCCATGACCTTAAGCCTAGGTAGTGGTGCTCTAAACCACTTGAGCTATCTCACTTTGTCGAACTTAGAATTTCTAAATTTAATTTTTAAAATTAAGTTCAAGTCCAATTCCCCACTCCCCTAAATTTATTGTAATTTATTTTATAAGTTTGTAATTTGTACAACATTTCATTTAAATTTGATAATTTGTTGTAATGTATTTTGTAAGTTTGTAATTTGTACGTACTCCATATAACATTTTAATTTGATAATTTGTTGAAATTTATTTTTTAAGTTCTATAACATGTAAACTTAAATTTATTCTTTTAAGTTAACATTTCAATTTGTTGTAATTCACATATAAAGTCATGAAACAATGAAATTTAAGTTAATAAGTATAAATTTAAGTTGTATAAAGTTAAAAACAAGCCAAAATTGAGTGAAAATGATTAAAAAAAATTGTTGAACCACTGGTTCGAAAAATCAAACCGTAATCGACGGTTTACCGGTTCGATTTTGATTACCAATTTTCTCAAACCATAATCGACGGTTTTCGACGGTCATGCATGTCTACTAAATTGAATATTGTTGGCTTTATGGTGGGTTTTTCGTGTCTTAGTTCTGACTTCTGAGTATGAGTATAGGCTCTTAGTGTCTAAGTTCTTTCTCCATTCAAACATTTTCAATTTTAAGCTAGTTGAGCATAATTTTGTATAAATTACATTGATAAAAATGAATTTTTAGACGAACATAAGTAGAAACCGTAAAGCTCTACAACATTGTCAAACTTGACATTGATTCGCTGAGAAAGAGTAAAAAAACTCAGAAGTTTTTTTTATGTTTATTTTAGAAATTCTCAACCAAAAATTTCCATTTTTTGTCAAAAACTCAGAATATTTTATTTATTTTTTGAAAGTTTGTCAAAGACTCCACAAACAATTTTTTTGAGAGATTTTTTCGAATAAACCCTGAAAATTCAGAAATTTCAGTCGAGAATTGTGAAAATTCTCGGTAAACTAGAACTGAGTTTTTAGTTTTGCGATTTTTTTTAAATAAATAAATATAAATAACACTTGCATATGTGTATTGAAAAACTCTGTTTTTTCAACCATTCAAATCGAAAATGAATTCCTCCACGTTTATATTCAAGTTTCTTCATAACTTTTTTTTTGGACGAAATTTTGAAAAGAGAAATGAATACATAAAATATTTTTTTTAGAATTTTTTCTGTGGGAGTGAACTCATTAAAGGGTAGTAGAATATTTTTACTCAAAATTTCAAAAAAAAAAAAAATTGGGTGAAAGGTGAAGAAATAATAAAGAGTGGGCATCTAACCGTGGCCTTAATTTACCTACGTCTACAGTCACGGATGGAAGATTTAAGGTTATTTCTCGGCAATTTTTGTCCATTCTCAAAAGTGATATAGATTATTACGATATTTCTCAAAATTAAAAACGAGTTTTCTACAATCAGTTTCAATACTAATTGAACTCGAATAATTTTCGACTTCTGCATTTTTTTGTAATGAGAGAATAAAAAAAAAAAAAAAAAAAAGATAGTGCAAGTATATTTGAAGAAAAAAAAGTAAAGTAGAGGTCTCATTTAAATTTCAAAACAAAAGGGACTTAAGATTGCAAAGACTAAATAATCTTGAAACAAACATACCCTTAAATTTCTACTTTATCATTTTCTTTATAATAGAACATTTAGGGAATGTATTCAATTGAGATTATATTGGACTTTTAAAATTCGGAGGTATTCAATCCAGATTTTTAAAAGTCTTTCAAAATTTTGAGGTATTCAACAATTTATGAATTTTAATACTCTATGGATTTCATTAGATTCTCCTTAAAAAATATAAAAAAAATTCACTACTCAAAATCTCTTCTAAAAACTAGAGATTTCAACGGATTCTCTCAGAAGAGTCTGAAAGAGAAGAAAAAAAAAATTGTTGTTCCTCTAACAAAATTTCAACTACTAACCTACTGCATTAGTCTCTTCGAAAGCAACAGACATTCTTGCTGTATTTTGAACACAAAATCCTACACAGCCTCACAGTTTACAAAATCGAAAGTTGTCCATCTTCCTGCTCTTCTTCAAAGGAAATAAAATCGAGAAATGTTCTTAGATAAGCATATTTTTCACCACCATTATTATCGTGAAAAAGATTATATCTCTGTATTTTAAAATTATGTTTTCCCTTTAAAAATTATAGTATAACCTTAGCAATAATATATTCTCGATCCCACCTAATAGCATGCCAACTTTAAGATCTCATTACCACATCTCGACATGAAAGATAAAATTTGGAAGAGAAATGAGCCCGAAGTATAATGAAGATGAGAATAATAATTTTTTTTTTGAACTAATATGTTTTTGGTATTTTTTCTAAATAATTTAGATAATTTTTTTTATATACAAGTGTGTTCGATATACATTTGCATCAATAGGTTTAGGGGCGTAGTTTATGGAAATCCATGTAAATCAATAAAAAAAATGTGTATTTCAAAATCCTATCAAATCTATGAAAATCCATATAAATCAATAAAAAAAGTCAGTCAAACTCTACAAAAAGTCTATGAATTTTCTAAATCCACTAACTTTTTTAAGTACAAAAAAATCCAGAATTGAATACGCCCCTTAATTTTGATCAATTCTCGTTCTTTTTCGTCGATTTATTTTGTTTAAAATAACGTAAAATGTGCGTGCGACCACACGTGTGGAAAATATTGTGGACTTTGACGAAAAAGTTCAATTTTGACCATTCAAAATTAAAATCTTAAATATTAGAGAAATTTTGAATTAATAATTTTTTATTTTATATAAGTGTTGCTTTTTTTTTATTGTACATTTTTATAAAATATCACTAAATATATTTAAAAATCTAAAAATATAGAAAATAATTTAATTTTGATAATACCATTAAAATTATAAAATATAATTATTTAAATATGTATTTTAACAAAAAATACCAAATATAAACATATTTAAAATCTGATATTTTTAATCAGAATTAATTTTTTAAAATTAATAAATAGAAATTGAAAATATGAAAACTTATTAAAATACTGAGAATCATGATTATATTTATAAATCCTAAAAATAATACTCCGTCGTATCTATAAAATGTAAAATTAGGGTCTGACTATATGCACCTCCATTTCAGTTTGATGCACTCCCCCTTTCAGTTTTATTAATAATATAATAGGCAAAATGTCATAAATACCCCTCCTTCATTAAAATCCTATTACTACACACACCCCCAACCCTTCATCTTCTTCACCCCTCATCTTCTTCCTCCCCATTTCCTCCCCCTCCCCCCCTCCCTCCACCCCGTCGCCGGCCACCCACGCCTCGCCTCGCCGCGGCCGCCCCAACCACTCCCGGCCACCCCGCCTCCGCCTCGCCTCCTGTTAAAAAAAAAAATACAGATTGGCGGCCGCGCGGCCACCCCGTCCATCGGCCGCCGCGACCGCCCCCAGGTTTGCCCCCCCTCCCCCGATCTCTTCTCTCCCCTCCATTTCCCCCGCCACCACCGGAATCGCCCTGATTTGTAAAAAAAAAAAAAATACAGCGGCCGCCCCTTCAATCGGCCGCCGCGGCCGCCCTCTCCCCTCCATTTCCCCCCTCCAAACACCACCCCGATCTGTAAAAAAAAAAGTTTCAGGGCCACCCCCGTCCTTCTCTCCCCTCCATTTCCCCCGCCACCGGAATCGCCCTGATTTGTAAAAAAAAAAAAATACAGCGGCCGCGCGGCCGCCCCGTCAATCGACCGCCGCGGCCGCCCTCTCCCCTCCATTTCCCCCCTCCAAACACCACCCCGATCTGTAAAAAAAAAAAAAAAAGTTTCAGGGCCGCCCCCGTCCATCGGCAGGCGGCGGCCGCCCCTACCTCTCTCTTCTCTCCCTCTCTTCTCTCCCTCTCTTCACCGGCGTTGGTTCACGGCGTTAGCCCACCCCGATTCGCCGGCACCAGGTTTTTTTTTTTTTTTTACTTCAACACTGTAATGTCGACCATATACACTCTCGTCGACATAATAATGTCGTCGAGAGTGTATATGGTCGACATTACAGTGTCGATCGACATTTGTTGGTCGACCATATATTCTTCCGTCGACAAAATGTGGTCGACAGGAAGATATATGGTCGACGAAACGTGGTCGACGAGAAGATATATGTTTGGCACTGGTTTGACGAATTTTTTAAAAAAAATATGTTAGTTTTCTAAGTTTTGATAATGGTGTTTGTTTTGACGAATTTTTTTTAAAAAAATGTTAGTTTTCTAAGTTTTTGATAATGGTGTTTGTTAATGGGTTTGATAATGGTGTTTGTTAATGGGTTTGATAATGGTGTTTGTTAATGGATTTTTTATTTTTTGTGACCGGCCGGAATTTTGGGGAAAGAAAGGATAGCAGAGGGTGCGTAAAGGGGTGCATCTAGTACGCATAATTTGTATATGGTCGAAAGTTGAAAAAAAATCTGTTTTTTTTTTTGAGTTGATGGTCGCCGGAAATGTTGTCTCCGGCGACCGTTTCCGGCGACCGGAAGTTGTGTGTTAGGGGAAGGTGAAAGAAATGAGGTGGGGTGCATCTAGTATGGTGTATATTTAATGAAGGGTATTTTAGGTTTTTTACCTATTATTTTATTAATAAAATTGAAAAGGGGAGTGCATCAAACCGAAATGGAGGTGCATATAGTCAGACCCGTAAAATTAAAGTATAACTCGACCCATATATGTGAAAAGCCCAACATATTCAGCCCATATATAAATGTGAAAAGCCCAACATATTCAGCCCATATATAAATGTGAAAAGCCCAACACATTCAGCCCAAAGCGAAAGGAGCCCTAGGTCTGAGATTTAAATACTCTTCCAAAACTTGAATTTCAGAACTATCTGCAACTTCGCCGTCGCGTCACTTCTCCGGTACAAATCTCTACGCATTTGCAACTTATTCTGATTTTTCTTCGCAAACAAGTTCAATTTTAACATTGTTTTGGTGTTAGACCTGAAGAAATCAGATCATAATGGCGTACGCAGCGATGAAACCCACTAAGCCGGGATTAGAGGAGCCACAGGAACAAATTCACAAGATACGTATTACTCTCTCCTCAAAGAACGTCAAGAATCTCGAGAAAGGTATATAGTGAGATAGTTATTTATTGTGAATTTTGTGTTTTGATATATAATCGTTTTCTGTTTGCGTTATGGAGGTCGAGCACATTCATTTACTTTTCATTACCTATTATGATTGTATATTTATTTGTTTATTGCATTTAACTAAAAAATTATCAATTGAGTTTAGTTTAGATTCGGTGGAAAAACTAGTTATATAGTAGCCTTATTTAGACAAAGGCGCTTGTTCATGTGCTTTATAGATGAATAGAAATTATCACTGGCTCATGGTTTAGATAAGATGTAGGTTAATTTTTAGGTTGCTTTGTGAGTTCCGAATGTAAATATTTTTGAGTCACCATAATTTCGAATTTAGTTAGGGATTGGGACTGTATCCTCTTCCCTTGTGAACAAAATTTTATGTTTCATATGGAAAAACTACATGACTAGATATGATCTGAATTTTTGTCATGGTTTTGATTCTTAAACTTCTTTCATTTACATTGGTTTTAACTGATAATTATCTTGGTGTTAAAAACTCTAATGAGGTATGTTGTTTACAGTATGTGCTGACCTAGTCCGCGGTGCAAAGGACAAAAGACTCAGGGTTAAGGGACCAGTGAGAATGCCAACTAAGGTTCTTAACATTACTACTAGGAAGTCTCCTTGTGGTGAAGGTAAAAACTCTGTTCCAAATATTTGACTTCTATCCTTTCTGTTAGTAGTTTGATCTATTGTCCTAAAGGTGATATTTTTGGCTTGATTTGCTTATTAAGTTTATAATTTTAAGGACCCTTTTTTGTCTGATCAAAGTCATTCTTCGTCCAATGGTTCAATATGGACCTCTATAAATCTTAGGCAGTGATTTATTGGTTTGTTGCTTGGATATCTAAAGCCATTCAACCTAAATTGTGGGATGTAGTTTGATTTTTCTGTTTTGGCTTTATAATAATATACTAACAAAAATTTAAGCAGAACTAAATCAATGCGGCACCCAAGTTGAAATGATACGATGGTAGCAGTATGAATTATATCTTGTCTGAACTTGATTGTCAAACTCACCCCTAGTCATTGTTTTTAATTGTGATATCACGGTATCATTTTATTTAATTGATACATGTTCTTGATTTGTTGTTTAGGTACAAATACCTGGGATAGGTTTGAGCTTAGGGTTCACAAAAGGGTGATCGACCTTTTCAGCTCCCCAGAAGTTGTGAAGCAGATTACTTCAATCACTATTGAACCTGGTGTCGAGGTTGAGGTTACCATTGCAGATTCATAGACTTATTCTGCACTATTTATGTTTTGTTTTTGTTACTCGAAATTAATTAAAGCTTGAAACGATGTGTCGAGGTTTATGGGCGGGATATCATACGTCTTCTTTTTAAGTGTTCACAATTTTGGATTGTGTTGGATGTCCCAAAGACTATTTTAGATTGAATGTGAGTGGGTATTGTTAATTTGTGTTGGATGTTTATGAATATGGGATATCAGCTTTAGTTTATGTGATGCTCATTCTTTCTGATTTTAATTGTGGTTTGTAAGATATGATTCAATTTTACATTAAACTTGGGGGTATTTAAAGTTATAAAAATTGTTAAATATCATTCTAATTCACTTTTAAAAGAAATTCAATACATTTTGATTTGATTGTTTTCTAGTCATTTCTTGCGTCAATATAAGCACTTCACTTTCAAAGCACGAGATATTAATTATTGTTTAATCTAGTGCTACTTATCTCTTTTTTGTTTGATATCTGTTATAATTAAATAATTTTTTGAGTATGTTTCCATCAATTTAAATTTGTTATTTATTTTTTTCAAAGTAACTAAATCATTGAATAAAGCGTTAATCAACAGAGAATATGAAAATTTTCTATGTGTTAAATACATGTTGTAATGATGAAATGTTAAACACATTTCGTATTTAGATTGGCATTTGAATTATGAGATGTTAAACAACATGTAGATAATTTTTTTTTTTTTTATAAATTGGCAAGAAATGCACTTTTTATAGACTTCATTATCATAATAATCCTGTGAAAAAAAATAAAGTACTTACTTAATATGTGCCTACCAACATGTGAAGGTTATTATAAAAGGGAGGGAATACATTTTTTTATTTAAAAAAAAAACATTTTGAATAAAACAAAAATCACCCCACCCTCCAACTCCCTTGATAACTAATTTCTGTAAAAATAAAATAAAAAATTCTCTCAAATTATTAAAGCACTTATTAGTTTTATAAGCTGTACATTTAAGCTTATAGAATAGAATGTTAGAGATAATTAGATGTGTATAAGCTTTTATCTTCAAATTTTTTTTTTTTTGACGGATTATCTTCAAAACTTAAAGACGGTATTAGTGTTTGTTTGGACAACTACTTAGTTACAAATGAATGTAATGTGATGCTTACTTTGAGCTTTAGATTGTTTTAAATTAATACTTCTACGGATGTTTTTTTTTTTTTAGTTGATTAATTGAATTTTTTATACTACTATTATTATTGTTAAGAAATTGAATTTTTTATACTACTATTATTATTGTTAAGAAAGAGAGAACCGGATATAAAAGAGAGAATCGGATATAAAAGAATCTTATACATAGAATCTCATAAAAATTTTTCTATAAAAGAAAAGTTAAAATGAGTTTTTCTAATATATTTAAATTCGAACTTTTTAATTGGAATAATTTAGATTGTTGAAAAATCCCGTAGAATTCATCTGACATTGTAGTTCATGCGCATTTTAAGAGATAAATGAGAATAATAAAGTAGAAATTGAAGGCTCAATTGGGGAGTCTGAGAAAATATGAGACTATATCATGTTACAACACATTCATCGACGAATTTAATGAAAAATGTAAAAATGAATTAATATGTAAGTTGATAAATAAAATACTACATTGAATTTGAATATGATATTCTATGTTTGAGAAAATATCCCTATATCATAAATATGCTTAAATTTAAATAGGGGGACCGTACTGTACAATTTTCCGTACAAATTCATACATTCGAAGTCGACACATCCAAGGCACTTGTGACTTTTCACACTGCAGTGTATACTAAACGGGTCGGAGCAGGAGGCCCGATTTATGACCCAAACTTGAATGTTGAAACACCAATATGGTATACCAAGTTGCCAACTGTATTGAAGATGAATCTTAAAAAGGCAGTTTATCATACCAAGTAGAGAGACGGCATTGTATGATTCTGAAGAGACCATCATCGCAGAGATTTCAAGACAGAGGGACGTCGTAATTTTCTAGGGATTGGCTTCTGCCACGCGTTCATTCCTAAAAACTCCTCGATTAACCTAGACGAAGCAAAAGATACAATTAGATCATGAATTTGTACTCCAAGAATAGGTGAAACTGTGTATACTCACATGCTGCACATAGCCTTTTGTGATGCAGCAACCTCTCGATCTGGAAAACACTCTTCCAAATGGTAACTCAGCCAAACATACAGATCCAGGACCTTCAGTTGCCAAAGAACAAATGAGTATGATAATATAAATGCATTTTATATATGCATGTATAGATCTTATATGTTCTCAACAAAAATAAGCAAATGACTGACCGACCTTATGAATTGATTCAAGCTCCTTAAGTTCCTTGTGGGATTTAGGGATCCTTAGTGTTCCGGGAGTAAATATTTCCCTTAGCCGAACAATGTGATTTTTAGCATAACTTGTTGCAAACTGCCCACAAAAGTATTAAGGTAGAATCAAAAATCAAAATATCTCCTCAGCTAAATTAACAAGTAGATCTCACCTGAGTGAGTCCCTGAGATGAGATGTCATCATCCATGTCGACAGGACTACAATTAAAAATGTGAGTCGTCAAAAAAATGCCATGCTGAAATTATTCATAATTTTTTTCTGCTCTTCAAAATAAATATTTACTCACAATTCACAAACACAATCAGTCGTTCAACATATTTGATAGTGATTTAGTATAATTGTAATTATATTGTGAAGTAGAATTTAGACATCTTTTATGTTCCTCAAGGATTACCATATACATTATCCATGAAAAATGTTGTAGGTTTGACTGTTCAAGTATCAAGAAAATTTAAGTTTCATTTAAGGGAACAGGAGGACCAAAAATGTTACCTTATAGTAAAAAGATACTTATCATTCAAACTAAGAGGTAGCTCGTCAATAACTGCAGCAACTTTCTGTTTATAACAGAACAAAATTGGCATGTAAGACAATTTTTTTGAGCAAGGCATGTAAGACTATTAATATTAAGGAAAAAGGCAGTGCAGGATTTTGGCATACCAACAATTCCTCACAGTTAGCGATGAAATAGTTTTCTGACAATTTGGCATTCTCCACAAAATTCTCCTGTAAAAGGTAATGACAAAAATGGGATCAACTATCAAACAAATGAAAGCCTTAGGAGTACATACACACATCTATATATATGTGTGCTAAAGATCTCTAGCAAATATCAGGATTTCCAGAACCATGGTCCATGATCAATCCAATCATGATTACAGACGCCAGAAAAAACATTAGCAAGTGTCTACATCTATTGATAGTAGCATTAACAGATTAAAAGTTATAATATACAGTGAACAATACAAGTTTGGTTTTATATTTTGCTGGAGGGAATAGAATGATGACCAGATGGGATCAGGCAAATCCTAAAACAAACAGGCAATACCCAAATCTTATATAAATAAGCAGGTAAATAAGTTGAAAGAGAGAGAGAGAGAGCAACCTACCAATATCTGGTATAGACCAGAAGCTGGATGTACACGCGAGTACATAAATAAAAGATCAAAGTTTGGAAAAAGTCCAGCTTTCTGCATCATAGGATGAATCCCACAAGAAATCATTAAGAAAAACAATACGGTTAAAGTGGCCTTCCATTATTATTTAAAAAAAAAAACAGCATCATTCTAATTACCTCAAGAGTTGGAGAGGGGGAGCTCAGTGCTGAATGAAGTAAAGGTATATCATCAGGATCTAGACAGGTCACTTCACCATCAGGATATTTAGATTTGTATCTTCCCGCTCTTCCTACAATAAATTTATATTTGGGGTTTAGGAGATCTGCATAGTAACTAGATTTTTATATTAATTTTACGTTCAACCAGAAATATTATTTAGTCAATTCTTTCTTCGAAAACATAACCAAACACACTCACATTATCCTATGCATATTTCGTACTAATACAACACACTGATTACAACTTGTTTCACAAACAAGTTTATTTATATATTGTTCATAATACAGAAAATACAAGAGTGCTGTGAAGCCAAGATAAATCATGTCACCAGAACAATATGATCAAACTTTTATTACATGATTATACTCTAACAATAACTACTCTTTAGCAAGAAGTTCAACGCTTTGAAGAATTTGCTTCATAACTGTCATGTTGAGTGAATAGTATACATGAGCAAACAGAATACCTTACCAGCAATCTGTTTAATCTCGGAAACAGTAAGCTCCCTAGTTTCAAAACCATCAAATTTTTTCAATGTTGAAAAGATGATTCTGGATATGTTAAGATTGAGGCCCATTCCAATGGCATCACTCGCCACAAGAATATCAAAATCACTGTTTTCGTCGTTGAACATTTTTGCCTGCAACCTTAAGGAATTGATTACTTCAGAAGGAATCAAAATGTCGACAGATAAGAGTAAGACTTATTGGCAACTGAAGTAATTAATCTCATGCAGTTTGAATCCAAAATGGCATGTGCAACACATTAAATATAAAGTATGATATAAAACTTGTAAGGTCAATAGAGACAATAAACAACACAGAAAAGTCAGAATCAGAACTAAATAGTGAAAAATCCTGATGAAAAAAAGAGATCTTTATTCTTAAGGTGCCTGATGTGAGGAAGGTAGTAAAAGGACACGTCTTACCCACTTTTGAGTGAAAAAGTAAAAAAGAGATGCATGATTAGAAAACAAGCAAATCCATAATTAATTATATTTTAGCAAAACAAATTCCCAAGTGAGACAAATGAAAGCCAAGAAACCTGTCTGCTTCGAGTCTCTGGAGGCAGTGAACCATAAACAACAGAGCAAAGCTGCTGCTTCCTTCCACTTTCAATTTGTCTCTGTCCACATTAATGATGATAAGAGGGACATAGAAAAAGAAAATATGAAGTGAGAATATTATAATTGTGTTTTTTACATGCACACATATTTTTTTCTGTTTTCTCAACACATGTATCAAACAGATTGTGCAAGTTAGTTTTTAGCTTTTATGAAAAGGTTTGAAGGAAGGAGGCTGTGATTACGAGGTCAACACATATTACAATCTAACTATATCTAAAAGTTGTTATGCTTACCTTTATATTGTATATCTCATAGCGTGAAAAGGTGACAATGCAGTCACCTGTCCGAATTTTAGAAAACGATCCAAGAGGAACCCTCAAAGGGATGAGAGGTGAAAGCCTCTCATAGTATTGAACCTATAAGCAAACATATCCTCATTCAGATTCATTATCAATCACATATTACTATTCCACAATTTGATTCATGCATAGAAAGAAACATGTAAATTAAGTCGTCACACAGTACTTGTGAAAAAATATACTGAATAATGTAATTCATTAGCTGGAAATCTGAAATGCCATACGGCCATACCTTAACCACATCATCAGTCACTTCAAGTATTTTCATTATTAAAGGAACGGCTGCTGCATCCCCACACAAGTGTAACTCATCAGCAGATATCCCTAGTAGAGCTCTTGTAAACGAAAAACCCCTTGTTCTGCACCCCAACATCTGTAAAGTTGTTTACCAAATTTCAATGATGCTAAATGAAGGGGAAAGTCAAGAACCAGAAACCAGTTTTAAAGGTTTCATTTTCTGTCTAGCGTAAAGTTGGTTTCTTCTTCTTGAACAGAAATATGTACACAGTCAAGAGCTCAGGTTCAAAGGAAAACATGCAGATCTGAAGCAATCAATGCCACACTTCATGAGACTAAAAGAGGAGAAAAGCCAAGAACCAGAAATCAGATCTAAAAGTTCATTTTCTGTCTAGCGTAAGGTTATTTTCTTCTTCTGCCCAGCACCTCTAAACTATCTATCTAGAGGACATCTTCTTTCTTCTAATTGCCTATAAGGTTGATTTTTTTTTGACAAAATCAAGGCAACAACCTCCAGCCCAAAAGAGCTCATAAGCAAGAGCTTTTTAAACTACATTTCATAACATTTAGTTGTCACATTCGAAATTTGAGTTTTACTCTACAATCTACACCCTACTTATTCCAGAAAATCTCCGTTGCAAGCTCAAAATTATTAGCCAAAATTGCCACTTTGATTAATTGTTTTCAGCCATTAAAACTCTACTTCCACTGGTGTTCTAATGAGGAAGGGAGGCGAAAGGAATTCCACCGAATGGAACAAGCATCACCAGCAATAAGCGGAGGTCCCCCCCTCAAGTAATTGATCGTCTGTGGGAAGATTATGTGACTTGAAGAACAAATATCTGAGCCGACCCCGCAAGTAGGAATGGAGCTTTAATGATGATGACTCTTAAATTAATATTCTCCACCAAATTCTCAATTTAATAGCTAATAACTATAGTCTGTTGGGAGAAGACACTTTCTCGGCCAATTGCATGGGAAACAAAGACGAATAATGAAATATTCAAGCAAATAATTACTTTGCTTTTTATACCATTTTTTTATGTATGAACACTTTGCAAGCACACAGAACTTATATAGTGGAATTCAATGGATCAAATATTATTGGAATATAATGCTTAGGATGGTCCAGGCACACCTGAATTTCATCAACAACGGCACAGCCATAATCAGATGTCACATCCGCCATTTCTACCGTAACAGCCTTATGCTTTGCTCCATCAATTAGCTCTCTCTCTTGTCCAGTAATAAGATCACAAGGGACATTAGCTTTATTCATGCGGTGAGCAACCTCCCATGCCAAAAGCCTCAATGGCCCACAGTAAATACCTGTGGCATAGTTATTAAATCAGATTTTAAATGCAGCTCAGGCAATGTACTTAGATAGGGAATCAATGCAGCTGGGAAGGAGCGGATATACATACCTGTAGAACTCAACTCCAGTTGCTTCAGAGCATGATATGTTTTGCCGCTATTTGTTGGACCAACATGCAATGTTACTTTCCTTTTTTTTCGACGAGCAACTGGATACCATGCATGAGGACGCCTAAAATGTGAGGAAAAAACAGTATTGTATTAAATAAGAATGTAATTGAATTATAATGGCATCA
Source organism: Galeopsis tetrahit (assembly GCA_963675135.1). NCBI lineage: Eukaryota > Viridiplantae > Streptophyta > Magnoliopsida > Lamiales > Lamiaceae > Galeopsis > Galeopsis tetrahit. The sequence continues at coordinate 25,927,008 of OY776125.1, read as the reverse complement.
AAGTTGATCTTGAAAATTTTCCTCTTACGTGAGGTCTGTAAAATCAAATTTATTTGATCGGGTAGAACTGCTAAGCTTCCGCAGGCATTGATAGACGCCATATGAAGTTCTTAACTTTGATTCCAATGTGGAAAGATAGAAATCAGCATTATCTGACCGGCAGAAAAGAAGTAAGACATAATCAGGTAAAAGAACTGTCTGCAAGAAAATGTAATGCCACTGAATGAAGTATGATATTCAGGTAAAGTAACTCCTAATTATACAAATGCAAACACTAATTTTTCCAAAAGGAGAAAAAAATCAGTAATTACTTCAATCTATTGATCATCAACCTACTATCCAATTGCAGATGCTCTCAAAAGAAGAGGAATTGTAATCAATGTTAACAACTCTAAGTCATGAAGCTAAATCAATCTGATACAGTGCCACAATACAAATTGCCATACTTTTCATTTAAAAATATAATCATTTTTTCTTCACCCCGCCCATAGATTCTTCTCAAGTTGAGGACCTAGCAGAAAAATCTCCCGCCTACACAATAAGTAGAAATAATCCAAACTTCTCAATTCTTCTCTATTTACTTCGAAGTTACTTGTTCCATAGTTTTATGTTTGCATTATTCTTATTTCCATATAGTTTCAATCAAGTCAACCAACTAAGAAGAAACAAACCTGAACGTCACAGGAATAACGATAAAAGATTGGGAAGTGAATTACCAGAAAGCAGTGCCCGAGAAACCCTCCGGCGAAAAAGCAAAGATGCCATAATCTACTTTTCCTAATCTGAAGAGTAATTTTAATTGGTATAAAGCGAAATCAATCGGAAATGGACGCCATGGAAAGAGGATTAGGGAGAAATACGAGAGGCGATTAATATCGAAGAATGGAGAAACTTCGCAAGCGAGATTTCAGCGGAGGCGAAGAATTTCGGCGCTAACTGCGATATTGTTCGGCTTGTATACATTTCTGAAGGTAGAGACGTAGAGTGCGTGCGTGATAAAAGAATGATCAAATTGCATTTCGGTACTGAAATTTTAGAAAATATCAAATTAGCCCATCAAGATTTAGGTGAAGGCCACGGTTACACACACAGACTTATTGAGGACACCCACTGGTTAAACACACACATCGTAAGATGTAAGATGAGGACACCACGATGAAAACTCAAAAATACTAAATCCTTCACTCATTTGGTACACCCACTCCATTTTCGCCTCCTCTCCTTCTCTCCCACGAGCGGCGTCGTCATCCCCCTCCCCTCCCCAGCCGTGCCAGCAGCATCGCCGGCTCCCCTCCACTCCTCTAGTCGTCGGCGGCCTCCCGTCACTTATAAAAAATAAATTACAATAAGGTGGCCGTTTGCGTCTGCACCCCCTCCCCTCCCTTCCCCTTCGCGGCCGCACCCCCTCTCCGCAGCGCCGCTGCCGTTCGTGTCCTCCCCTGCCGCCGCCGCCTCAAGTAAGTCTAGTTTGTTTGTAAATAAAGTTGATGACAATTTAAATAATTAAGACACGAGTCAATGCACACATAACTTTATAGTCGTTGTTCTCGACTCTTTTTTGCTCTATTCAGGCTCATCTTGTTGCTCCCATAAACACTTATCAATCAAAGTTGTGTTCCTAAGTGATGGTAACACTTTTCCAATTTCACAGGTAGGTTCCACTATATAGATTCATTATTTGTAAAACATAGACAACCCTTGTCCAATGACATGCTTTCCTTGACTTGTATGTATGAAAAATTTTGAGAACTGAAATCTAAATGCATATCTTCAGCAGACACCCTTTTGTGTTTATAAGAAAATTGAATCCTAAACCCTAATTCACAACTGTCATAAAACTAAATTAATTGTATATAAACTATTCCTGAAAACTAACAAAATCAAACGATTTGACTTCTCAACTGTTTTGGCTATCAGATGACTTGGTTTCAAATGTTATGTTATGGGAATTTTTTTTTTAGTCCTATAAATTTGAGACATTCCAAAATAAATCCTTTAGGCGGTGTTTGGTTTGAAATTATGGTGGATTGAATTTGGATTGTGGTGGATTGGATTGGGATTTGGGTAATCCATGAATAGTAATTGTGTGTAAGTTGTGTTTGGTTAAGGATTGAGAAGTAAGGGTAGATTTAACTTTACGTCACATCAAAATGGATGTTATAATATTTTATTATGGTTAGTAGTGAAAGAAAAGTAAGAGAGAGAAGAAAGTAGGAGAGATAATGGGTGTGTGAAAGAAAAGTAAGAGAGAGAAGAAAGTAGGAGAGAGAATGAAAAGAAAAATAGTGATTTGATTATATAAAAATAGGTGTATTATAGGGGTGGATTGGTATTTGGATTTGTATTTGGATTGAAATGGATTGAGAGAAATTGGATTGAGGTTGGGCCAATCCAAATCCGGATTGACCAATCCCAAAACAAACACCGTCTTAAGTTTCAACTTTACAAAATACGTCATTTATCTTTCAATTTTAATCTTTTTTTACATCAATTTTAATCATTTATGTAATGAAAGGAATTAGAATTTGCCACATATATTAAAACTAACCCTATACCCGCGTTTTTACGCGGGGTTGATTTATTAAAATTAGAGTTAGTTTATTAAAATAATAATTTTAAATACTATATTAATTTTTATATCTTTTTTATTTGTTAGAGTTTGTGAGAATAATATTTTTTTATTCTAATATAATTACATATCTATAAATTTGAATCTATATTATTGTATTTATATTTCTATATATTATAATATTTTTTTAATATATTAATAAAATGTGCATTAATAAAATTATAATTTTAATTGTAAAATTAAAAATATTTTTAATAAGAATGGACATTGTAAAATAATTTTATATAGGAATGTATATAAAGTTTATAAATATCTATAGGGTTGAATTTTGTAGGTTAAGATTTTAAAATTTTAAATCTAAATTTTAGAGTAAAACCGTGTGAAATTTTCCATTTCAAAACAAATATTTCCTTAGAGAAATCGTGACTTTTGTAGTTCGGATGGAAATTTATGACTTAAACTTGCAATTTAAAAAAAAAATACTATGAAATATATCAAGACAATAAAAAAATATTGTTAAAATTAATTTATTAATTTAGAAATAATAAAAATATAAATTTATATATTTAAAAAAATATTGTTAAAAAATTTGTTAATTTGAAAATAATAAAAATATAAATTTATATATTTAAAAGATATCACAGATTACCTCCCCTTTATCATGGAGAATTTCCAAAATTGTTTTTAAAAATCATTCACCGCAGATTTTTCAAATGTTTTTAAAATTCTCTAAAATCATCCACAATACTTTATACACTTTAGAAAGTTTTTAAAATTATTTTAAAATACATTCACACCCTATATATACATACATCCACATCCAGATAATCATTTATAAAGTCAAATACATATAGTTTTTTTACCCTTCATTCTTCATAATATGCAATTAAAAAATCTTTAACAAAATAAATGTCTTTATTTATTAAAGAATGGTCTACAAAGACACCATTTAATATTTAACCATTTAATATTTAACTTTATTGTTAGAATTTTTACTTTACTGTTAGAATTTTTACGCGTACCTATTTATAAATAAATTTAAAAATTAGTACAATAATTTGATATATATTAAATATGTAAAAAAATATTAATAATAAATCAAGAATAAATATCAATTCTATTTATTCAAGGTTGATTAATTAAAATATGTATACTGTATACACACATCCATTTAAAATATGGATATTCAAATTGAATATATAATGAAATAATCAACTTCAGATGAATCATCCATTTAAAATATGGATATTCAAATTGAATATATAATGAAATAATCAACTTCAGATGAATAAAACAAAAATTAATACAATGTGAGAGATATTCCTAAGTTTATAATTTACATGATCTCCAAATATAAAATACATTTCTAAAACAATTTTAGATCAAAAAAATTGTAAAAATGTACATTGTTTTCATTTTGATTTTATAATTTACATTAGAAACTTTTGTAGACACGCTGAAGAATAAAAATAAATCATACCTAACATATCAAGGTCATAAATATATACTCCTATGTTAGACAATAAGAAAATACCTAACATATCAAGGTCATAAATATATACTCTTATGTTAGACAATAAAAAAATTAGATGTGAACTATCGATTGATTATAATTAAATTAAAAAAATTATAATTAAAAATATACAACAATAACTATCAAGAAAATCTAATTTCGTAAATCTATTAATTTACCGTCCAATTTAGTAAATTAATAGATTTACCGTCCAATTTCGTAAATCTATTAATTTACAGTTTGAGAAAAAATAATTTAAAAAACTGTAAATCTATAAATAAAAAATAAGAGAGAGAACAGAAAAATAATTTTCTTAAATTAATTTACCGTCCAATTTCAATTAATTTACCATTTTAGAAAAAATAATTTAAAAAACTGTAAATCTATAAATAAAAAATAAGAGAGAGAACAGAAAAATAATTGAAAAAATGAGAGAAATTTAAGAAAATTGTAAAAGCATAAAATAAAATAATTAAAAAGATAAGATTAAAATGATTTGAAATTTAAAAATAATAATTAGGAGTAAATAATATTAAAATTATTATTTTAAGATGAAAATAGGGCAAAAAAAATATATGTAAGAAAAAAAATAAATGCATAAAAAAAAGGAAAAAATCTACATATTGAAGAAGGAAATAAGAAAAAAAAAGTCATACTAAAGAAAGAAATTAAAAGAGAATCATATAAGAATAGAACAATAGATAGAAAAAAAAAATTATACCGAAAAACAAAAAAAAAATGCGTAAGAAAAAGAAAAAATCTACATATTAGAAGATTATCAAGGCTGGACAAAAAAGAATAATACATAAGAAAAAGAAAAAATCTACATATTAGGCTACATATATATGTGGGAGAAGGAAAAACTAAAATTGAAAAAAAAAAATTATGATTGTTGAAATGAAAGAAAGATGTTGAGATTTATATAGAATACTCCATAGAAGATTATGCGGAAATTCTGTTTCATTTTAAAAGTTCGGTGTAAATTCAAAAGTTCAATTTCATTTAAATTTTAATATTCAAAATTATGCATTTAAAATATGAGATTAAAAAATGTATGTTAGGTTAATGATTAAGATTAATAAAAAAATTAATAAAATGTGAAATTAATGAGAAAAAATAGATTTTGAAATGGAGGAATTTGAGAAAAAATAGATTGCAATAGACCAATCAATTTGCAACACGTGCTTGTTAAAATGTTTGCAAATATATGATAATAATAAATATATAATTAAGATTAAGATATATATTAAGATTTGAATTAATAAATAATGAAAGAACCGTGATAAACAAATTAGGAGAATTATAAAATTTTAATAAGAATGCTTGACAATATTGGATTTTGAAATGGAAAAATTTGAAGAGGTGAGAGATTAAAAATAATAATTATAATTAAAAAAATTTAATTATAATTTTGATATTAAAATAGGAAATATATATTTTTTTAATCAGAATACCTGAGAATGAGAATGCAGAGATTTTGAAATTGAGGATTTTGGTGAAGAGAGAGTCTGTGATAGAGCATGAAATTGTCACACGTGTCCTATTATTTTTTTTAATAGGAATGCTTGACAATATTGAGATTTTGAAATAAAAGAATTTGAGGGGAGGGGGGGGGGGAGAGATTAAAAATAATTATTATAATTTATAATTTTGAGATTAAAATAGAAAAATTAATTTTTTTTTTTAATCAGAATGCATGGATTTTGAAATAGACAATTTTGTGAAGAGAGAGATTGTGTAGAGTGATAGAATTGTGACACGTGTCCCATTATATTCTCACAAATATACAAATATAGAGTATTAAGATTTGAAATAAAAGAATTTGAGGGGGAGAGAGATTAAAAATAATTATTATAATTTATAATTTTGAGATTAAAATAGAAAAAATAATTTTTTTTAATCAGAATGCCTGAGAATGCAGGGATTTTGAAATAGACGATTTTGGTGAAGAGAGAGATTGTGTAGAGTGATAGAATTGTGACACGTGTCCCATTATATTCTCACAAATATAGAGTATTAAGATAGAGTATTAAGATTTGAAATAAAAGAATTTGAGGGGGAGAGAGATTAAAAATAATTATTATAATTTATAATTTTGAGATTAAAATAGAAAAATTAATTTTTTTTAATCAGAATGCCTGAGAATGCAGGGATTTTGAAATAGACGATTTTGGTGAAGAGAGAGATTGTGTAGAGTGATAGAATTGTGACACGTGTCCCATTATATTCTCACAAATATAGAGTATTAAGATATGCTACATCATCATGCCACATCACTCTCTCCTCTATATATATTTAAAAAAAGTAGAGCTAATAACACCCCAAAATATTCTATACACACCCCATAATTTTAAATACAAAAATAGATGTATATAAAATGACTAAGTAACCCTTATATAAAAAAAAGTAAAATAATTTTTAAAAAATAACTTGAAAAAATATGAAACAAAATCAAAGAGTGTTGCAGTTATGAATGATCGATGTTAATTATGTCAATCTTATTTTTCTTTATTAATTGAAACGTATAATTAAATTTAATGATAATATCATCATTTTATTAAATACTCATAAGAAATAAATATATTTCAAATAAATTAATTAATTAGTTTGGAGTAGATGCATATACAAACCTCAAATGTTATACAAACTCCACTAATATTTAAAAATCAATTTTTATTGTTAAACACACCCCAATTCTTTTCTACTTACCCTTTAACTCTCAAAACAAATTCAAATTGAATAAAAACTAAAAATATAATTTAAAATTCCACTAAATCATTAAAACTATATATAAATTTTAAAAATTAATTAAAGATATTCAATAATACGAAAATTAAATAAAATTTGAAAATATTTTAAAAAATCAACCAAATATTAAATAATATATGAATGGAAAAATCAATTAAATCCAAATAAAATCTAAAAAATTAAATAAATCAAATAAAATTTATAAAATAATTAAATTAAAAATACCAATTAATGATTCAATTTTCTAAAAAACTAAATAAAATAAAAAATAAAAGAAAATCAACTCAATCAAAAATAAATATTAAGAAAATTAAATAAAAAATAAAATCGTACTTTTTTATTGATTTTTATAATTTTTTCAACTGATAGTGAAAGAACGAAATCGGGGTACATACCAATACCGAGTACGGGTAAAAAAATAGAAACCGAAAGAAATAACTCTCGCGGCCCAGAATCAAAACCGGAGTTTGTGTACGAATACCACGAGGCTTTGTGCCTCTTGACGGAAGGGTGACCAGCCGATAGAGATTGACTCTCTTTCTTTTCTCTACGTACAGGACTTTTTTTTAGGTTTTATTGAATTATTTCAATATTTTTAATTTAATTTTTTTATTTTGTTTTGATGATTTAATTTTTTATTTCAGATTCTATTTAACTTTCTAATTTTTTAAATACTTTAAAATTTTAATTAAATTTTTAATTTCAGATTTTTTCAAGTTATTTTTTAAAATTATTTTACTCTTTATTTATACAAGAGTTATTTAGTCATTATATATATATATATATATCTATCTATTTTTGTATTTAAAATTATAAGGTGTATTTTGAGGTATTATTAACTCTATTTTAAAAAAGAAAAAATATGGGGAGGAGAGAGTGACATGACATGATCATATGGCATTTTTTAAATATATGTGGCAAATTCTAATTCCTTCAAAACATAAAGGATTAAAATTGATGTAAAAAATGATTAAAATTGAAAGGTAAAGGACGTATTTTGTAAAGTTGAAACTTAAAGGATTTATTTTGGAAAATCTCAAACTTATAGGACTAAAAAAAAATTCTCTTATGTTATCAACTCAGATGATAATATCAGAGGACATAGACTAGACTAAGGTGAGTTGTCTCCATAAATATCAAATTAGATGGCCTATCGGCTGAGATGTCCAAACTCACTCAGTTGATCTGATCCACTCTCACTGGAGTTGTCTAACTAACACAATTAGATTAGATGGCCTATCGGCTGAGATGTCCAAACACACTCAGTTGATCTGACCCACTCTCACTGGAGTTGTCTAACTAACACGATTTTCTTCTCTCATTCATTAGAATCAACTCAGTTAACATTCAATTTGCATTATACATAACAATAAAAATAAGGGATATTATAAATTGAAAGACTATCCAGTCATATAAAGATGTTGGGATATCAATATCCCTTATGTTTTGTTTTGATAAACCAAATCTACTTGTAATAGGATAAGTTGTATTGTATAGACAACTTCATTATTCATCTTGTAATAGATAGGTTTTGGTCAGCATCAGCCGAGTGGGAACCCGACTGATGTAGTGGAGAAGACAGGTCAATGCTCAAGAAGAGAAGAGTAGAAGACCTCCAGTAGAAGACCTCAAGTAGATGACCTCCACCAGAAGACCTGATCAGAAGATATCCACCAGATGATGTATCAGCTACCAGATGAGGTTTCAGCTATCAGATGAAGTCTCAGCTACCAGATGAGGTCTCAATTATCAGGTGAGGTAATCCGCTGTGGAAAATCAGTTGTAGAATATCAGTTGATATAGATTCGTTAGACAACAACTATACAAGCTGACGTGGACCAATAGAAACGCGACAACAGATGTACGTATCTGACACAAAAGCTGTAGAATCTTTAAAGTCAAAGATACACTGAATATTACATGAAAATGTAATATTCAGAGTATTAAATCAAAAGATTGCTTTTCCTAAAATAGTGGAATTTGATTACCATCATCCAACGGTAATATTTCAAATCCACACTATATATATGGGCTCATAATCATAACTCATATGAGTGTGAAGAGATGCAAAGGTGGAGCAAATGTGCTTAAGTGTTCATCTTCAAGAATAGCTCAAGAGAACTTCAACGGAGATTCAATATGCATCATCTTCCAAGTGAGTGAGCTCATATAAGCTAGCATTGTCATATACATATACATATATATATATATATATATATATATATATATATATATATATATCCAAAGCTTAGAGAGAAATTCTCAATTCTAGCATGAGCATAAAACAGATTGTAAGGGAATTTCTCATCCTACTCGAATCCTCCTTCTATCCTAAACCCTTAGAAGCTAGGTCGAGTTTCTCACACTAAGAACATCAAAGTCACCACTGTAAAAGTACTTGTTCTCCCGATAACAATTAGATCCGTACACACCAAGACGAGTGTATCTTGATCAAAAGTCTTCTCTTGGGACTATAAAGTTAGCAAGACGTCTTCTCTTAGGACGTTAAAGTTAGCAAGGAATTTAATATCACGATTGAGATTGTAAGAGTGGATGTAGCACAAGTTTCTCCGAACCACTATAAATCTATATGTTATTTACTGCTTTAATATGCATATTTACATAACATATGCTTTAAAAGGAAAAGTATTGTATCAGCTGATACGCATTAATATGTTTGCTATTCGAACTATTATAATCAGCTGACACTAGACTTGTCAAAACGGGCCGGCGGGCTACCAAAACCCCAACCCAACCCAAAAGTGGGTGGGCCGCGAGTTTAGGCGGGCCAACTTTTTTTTTTTTTTTTTACAAAATGTTTATTAAATTTATCAAGAAACATAAAAAATTACAATATGTACATAATAGAAATAAACATCAAGAATTACATTAATTATTATTTAAGAACAAAAAAACTAAATAGAAATATTGTCATTAATAGTTTTATAATATATTATAAATACAGTAATAATATACATATGTATTAAAGTAATATACTTATATTATATATAATATACATAGGTATTATGAGTACAGAAAATGAAGAAAGAAGGAAAAAAATGTGGTTGCTTATATAATCTGTTATGCGCTAGAGTTTTTAATATTAGGCCCGCCCGCCTGGGCCCGCCTCCTGGCGGGCTTGAAAAATCCTGGTCCAATCCACTAATTTTAGTGGCGGGGCGGTCTGGCCCAACGGGCCCAGCCCGTTTTGACGGCTCTAGCTGACACCAAGTCAGTTGATACCCCAAAATATGTTTATGCATGAGAAGTAAAAATTGTATTATAAGCAGTTAGACGAGTATAATCTTTTAAAAATGGCACACTACAATTCCACACGCTTCTCTATCAGTTGATATAATCAACAAACTATCTAGTTCTATTCCTAGAGAATCAACTGACCAAGTCATCTGTTAAAGTTAGTCGTTTTACTACACCCTCAAAACACTCGTCTGATTTATACCCCTGGGTAGGGACCATCAAAAGATACTTTGAAAATATAGTTAATTTTTCTTTTAAGTAATGCTTATCATGGGCGACATTTAAATGATTCCAGTTTCACTGCCTTTAATTTCGAAAATAAATCTTTCATCTCTTTTTCATTTTCTGTTTTTTCCACCTCTTCTTCGAGTTCCACGTCTTCAAACCTAAATTTTAATGGAAAACTAGTTTCATATGCTTTCATCCCTTCTCTTTGTTTAGTAGAGACTTCATTGTTGAGATGTCTCTTTCTCGAAGAGAATTTCCGACTGTGAGAAGTAAGCCGTTTCGCCACACGTTTTCTTGTTGGCACATCACCTGCTTTATCTTAAAATAATTAACCAAACAATTTTATTTATATATTTTATTAATATTTTACATTTGTATATACATACATTTATAAATATAACTAGTTTGTTGAATTAGCAGACACTATCATACAATAATATATAACAAAAATGAGATAATATAATAGATGATTACCATGTGTTTGGAGAAACAAGGCAGCCAATACCCTGTCAAAATATTTCTTTGGGATTGAAATCTAAATACATACCTCTAGTAGGCACCCTATGTGTGTGTTGCATTGCTATATAAGAAAATTGAACCGTGAGTCTTGAACCCTAAACACTAATTCACAACTGGCATACAACTGAATTAACCGTATAGAAACTATTCCTAAAAACTAACCGAATCAAACGATTTGACTTCTCAACTGTTTTGGCTACTAGATGACTTGGCCTTATATGTTATGTTATCAACTCAGGTGATAATACCTAAGGACTTAGACAGACTCAGGTGAGTTGTCTCCATAACTATCAGATGAGATGGCTTATCGGCTGAGATGTCCAAACTCACTCAGTTGATCTGATTAAATTCAGGTGACTTTTCCACTCTTATTGGAGTTGTCCAACTAACACGATTTTCTTCTCTCATTCATTACAATCAACTCAGTTAACATTCAATTTTCATTGTGCATAACAATAAAAATAATTGATATTTATATTTTTATATATAAAAAAAAAGATAATGTAATAGATGATGGGGAAAAAACAATAGGACAAACCACCCCTAGTCTTTAAGATTCAAGCTAAATTTTTTTAAAGTTTCAATTAAAGACAAAATGCCACATAATTGTACCAATTTACCTTTATCTTACATTTAATTTCAATTTTTGAATCATTTAATTTAATTAATGTCAAATATGTAAATTCAAATGAATCAAATTTTAAAAAGCTAAGAGATTATCCCTAGATTATAACGCAATTTCCAATTCAAATTACTTTCCTAAAATTCGAGATCATTCCTTCTGTCTTTCCAATTCAAATTACTTCCCTAAAATTCGAGATCATTCCTTCTGTCTGTGCATATACGATACTCTCCACTAAAGGAAAAGGGTTGAAGATATGTTTGTTTCGTCTTTTCATCTACTGCATGTTATTGTTTGATCCTTCGTTTGATTGTACAAAGGAGTTTTCGCATGTAAGAAATCGTTAGTTTTTTAAGCTGTGCATTTGATATTTTTGATATATTTGAAATTTATGATTAGCGTAATTTATGTGCATTGCATATTTATAGGTGATGCATATATATAATATGTGTATTGCATAATAATAATATAAGACTTTATCATACATTCTATAATAATTATGATTTTCCTAGTTCGTGAAGTAAATAAACTATTGAATCTAAAAATTACATTATACGAAAATACACTGAATATGCATTATACATACAAATATATGCAATAAATTAGGTTGTATATAGGGGTGTGCACCGGTCCAAAATCGGACCGGACCGGAACCGGAATCTTACCAAAAGGTCGGACCGGAGACCGGAATCTATCCGGTCCGAGTTTGGACTGGTTGGACCGGAATTGTTTTTTTTTTTTTTTAATTTTTTTTTAATTTATGGAAGCAAGAACAAGATTGATGAATTTGTGTATGAAAATTAAAGTGTTTGCTTTTCATTACGTCAATATGAATTTTATTTACATTGTTATTAATGATCTTTTGACCCTAAAAATAAATTAAATATGTTTGTTAAATTATATATTTGTAAAAAATGTAATAAGATTTCAACACATTTTCACCAATTATGAAAAATAATTGAGAGTGCATTAGTAAAAAAATATAAAAAAAATAAAAAAAAAAAAAATTCCGGTCCAAACCGGTCCGGACCGGAAGACCAGAATCCAAAATTTCCCGGACCGGAATTTAACCAGTCGGTCCGGACCGGTTCCGGTTTATTTTTGAACACTCCTAGTTGTATATGCAACGAAAATTGCAGACTGCGTTATCAGCAAAACCCAACTTCAAGTGTATACCCAACTTCAACAGCAAGAATCACCTTCCTCTGTTTATCTTCCTTGAATCTGCTTCTCATAACATCAACTTCATGCAACAAAAATATAATTTAAATAACTTGGAAGAAATTAAAAGTTGTAGATTGTGGTAGCTCATGGTTTAAAAGTTGTCCACATCAAATAGATGTCAGCTTCATTACCTCATACTAATAATAGGTATCAAATTTTTAACTAAAATTATGTAGAACAATGGAGTTCTTTGCAAATCAACCCTTTTCACACATTTGTTCACATCAAGAAAGAACGAGAATGCAAAGGGATGAAGGAGTATCGGATAAATAATATATTTGATGCTAGGAGTAATCTTCATTTCCTTCTCAAGTTCAAAAATGTGAAGCTTCCACTGCAAAAACATCAGCATCATTAGTAAGGATTATATCCTCATTACAAAATAATTAAGGAATCTGTATAAATGCAAATTATTATGACCCCTTGAAGATGAATATGAATACAAGTCAACTTAAACACTAGAATTACTTTAAATATCAGAAGACTAATGACTTAAAGCTTAAAAGCTTCATCACTTAACAGACAAATGAAACAAATTCTATGTGAAGATGGATGCAAACTGAGCAAATCTACCCATGAAAGAAGTCACAAACTCACCAAAACCCTAATCTTAAACACATGCAAAGAATAATCAATCACCGCACACTTTAAGAGCTTCAACGATTCTCCATTATTCTCATCCGCAATCAAATTCACGGCGAACACCCAAATCTTAGAATTAGAAACAGAGTATAGTGAAAAAATATTAATTCCACCGGAAAATTTAACCGAAACCCCATGATTAACCCAAAACAATCAATTACACAAGGAGTCAAACAATATAGCTAGAAACAAATAAGCATCCCAAACCAACCCAAACCCCCACCCAAAAAAATCAATAATCAAGAAACAGAAAATCAAGAAAGGGAAAAAAAAAAACCCTAAAAATTGAGAGGAGAAACAAGTACCTGCAGCGGAAGCGTCAATCAATCGGCGAAATAAAATCAGTGGAGTAAAAAAACGAGAGATATATATAGTCGTAGCGCAGAGAACAAGTTTTAAGGCATTGGAAATGAAAGAAGTATATGGGCGTTATCCGAGTGGGGGGAGGAGTAGGGGGGGTTCACATATAGAGATATAGCGATGGAAAAGAAGAGCGGAGTTGGTTCGATCGAAGACCAAGTCCCTGTGATTGGAATTTTTTTGGAAACGGGCGTTGCGCAGAATGTAGAAGCGGAGCAGGGTAGCAGAGGAGTGAGGGGAAGAGGTGAGAAAGAGAGTAGTAGGAGGGGGGCGGCGCGGGATGATCGGAGATGAAGGAAAGTGACCGGAAACTCTTCTTCCGCCGCCGTTCCTGCGTCGACGCCACCACCCCCATCCATCTCCGTCACTCACACGCAGTCCTTCGTCTCGGTTCTCCGAGACTCATCCAGATTCAAAATAAGAGAGGCATGCATTAGGGTTTTGTGAGAAATGACGTGAAATTGATTATGATAGAGTATATTATTAAATTTAATTGTTGATTTAATAAAGAAATGGTACAATTGAGATTTTATGACCTCTTTTGGTCTTAATTGTTTTACTAAACTTATTTTGTCTCATTTTGTTTATAGGTCTTAAGGATTGTCTTATATTGTTAATAAACTCATAGATGATTACCATGTGTTTGGAGAAATAAGAAGTTGTTGAGTCAAGAAAGAGATTTATTTGTGTGCAGAAGATGAAGAAGCCAGCAGGCAGCCAATACCGTGTCAAAATATTTCTTTGCGGACTGAAATCTAAATACATATCTATAGTAGGCACTCATGTGTGTGTTGCATTGCTATATAAGACAATTGAACCATGAGCCTTGAACCCTAAACCCTAATTCACAACTGACATACAACTGAATTAACCGTATAGAAACTATTCCTGAAAACTAAGAGAATCAAATGATTTGACTTCTCAACTGTTTTGGCTACTAGATGATTTGACTTCTCAACTGTTTTGGCTAATAGATGACTTGACCCCAACTCAGCTGATAATATCCAAGGACTTAGACCAGACTCAGGTGAGTTGTCTCCATAACTATCAAATGAGATGGCCTTTCGGTTGAGATGCCCAAACTCACTCAGTTGATTTTCAGGTGACTTTTCCACTCTCAGTGGAGTTTTCCAATTAATACGATTTTCTTCTCTCATTCCTTAGAATCAACCCAGTTATCATTCAATTTTCATTATGCATAACCATAAAAATAATGGATATTACAAATTGAAAGAATATCTAGTCATATAAAGATACTTTGAAAACAAAGTTAATTTTCCTTTTAAGTAATACTTATCATGGGCTTGCCTTGGGGCATTTAGACGATTCCAATTCCGCTGCCTTTAATTTCGAAAATAAATCTTCCATCTCTTTTTCATTTTCTGTTTTTTCCTCCTCTTCTTCGAGTTCCTTGTCTTCACACCTAAATTTTAATGGAAGACTAGTTTCATATATAACTTGGCCTCAAATGTTATGTTATCAACTTAGTTGATAATATTAGAGGACTTAGACCAGACTCAGGTGAGTTGTCTCCATAACTATCAGATGAGATGACCTATTAGTTGAGATGTTCAAACTCACTCAGTTGATCTGATTAAATTCAGGTGACTTTTCCACTCCTAGTGGAGTTGTCCAACTAACACGATTTTCTTCTCTCGATCATTAGAATCAACTCAATTAACAATCCTGGAAACTAGCAGAATCAGACGAATTGACTTCACAATTGTTTTGGTTATCAGCGGACTTGACCTCAGATTTATGTTCTCAACTCAGCTGATAAGATCACATGACTTAAAATACACTCAGATGAGTTGTCTGCATAACTATCAGACTAGATGACTTCTTGTTAGATGAGATGACCTATCAGTTTAGATGACCAAACACTCTCAACTAAATTGATTAAATTCAGATGACTTTTCTACTCTTAGTGGAGTTGTCCAACTAACTCTGTTTTCTTCTCTCATGCATTAGAATCACCTCAGTTAACATTCAATTTGCATTATACATAACATTAAAAATAACAAATATTATAAATAGAAAGACTATCCAATCAAATAAAGATACTTTGAAAATAGTGTTAATTTTCCTTTTAAGTAATTCTTTTCATTGGCTTGTCTTGGGGCATTTAGACGATTCCAGTTTCGCTGCCTTTAATTTCGAGAATAAATCTTCCATCTCATTTTCATTTTCTATTTTTTCCACCTCTTCTTTGAGTTCCTCGTCTTCAAACCTAAATTTTAATGGAAGACTAATTTCATGTGCTTTCCTCTCATCTCTTTGTTTAGTATAGACTTCATTTTTAAGCTACCTATTTCTATAAGAGAATTTCCGTGAGAAGTAAGTCGTTATGCAACACGTTTTCTTATTGGCACATCACCTACTTTATCCTAAAACAATTAATCAAACAAATTTATTTATATATTTTATCAATATTTTACAAATGTATATCCGTACATTTATAAATATAAACAATTTGTTGAATGAGCAGACACTACCGCATGATATTATATAAGATGAAGAAGTTAGCAGATAGCCAATACCCTATCAAAACATTTTTTTGGGGACTGAAATCTAAATACATATCTCTAGCAGACACCTCTTATGTGTGTTGCATTGCTATATAAGAAAAATGAACCCTAAACCCTAAACCATATTTCTCAACTACTATGCAACTGAATTAACCATGTATAAATTATTCATGAAAACTACTAGAATCAAACGACTTGACTTCTTAGCTGTTTTGGCTATTAGATGACTTGGCCTCAAATATTATGTTATCAACTCAGGTGATAAGATCAGATGACTTACACCAGTCACAGATGAGTTTTCACCATAACTATCAGATGAGATGACCTATCAGCTGAGATGTCTAAACTCACTCAGCTGATTGAATTCAGGTGACTTGTGCACTCTTAGTGGAGTTGTCCGACTAACACGAGTTTCTTCTCTCATGTAGTAGAATCAACCCAGTTAACATTCAATTTACATTATACATAACAATAAAAATAACGGATATTACAAATAGAAAGACTATCCAATCATATAAAGATACTATGAAAATATAGTTAATTTTCCTTTAAAAAATGTTTATCATGGGCTTGCCTTGGGGCATTTAGACGATTCAATTCCGCTGCCTTTACTTCCGAGAATAAATCTTCTATCTATTTTTCATTTTCTGTTTATTCCACTCTCTTTGTCTAGTAGAGGCTTCATTGTTAATCTGCCTCTTTCTAGAAGAGAAATTTTGACTGTGAGAATTAAGTTGTTTCACCACACGTTTTCTTGTTGGCACATCACCTACATTATACTAAAACAATTAACCAAAAAAATTTATTTATATATTTTATCAATATTTTACAAATGTATATCGTACATTTATAAATATAAATTCTAAACCATAAACCTTAATTCTCAACTATCATGCAACTGAATTAACCGTATAAAAACTATTTTTGAAAACTACCAGAATCAGACGACTGCAACGTTATACGAATAAACAGATCTAAGACGAGTTAAAGAAAATTCTTTTTTTGCAAGACAAATAATTACATGTATATACTTTAATTTTTAAAAAAAAAATTAAATTTTTTCGACAATAGTTGGTCGAAAATATACACTCTCAGCAAAAACAATGTGTCAAAGAAAGTGTATATGTTCGGCTTAGATCTATATACACTCACGGGTGGGGGTGGGAATGGGCCAGGCTATCCGATAGGGGCTTGAGCTTTTTCGTAGGCCTTTCAAGCCCAACAGACCGACCTATTTAAGTAATTTAATATATATATATATATATATAACATAAAAATATAGTAATAAATACATAATACTTATACTTAAATATAGAAAACATCTTAAATAAGAGTGTCAAATATATATAATTTATAACTAGTAAGCATTAAGCAATACAATTCGTGGTTTTTTTATGATTCGATGAAATACAAGTGTTGGAGGTTTTTTTTTTTAAAAATGCACTAATAGAACTAAAAAGACCTTTAGAAGGCTTTCGGGCCAGACCTATTTATTAAAAAGGCCAGGCTAAGCCTTAAAAAAAAGCCTATAACAGGCCATGAGCTAGGCTCGGGCCTAAAAAATATTTAACATGCCAGACTTTTTTTCGTAAAGCCTATCAAGGCCTAGCCCATTCCCACCCCTACTCACGGGTGAGGAAGGAGAAAGGAAGAAGGAAATAAATTAAGGTTTTGGGGTGGAATGTATTTAGTAAATGATTTATAAAATGGTAATTTGAGCATGAATGGGAAGTACATCTAACTTTTTTTTTTTAATGGGGGAAGTTCATCAATTGATGGATTGCTGTTAACAAAAGGCGGAAGTGCAAATAGCCGTACCTAATTGATATCATTAGACTAGGTTTGATCATTTCAAACTTTATGCAACTCAATTTTATTTGGTTTATCCAACTTTCAATTTTATTTTTTTTAATATTTATAACTCAAATTAGTTTTTTAGACAAAAAAATTAGCATGAAAACATTAACGTACTATGTCCCGAACAAAAAATTAGATCAATTAAAGTTAAATGGAGTATTAATTATAGGACTCTAAAGTCTCCAGTAATAAAAGAAATTGACAAATTCTTTGACAAAACTATTTTATGAAGAAAAAAAAAACAATCATAATAAAAATAATTAAATAATAAAAAAATCGATATCATCGGGTCACCTATGATGATGGGTGGGTGAATGACTCTGTTATTGAAAAGTAGAATGATGATGCTCTGGATCTTGACGTCCAGGGTCGTGAAATGGTTATGGACTACACGGACGTCTTCACGAATATGGTTTTGTTTGAGTCTCGTGACGCACTCTTGTCTTGGGTGCGTAGTACGGGGAAACAACACAACATAATTATTGTTGTGAAGCGGTCGGATAACGGCCAAGGGAGTAAAAAAGTACGTATATTCTTGACGTGTGAGCGTGGCAGAGCGTATCGTGAAAAGAAGAAGCCTGCAACTCCTAAGAAGAAGAAGGCTAAGAAGAACGAGGTGGTAGAAGAAAAGAGTGGAAAGGTTACATGCACCAAGAAATGTGGGTGTCCGTTTATGTTGAAGGGTACAGAAGAATCTCAATCGGAGTGGAGATTGTAGGTGAAATGCAGTACACATAACCATCCAATATCTCGTTACCTTGAAGGTCAATCTTATGCCGGCCGCCTAACTACCGAGGAAGAGGAGTTCGTAGTCGAAATGTCCAAATTACACGCTCCTCCTAAATCTGTATTGATGAAGTTGAAGAAGAAGAATGAGCACTACAATGTAAGGTTGAAGCATAAAATCCATCAATATTGTGGACGTAGTCAGTTGCAATATTTGATGAGTCAACTTGTCGAGCACAATTACTTTCATGCCACACGAAGACGTGAGAAGACAAACACTCTTAACGAGTTGTTTTTTGCACATCTCATCTCACTCCAATTAGTGCATACTTTTCCGAAGGTCCTCATGATAGATTGCACATACAAGACTAATAGGTACCGGCTACCTTATTTGGAGATTGTGGGAGTTACATCGACTGGGATCACATTTTGTGTTGCGTCGGTGTACCTAATGGATGAGAAAGAAGAAAATTATCAATGGGCATTGGAGGTGTTTCGAAAATTAGTTCCCAACATGACACCAATGTTCGGAAATTTGTGCTGAACATACTACAATTGTTCGAAAAATAATTATTGTTGGGCAATATTTCTCAGACGCTCGTCATTTGTTCGAAAATTTATCCCGTACAGTGTGGGTGTCCTCATCCGCATAACATAAAAAATGTGGGTGTTCTCATCCGAAACTTATAAACCATACAACATTATAAAAACCATATAAAACCATACAACATTATATAAACCATTCAATAAATACAACATAACATTCATAAAGTAGTCAAGTTACCATACATGTTAAAACACTAAAAAGTATCATTCTAATCGACCAAAACTACCATTATAAAAACAACATTGTTAAGTTTTTGTTCAAAATGATATAAAACAAGTAAACGGCCTCAAGAACGTCTAGTCGTGCCCCGACCTCTTGATGCAGGCGGAAGCACGATACACACGTAAATCCGTTGATTCTACGAATACCCGGAATATACGTAAACGAGATTAAAAGTGATAATCCATTGATTCAAAATGAATACTGGAAGAACACAAATAAAACACGATAAAAGGGATGAAACCCAATATTTTTCTATTCAATCAACTCTACTCCTCTACAACTTTATTCTTCATCCTTTTATAATAAGGTGGATTAATTCACTAATTAATTTCCTTGCAATCATACTAAAATTAAGATATGCATAATTGATAGGATTTAGAGCAGAAAGGAAATAACAATTAATTTTTCAATCAGTCGATTTCTTGCCACAATCTCTTCTTGATTTCGTCAAACTTGTCGAAAAAAGGCCAAAGGGGACGTATCTCCATCATTCTCTCCCTCTTCGAAAAGATTCGTCCTCGAATCTGCATGAATCTTATCTCTAGCAGTATAAAAAAAACCACTACGGGATCATCTTCAGAGAAAGCAAAATTAATTAACGCCTCAGGAAATTTGACGTAAAAAACATCAGCAATTCGTACGTTGCCCAAGGTCTTGAGACTATAAACAAATGTTGGCTTAAGATAAGTGACAAAATAACTATCATTAGTAATAAAAAAATAATTATTACTATTGGGATGTGTTGTTTGATGGTGGTGGCCGTTGTCGATGAAAGTCGTCGACTGAATCCGTTGGTTGTGTAGAGATGTGAAACTGGTGGAATGAGTTTCTGGAACGGGGGGCGTCACTGTGGCGGCGGCGACAAGGGCTGCCAAAACTGGAGATGGTGGTGGCGCTGTCGTTTCCCATGCGGCAAGTTCGTCTCGTTGGCTGTAGCTGTCGAAAATTCCATCAACGGTGGCGGCCAATTGAGACCAGAGAAAATCAAATTTCTCCTCCGTATCGTAATTTTGCTTCATCGTTGATAAACGATAAACCCCACAGAATCGTTATGGCTCTGATTACCAACTGATGCAGGCGGAAGCACGATACACACGTAAATCCGTTGATTCTACGAATACCCGGAATATACGTAAACGAGATTAAAAGTGATAATCCATTGATTCAAAATGAATACTGGAAGAACACAAATAAAACACGATAAAAGGGATAAAACCCAATATTTTTCTATTCAATCAACTCTACTCCTCTACAACTTTATTCTTCATCCTTTTATAATAAGGTGGATTAATTCACTAATTAATTTCTTTGCAATCATACTAAAATTAAGATATGCATAATTGATAGGATTTAGAGCAGAAAGGAAATAACAATTAATTTTTCAATCAGTCGATTTCTTGCCACAATCTCTTCTTGATTTCGTCAAACTTGTCGGAAAAAGGCCAAAGGGGACGTATCTCCATCACCTCTTCCACATCCACGACGTGCACTTGACGATGACGGTGCCTCTACTCCTATGTCATCCGAAGTTTGTCCACCAATCTGCTTCACAACTTCTTCAATCTTTTGCATTACCCCATCCATTGTTAATGGCTCGTCGTTCCTCCACTTGTGCAACAAGTTCAACTCAACCTTTGCAAAATCTACCAAGTGCCATGACTCGGCCCTACGTGGAGGCTCACGAGGAGGAAGTCTCCTATTAGAAGGATTTGAAACGAAAGGACGACCGTTGGCGAGGTACCAATCAATATAACCATCACTGCAATCCGAATCTTGGATACAACGCTCTCCAAGTCTATCCTCCGTAAGCATGTATGCGTCCCACGTAGAAAAGCACTCCACCATAGCACCCCACACTAGCTTTGTTTTCTTGGATGTAGAACCGGACTTCTTAACACGGGCAGCAAGCGGCTTCTCAGGAACGGTTTGCACGTACCCGGACTGTCTGAGCACTCTATCCGGCATGTACGACTCAACAATATCTCCGCACACAATGCATCCATGAAAGTAAGATACCTCATCCAATGGATGGTTTTCTCGTACAGGACGATATGGATTCCAGTTAACCTACAACACCAAATTAAATAAAAAATGCGTATTTATCTTAAAATAAATAAACAACAGACAAATATATTAATTTGGTTAGTAACGTACCTCGCTTACTGGGAGGGTATCTAATCTTTCTCTAAAGCCTCTTACTCGGTCGACACAGGGGCCTGTATGAGCTTCAGGTGCATAACGCATCGACAGGGGATCCGTAAGGCCAAAGTCTGGATTATAAGGCGGCAAGATCAAAGTAGGGAAGTGCTCATAAATCAAAGCCTGAAAGTACAATATTAGGTCAATATCAAATGAAAAACAGGAAATATTAACCAATTTATTTAAAATACATTAATACCTCCAATAACGTAAGGTAACAACCAATCTGCCTACACTTGAACTTTGATGCCATCCTTAATTGTCTATACAAATAGGCAAGTGTTGCGGTACCCCAAGCATAGTTTGAAAATTCTGCCATGTCGTCTGTATACTGCAACCACTGTACGTGAACACGAGTACCACTTTTGTCCGGAAATAAAGTGGTCCCAAACATGTACAACACAAACGCTCATGCTGAATACAACACCTCGTCCTCGTTGTCCGAGGACATTATGGGCATAAAAGTCTCCCTTAGCCACACTAGCTTCACGGAACCCCCTCGTTGCCCACTTAATGCTTCCTTGGCTTCTACTAATGATAAACCCAAATATTTCATCAAATAATTTGAAGCCAAAATATGTTCTTCGGAAGTAGACTGCACCGGGAGACCATTAACTTTCAAACTCGTGATAGAGCGGACATCATTAAGAGTGATTGTCATTTCCCCGAAGGGCAAGTATAATGAGTTGGTCTCTTCGTGCCATCTCTCAACGAAGGTTGTGATAATGTTCTTGTTTGAATACTTGTAAGTTGCACGTCTAACATGAATCAATCTAAATTCTCTCAAAAACCTACGCCAATGACGCCAGTTATGTTCATCATCGAACTCCCAATTCAATAGTTTGGTCACATGACAGTGACACTTCAACACATCTCGCTCCTCCCCTAACCATATGTATTTGGCTACATGCTCTTGGAAGCTTTTGAGAAGGGGAGGTGCGGTTACCAATTGCCGATTAACATTCTCAACTCTTCTTTCTTTCTCTCCCTCATCGTCTCCACCACCGGCTCCCTCCGCCTCTCTCTCGTCCTCTCCCCCTCCCTCATCGTTGCCCTCCTCCCTGTATTGATCATCTACTTCTGGTTCTTGTGGAGCGACCTCTTTAGGATTGGGCTCTTGTGGAGCGGCCTCTTGAGGATTGGAATCTTGTGTAACGACCTCTTGTGGATTGGGCTCTTGTGGAGCGGCCTCTTGAGGATTGGAATCTTTTGGAACGGCCTCTTGTGGAGCGGCCTCATCGCTAACATGTTGCTTCTTTTTCCTGTTAGAAGCAGTCGGTCGAGCCCTACTAACACCCTCTAAGAAAATATGAACAATATGCCAAAAATATGAAACAATTAGCAAACAAGCAATGTTCGAAACTGAAACCATAACAACCAAGCAATTTGCGAAACTGAAACCATAACAAACAAGCCATGTTCGAATATTATCACCCAACAAACAAGCCATGTTCGAAAATTATCCCCCCAACAAACAAGCCATGTTCGAAATTTTTCCCCCAACAAACAAGTCGTGTGCAAAAATTATCCCCCAACAAACAAGACATGTTCGAAATTTTTCCCCCAACAAACAAGCCATGTTCGAAAATTTGTCCCGGACATCTCCTCCATGTTCGAAAAACCAGTTAAAATTCGTTCAATTTTTCCTAAACCGTTTCATTTCTTCCTAAACCATGCCAATTAGATGCCCATTGGTTTATTTTCATCCTAACACATCAAATATTGATACATTGTACACATAAACATGATTATAACACAAAAAACCAACCTTAATCAACACATTCATGAATTAACACAAAATTCAAAAAAAAAAAAAACCCTAAATCATGAAACCCTACAACAATAAAATCAATGTTTCAACAAGAACCTAAATTAAACATGCGTTATCACAGCAATAATTCTAAATATAAGCAAGAAAAACTAACCTTTAACCATTTTTGCAAAAAAACGCGAGTGGGGGAATGGAGTTCGGTGCAGGGTCGCTGCTTCAAATCGCTGCTTCAAGAGTGTGATGGTCACTGCTTCAAGAGTGGGGGGAACGGAGTTTGGTGTAGAGAGTTGGAGTGGGGGAGAAGTTTGGTTTGGGGGAGATGGAGATGGAGGGGTGGGTGTACCGAAACTGGAGTGGAGGGAAATGTTAAGGGCAATTTCGGGTTTTCCACGTGGGTGTCCTTATCCCATTTGTGTGTGTCCTCATCCCGTGAGTATCACTCATAGGATCCGTGGGTGCATTTAGCCGCACCCATAAATAAGTCAAGTCGGCCAGCCAATATTAAATTTAAGTTCAACTAATTCAACAAATCTGACTTGAATAATCACTTCAGAACATGATAATACATTAGTTCAACACAAGATTACATAAAATTAACAAACTATTATGTAGAATTTGTGCACCTTACACTATTAATAATATTATTTGTAAAAATAATACTATTCTTAGTGATATATGACACACTGTACTTTATCTATAAAATTATATGGAACTCTCACTACAAGAAAAAAAAGCTTTTTGCCACATAACTTTTATCACACTATAAAATAAATATGGTAAAAAGTATTATATAGCCACATTAAAAAAATAGTGTGTTAATAGGTGTGTTTTTAAAGACATTCAATAATGAGTGTGTGGATATATACTCAATTACCACACACACAAATAAACATTGTCTATTGTCACACCCCTATTAACACACTAAAAATAGATGTGTTTATAAGTACCTTTTAAATACATCATATTTTAAATGTGTTAACAAGTATGTTATTACCACACTAAAAAAAATAAGTTGTGTTAATATTAACTCTAATGCCACATTATTATGTTAGAATTATAAAAAAAAATTTAAATTATATTAATTTTTTATTTAATTTTATATTGGCTGATAAATAATATTTTCAAAAATATAATTAACAATTTTATTTATTGAAATTTATTTTTTACGTATATAAAATTATTTTGAGTTTTTAAGCAACAGAAAATATACACTTTTTTTCTTAAAAAAATCTGGTATATATATATATATATATATATACAAATACGCTATTGCTAAAATAATGTTAAGTTAATTTAATAAGCACAATTAATATACAATTTTTCAAAATGTTTATATATATTTATATTCGTGTAATTTTAAAACTAAATAAGTTCTAGTATATCGGCAAAGTCATTACAATAGATTCAAGGGGTACAGGGATACAGGGGTCGAGTCCAGGGGAACGCAGTTGGATTACTTTTTTAGTTTTTTTTTTAATTAATATTTAAATGTAGATTTTAGAGTGTGATAATATCTACTTTATTTCCTCATTCTAAAGTGTGATTATATCTCATTAGTCTATCCTCACACGACTTTAGACCACACCTAAAATAAACGTGATAATAGATAAAGTGTGATTATAGATATTTTATTATAACATTTCTACGTGTCCTAAAAAGCAATTTTTTTTGTAGTGTCTAATGCACTCCACCATCTACGTATAAGTTCACATTTTTAGGTGAGATAAAAAAATTCATGGTATCAGAGCTCAAGCTCATGCACACACATTTTGAGTACAATTTCTGCTGAAAATAACTTCACTTATTTAAATTTTACACTCGATTTTCAGATCGGCTTTCTGTGGATTAGATCTGAGTTTTTTTTTTTTTTTTAATTAGACCTTCTAATTTGGACATTTGCAAACAATACTTGGCGCATTAGATAAATTATAAGTCCATTAACTTAAGTACTTTTCGTATGCAAGTATGGGTTTAGTTGGATTTCATGTGCTTTTCGTTATTCCAATAGAAAATACAACCATTTATGTAAATTAATATTTTGTGTAAATAATATACAACATAAATGAATAATACAGTACCACTAGTGGAGTTGATAATGGGACATATCAGATTTTCAATATTTCGTTTCACGAAAAAAATTATCAGTTTAACCCTCCATTACCAAGGGTGATAATTTCATATTAAATACGGCCTTTTATTTGTTAGTGAAAAAAGATGCATCTCCCATCAACACAAAAATAAAAAGATCATTATTTCAATTTTAAAACAAAATAATGTTGGCAATTGGTCATCACAGAACATATAAATAGAATTCTATGTTACTGGAGATGTTACAATATCTATAATAACGTCGTTGAATTTACAACTACCATTTGAAGATGAATAAATCAACTGCATCTCAACCATAGAAAAACTCAAAGACTTCCTTCATAGCTCTCCATGATCTTAGAAATTGCACAATATTAAAACTTACAGAGTTAGTGTTAGAAGAAATGACAAATTATAAAATTATTTTAAATGTGGCTACATTTAGTACCACCTCAACAAATTTTTCCAATTTAAAATTTATGTTACGACACACGTAATGTGAAATTAATCAGTATACGTAATGTGAAATTAATCAGTATCACTATCATCTGTAAAAATAGACATAAGTAACAATAGGAAAAAAGAACAAACTATTAAATTGCAAAACCAAATCCAAAATAGAATTCTAAAAAGAGTTGTGCTTTAAACAAGCAAAGTTAAAAAAGAAAAAGGAATAAAGAAAAACAACTTTCCTAGTCAAACTCATCAAGATATATTACACCCTGCTATATTGATTGAATGATATTCAGTTGGTTCAACCGTTACATGTCAATTCAATTCTTTCATACCATGAAAAGGATGCATGATTTAAAAAATAAAATAAAATCTCAAATTGGCTCCATATTCATTGGCGACAAAGTATTATTCAATGATTAAGGAGGGATGTAAATTTTTTTATAGTGAGAGTTGCTAACATTTTTTTATTTTATTTTTGTACATTTTCTATATTTGAAGGCGTACATTGTTTTATTTTTTATTTACATTTTCACGTATGACAAGGACACATACGATGTGGTAATAACTTAAAATGATCACCTTTTAGATCCTTTTCCACCTACCAACTAGGCACACAAATAAAATTGCATGTAATCATGTTATCATATAGAAACAACTAATTTATATGGATATAATTTTTTCAAGAATATGTAAAACGATATTAGTCGTAGAGCAAAGTTTTCTTGCACTTAACATAATTGTAATTAATTATTTTATGAGATTGGTAAATTAAGCCCCCGCTCTAGTCATGCTCGTTGGAATCGTCGGTTCTGGTTTTTAAAAAAGTAGAACTCGAAATCAAACCAATTTAAAATTGATTTTGGTTACGAACCAACTGATTTTTTTCTTATTTTTTACTCGTTATATTTTTTCAAACGCTCAAAATTGGGGTTTAATCTTCGATTTTTCGGTTAACCGCCGATTTTATAGTTTAACCAAAATCGACGATTTTACCCCCTTTACACATGAGTGGAAGAGTGACAACTCGAAAGTCAAGAAAGGTCAGTCAAGGGTCCCGTAGTTGCTCGGTAGGTGCCATGCCACCTTGAAGGTCGACCTGCCTAGTCCACATCAGGTGTCAACATCTTGGTTGACATGGTCAGCGAACACCTGTATATCTAAGTCTGTTCGGGACAAAGAGGCTCATCAACGAGTTGTGTGCAAATGAGTTATCAATTCTAAGGGACTAAGATGATTCATATAAGACACATGATCTCATTTAAGGCTGCATTAATTAAATGCATAAATGACCGTTCATTCTTGCATGTGACATATAGGTAATAAAAAAAAAAAAAACTTAAACATTTCAAGCTAAAAGATTACTCACTCTATAAACATTGTTTTCTCTCCCAAGAATTCCCTCCTCACTAACATAGAAGCCACATACTATATTTTGAAATAAAACTGGACCCAAACTAATTAACAAAGTTTTGAATTCTGAAATTCCAATAATTTATAGATTTGATCTTTTAGACCATATATTCTTTTTTTTTTTTTTTTCCTTTTATGCTCTGAACTAAGAATTTACAATCTGTTTTTTAATTCCGAATTTAATACAAAGAAATAAGAATATACGTTATAGCCTCAAATGTGATAACCACCACAACTTATATATTTTTTCTCCGAATTTATTAAATAAATAAAACCAAATAACAACATTGAGACTTTGTAAAAATGATAAAATAGTAATAATATTGCCATATCACGTATAAAAAAGGCCTACTAAATGGAGATTAGAATTGAAAGATAAACCTACTAATTGAAATCATGGGAGACCAGAAGCTTCTAATTAATGTCATAATGTGGGTCACAACCTAAGTCACCCACCCAAGAAAAAAGAAGATAATTGACAACGAGGACACATTAATTAATTAAATGGCTTTATACAAAACCTTAATCATCACAAATATAATATTGGGACCCTAATTAACGAGGGATAATGGATTCTTTATATAGTGGATTTTATTTTATGAGAATTATTAAGCATTTTAATTTGCTCATGGACTAGGTTAATGGGACCTAAATTAAGCACTTTAGGCCTTGCTAATAATTGTTGCATGTATACTAAATATTCCTTGATGAAAATAATGATCATGATGTATGAAGTACACTTTTCATTAATCATATGTACCACATAATAATTTATTTGGACATGAAATCATAGTCATCGTGTGGATGTGTGTAGATACTCATAAGAGCTAGCTAGTGCTACACTCATGGTGTAATCTGCAGGTGCATCAAATGATTTGAGTGAGGAAAAATAAAAATAATACTCCCTCCAAATAAAATATACTTGTTTCTTTTTTCACATATTTTTTTTAAAAAAATTTGGTTATATATAAAATAAAATAAGTAGAAAAAGTAGAGATCGAGGTGATAAAATAAGTATGGTGTGGTAAATTTATAAAAAAAAAAAAAACACTTACGTGAACAACTCAAAAGGAAAACATAAACACTTTATGTGGACGAAGTGAGTAGCAAATATAATTATGTAAAATAATGTAAAAGTAATATTTATGTGAAAATAATACTCCCTCTTTCAGTCTTTTTGAAATGATTTGCATGTTGCAATGACCCAAAATTAAGAAAAGTAAACATAGTGAACTAAGTGAAGTGTGCTGTGAAATAAATGAGGGATATTTTATGTGATTTAGTCAAATGAAAAAGATTTCAATGGGGTGTGAGGTAAAAGGTAGATCCAAAATGAATAATAATTATGAAAACAAAATGATATTGCAAGGGTGTTAATATTGTGTGCAAATAATCTTAAGACGGACAAAAAAAATAAATAAAGCGCAAATAATTGTGGAACGATGAAGTAATTATTTTTTGTTATCAAAGTAATATTTTTTTTTCTTTTAAATCACTTTATCCTTTAAAATAATAATATTTATTAATATTATCGCTTTAATCACATAATGTATCAAGTTTTATCTTCTACCGATAGTCTGATACCGCATCGTGGAAAACATACTAATTTTTTCCTTAATCATTTGCTTTGGCTAAATAAAACTCACTAAAATGAAAGGAAAGTTAAACAAACAATTTGGACAAGCACTTTAATAATTCACATGCAAGTTTATGGATTAATTATGAGCTGTGAAGTAGCATATTTTGTGATGCAATTATGGGACCAATTATGCTTCCTCTTGAACTTAAATACATTTTTATTGTGATTTTATTGAAATTTTTATTACTATATATTAGGCATGATTGACATTTAGTTAGCCCTCATGAAAGAGACATCATATATAAATTTTGATGATATTATTATGATTGGGTAGCAACTAAAATATGCTTGCAAACACAAAACGTGTGAAGTAATTTCACTAATTGAAAGTATTAATATGATTAAAGTCATTCATTTTTTCAACTAATCAACTCATAGTTAGAACATCACTACCTAAGATTAAGGAGGTTATGAGTTCGAGTTATGAAAGAAAAAATGGAGGGTATATAATGTAATTAAAAAAAATAAAAATAATTCATAGTTAGGGGTGTGCAATGGGCGGTTTAGTTAACCAACCGTCCGTAAATCGTAAACCAAAGTATAAATCGTTCTTTTTATTCAAAATCGTAAATTAAACTGTATTTAGAAAGCAATCTCGATCAATAGACAAAATAAAAAATCTGCTTCTATATATAATATTGTTAATCTAGTATTTGTGAATTGGAGTAGTAATACTATCAAAATAAAATTATAAATAAAGTATATAATATTATATACTAATATATATATATATATATATTGTTTATATATTTAATATTAGTTCGATGTGGTTCGATTTTTTATCAGTGAAAACCGTAATGCGAACCATACTAAAAAAATTATATTCTCAAAACTAAAAATCGAACTGTAAACCAAAAATCGAACCATATTTAATGATTTGGTTTGGTCGATCGGTTTGAACAATACTTTGCAAAACCCGTACTCATAGTTTGCAAATTTCTGAATTACATTAATAATAAAAAAAAAAGAGCAAATAGAATAGAGAAGTATAAATTCTTCCTCATTATCATAATCTATATTATTACATAAAATAAATAATTGATCCTAATTGTGGCTAATCTTCCTTATATATTAATTTTATATTTATATTTCTATTTTAATTTTTTTTTCAATCATTATTAAAAATCTTGCTAGAAATTAAAAACTCCTAACTTGTCAACTAAATAAATCACCCCAAACATAACATATGAAGTAATATAAAATAATAATTAAGCTTCAAGATTCTTGATTTTGGTATAAACAAGTGTTCATATTTATTATTTATCCATAAAAGCAATAGCACTCTCATATTGTGAAGTCAATTTTTTGGTGTAAAATTTGACAACATGAGACAAGGTGATGATGCTAGATTCTATTTTTGCAAACTATAGAGATGCAAATTAATTATGAAGGTGAAGGTACCAAGAAACAATTACAGGATTTGGGAGTGAGAGATTTAGATATTTTCTAGGAGTTATTGTTTTACCCTTACCGAGTCACGTAAAAGAAGGAAGAAAATGAGAAGTAGAATGATGTCTCGTCTGCAATGGTTTGTAAAGCTATATTACACCAACATAGTGGTTACGTAGTTCGTAGGAAAATCAATGATCCGACTCAATGTTTTGCTAGGATGTCTGTCTTCATTATTCGATCGAGCCTCCAACTATTGTGAATGACTTTCTCGATATTTTTTGTCTTGCATTTTCTATACTTATACAGTTCTTTTTTATTTAAAAAAAAAACTCTAAAAATTAATCTTGAATTAAATAGGAAATCACCAAGAAAACTTCTTTTATATTTTAATTTATTCACAAAATTTCTAAAAAAAAAATAAAAAAATCCAAGGATATTAGGAAATCCAATTGATGAGCTTGTCCAGCAGCAGTAGTGCATTGACAAGGAAGGACCACTGACTCATCCTCCCTAATTTGAGACACACCCCCAAAAAGCACTCCAATTAAACTTCTTTATAATTCTAATTTTTTTTTTATCAATTCAAATATTTCAACAGTCCTAGTCCAGGTTGAATCACAAATATTATATCTTTCGATAATATGGTATACACACAATTGAATGTGTTTTTATGTGTTGAGTAATTTTTTATTTTTTATTTTCGACGTATCTTAAACCAGCTTACGTACTCATCTATGTTTAACTAATCTACCCGAACAAATTCAACTTTCATTAAAATTTTATTGTGAAACTGTACTTTAGGAAATGAAAATTCTTTGAACAGAAACAATTCATGAAAACCCCATCTCAAAACATTCCTAAATTCTCGCAGACAACAAAATTCAAGACCCAAGAAAAGAAGAGACATTACATTAAAGTAGCAGTAGTACAAACATTAAAAAGAAAAAAAATACACAAGATAAAAGAAGATACAGCAGGTGCTATATATTACTAGTGAGAAGGACTATATATGCTTTATCTTTATATTATACTACTACTGTAATATATTTGCGCTTCTTTAACTGCTTTTTCACTTTGTTCGTAAGACCAAATTAATGGAAAAGGGACACAAAATCTCTGCACTTGTGTGGCCGGTCCTAGCCTACATCTCTGATATATGTCTATGACTCTATATATATACACACACAAAATCCTCAATTTTACTTTTTTTTTTTAATGAAAAAGATTTATCCTATACATTAAAAAAGAAAAAAAAAAAAAAAAGAGATTTTTATCCCTACTAGTATAATTTTTTTGTCATATCTTGATTTGAATTAAACTAAACTTAAGTTAAAACAAAATTAACAAGTATGCTTAATAGGCAGAGACTAGAGGTACAATTAATTTTCACTATTGACCTAAAAAACAATTTAGGAAAAAAGATGATAGTATTAGTTCTTATATATAATACTTAGTTACTCTTCTTGTTTTGTAGTATAAAATGAAAGAACATATTTTTTTAAAAAAAAATTACCCTTTATTATTATGAAAGAGAGAGGAAAAATGAGAAGAAAAAAAATGAATTGAGGAAAAAAAACTATGAATAACTTGTCTCAATTATAATGAAAGAATATATATAAAAGAGAAAATTTGAGGATACAATAATTTAGAAAAAAAAAAAGTGAAAACAGTTAATATGAAAATATTTTAAAATATAATTAAAGTTAAAAAATAACAAATAATATAAAATTGAGAAAATAATATACTAATAATACTTTGCACTCCTATTTTTAATTCATTTTCTATTCCATTCTTCACCTTCTCCAAAACTTCCAACCAAAAACGCAATGAAACATTTAATTGTATTTGGAACAAAACATGGAATTATGTTTGCAATTAAAGAATCCAAACGAAACATTTGAACTATAAAAGTTGAATTACGGAGTAATTATTTTAAAAAAAAATTAGAGAAAAATGACGTTGGTTGTTGCCCAATTCTTCCAGCTGGGCCTGCCTTGGGCTTTGGAGAGAGAGAGAGAGAGAGAGAGAGAGAGCGTTGCACTTTATTCTGTTCAAGTTCGACACTTTGCTATTTACTTCACTATTTTGGCTACTGAGAACGAGGCTGTTTTTCAAGAAAAAGAAACTACTGAATTCACCTACATTCTCTCTCTCTCTCTGATGCCTTGCATTGCGTTTCTCTTCAGTTAGTCTTGTCTTATATTCTTGATCTAGTTTATGAACGCAAACTGTTTGTTTAAAGATCACACTGAAAATTCTTCAACAAAATACATAATTCTCGATTGGTATCTGCCCACAAGGAAAATTGGGAATGCCCACATGCAATCATTTCCACTTTCTGCATTAGAGTTGGATTTCGGCCGCCATTGAAGACAGGGGAAGCTACTGGAGTTTGCTTTTCGCAAATTGAGTTGATTTTGGGCAAAATTGGAAAGAGGAGGGGAGGGTGAAGTGTAGTTGAGTTCGCATGAAGAAATAGTTGAAACCATGAAAGATGAAAATTCCAAACAAACCAAGGTTTTCCAAATTCTACTTCTTCTATCATTTCTTGAATTTAATAGGGAAAAAATGATTTTTTTGCTGAAATGATTTTGTGGGGTGTAATGTGAAGCTCTCCTGGTCAAAGAAACTGGTTAGAAAATGGTTGAATATCAAGTGCAAAGGTGATGAATTTCAGGCTGATGCTGCTGCTGTTTATAGAGGTAAGAATTCATTTCTCTCAAATCTGTTTAGTAATCTAGTTTCTGTTATGAAAATTGTTTTTACTCTTCTTTTTGTGGTGATTTTGTGCTTTTTACCTCGATTTTTAAGTTCTTAATTTGGTTAATGATGATTGGCTGCTGTTGGAATCACTTGAATGAAATAAACAATTGTATGATATTTTATTCTCTTATATTGTCTTTCTTGGAGTTGTCTTTTATCCAACAATAATACATTAGACATTCTGTACTACTGTTTAATGTTACAGTCCTAAATTTTTTCAAACGAATTGTCATTCTGTTTACTTGGAAAATGATAAATAATAAAATGAAGAGAATTTATGTGTGTTAGTAATTTTGTCATTAGGTAGTGAAAGGGAGTATATGAGTAGCATCTTCGAAAGGGAACCATCTACAATCAAGAAAAGTAAAACTGGTTAGTAGCATCATAATTTGTTTAGGCGGCATATACTCAAAAATCACTTGTTTGATGTTTAAAATGTTATTGTCTTGGTTTAGCAGAAGATTCAGCGAAGATTTTGGAGCGTTCTCTTTCCCGTTCACGGTCTCGTTCCAGAAAGGGACGAGGTTATCTTGACCACCCCCAGGTTCTAAACATCCAAAACTATAGGTTTGTTCTTATTGATAGAAATACATTATCCAGTTTTTACATTCAAATCTTGGCTGAAATTCTTACATCCGATTTCTTGGAGCAGCGTCTTTGTCTCGACGTGGAATGTGGGAGGAAAATCGCCCCAAAGAAACATGAACTTAGACGACTGGCTACACTCAGCACCTCCTGCAGACATATATGTTCTCGGGTATGATTCCATTTTAGATTCTTGCAACTAGATATAGTCAATTTACTTGTTTTTTTCTTTTTGGCTTTTATTCTTATAGGTTTCAAGAAATAGTTCCTCTAAATGCTGGTAATATTCTGGTAAATGAAGACAATGGGCCTTCCAAAAAGTGGCTTGCTCTTATCAAACGAACATTGAACAATGCCCCGGGTTCTAGTGTAGGTCCGGGGTGCTATACACCGTCCCCTATCCCCGATCCTGTAGCTGAGTGGAATGCCGATTTTGAAGGATCAACGGGCCACAAAGCCTCATCCTTCTTTCCTCGCCGATCATTCCAAACCCCACAACGCTGGAACACAGAAAACGACATTTCAATCCCACAACCTCGTCTTGATAGGCGATCGAGCGTTTGTGATAGAGTCATTTTTGGACATAGGCAGAGTGACTTTGGTCCTAATATGAGATGGGGTGGATATAGACCAAGTGACTGCTCGTCTAGTCAGAGGCCGAGTGATTACTCTTCATCTCACCGTCTGAGTGACTATTCATGCGGGCCCCGATCGAGCGACTATTCGGGGGGACAGAGGCCGAGCGATTTTTCTAAATGGGGTTTGGATGAGGATTATCTACATGGGGATTCACCGAGTACAGTCTTGCAATCAACACACTCGGAAGATGCGTATGCTGTATCGGGACATTCAGGATACTCTTTAGTCGCGAGTAAGCAAATGGTCGGCGTTTTTCTCACCATTTGGGTTCGAAGTGAGCTGAAGGAGCACGTCCGTAACATAAAGGTTTCGTGTGTTGGTAGAGGATTAATGGGCTACCTTGGTAATAAGGTAATTACTTACACTACTAGACTTGTTTAGCAATATTCTTCATGTTATTAAATTTATTAATTTAGATGAAAAAATCGATACTATAATTGCAGGGTTCTATTTCAATCAGCATGTTGTTGCACCAGACCAGCCTCTGCTTCGTGTGCAGCCACTTGACGTCTGGTCAAAAACAAGGCGACGAGCTTCGTAGAAATGCTGATGTGATGGAGATCCTAAGAAAAACCCGATTCCCACGTATCAATGATGAAAAATCACCAGAGACAATTCTTGAACACGAGTAAGCTCGATCCTCTGCTTTTGGTTCTTTCTCTTTGTTAAATGTAACAATTAACTGATTAAAATATCGAATGCAGACGAATTATTTGGCTCGGGGATCTGAACTATCGAATAGCTCTGCCATACCGCTACGCCAAAGCACTAGTTGAAATGCAAAATTGGAGAGCATTATTAGAAAAGGACCAGGTGTGATATTTAGTTCTTACATAGATAAATACATATCTCCTATTTTATTTGCAATACAATTCTGAAAGGATGACAATGCCATTTGTCCCGACAGCTAAGCATAGAGCAGAGACGTGGTCGAGTATTTGATGGGTGGAAGGAAGGGAAGATCTATTTCCCACCAACGTACAAATATTCACACAATTCAGACAGATATGCCGGTGATGATATGCACCCTAAGGAAAAACGACGGACACCTGCATGGTAAGAACTCGTGACCCTGGTAGATCGATTTATATGGTTGCAAAGAGGCTTTTATTTTATTTTAAATACCGTGTATATTTGAAGGTGTGACCGAATTCTGTGGTATGGAGGTGGCCTTCAACAATTATCATATGCTCGAGGCGAATCTAGGTTTTCGGATCATAGACCAGTTTCCAGTGTCTTTCAGGCTGAAATCGAGTCACCTCCCAATAAGTTGACAAAAAGCACTAGTTACTCGAGTTCCAGAATCGAGGTAGAGGAGCTGTTACCGTACTCACATAGTTATACCGAGCTCTGCTTCTTTTAATTCATGGTAAGTTTTAAACCAAAGTTAGTACATTCCACTTATGGAATCTTTTTAACATCATGTATCAACCATTTTTATGTATTTAAATCAACAGATGCAGATATTTACGAAGATTGTAGGCTAACACGTAATTTACTTCCTAACACGTCATGCTTACGAGCAGTTGCAGACGCAGTTCTCTGCGATCAGGTGACAATGTCATAGATCATACTCTTTCAAGATCATCTGAGAATTCTGTACGTCTGTCTAACATACAAATTTTCTGTCGCAGATTTAGCGGAACAACTGAAGATGCTGAGTCGAAATTCAAGATTCGGTTATCTGAAGATTCTTTGATTTGTTAGGATAAGATATTGTTGATGGTGAAAATAATCTCAAGTCACATTTGAATGTAGGGTACAAGTTAGAAGTGAGAATGTGATGTAAACACTCATTGCTAATATGAAAGGGAAGTGTCAAGCCCCTTGCCAATGATTTTACTGAAAAGTTGTTTTCTTGGTTGCTTCACATTCTCTCTCTCTCTCTCTGCTTTTTCTTTTTGTCTGAAAATATAAAGAGAAAGACTCTGACCTTACTACAAAGTACAAACTAGAAAAAGCAAAAGACATGTTGCAGATATTGCAGCTGAATTTGTGTGGTGGGGTGAGGCATGATTGAGAAACTCTTTTTATATGTATGTATGTATGGTGTTGGTGGGTGCCATTTGCATTATTATTATTACTATTAGCTTCTTTTTACTGTGAACAATGGTAATTTATAGTGGGAATGGTAAGAGATTGCAGAATGAGACAGTGAATGGAATAAGAGAAAGAAACAGTAATTATTACAATGAGGCATGCAATATACTGTACCCTTGCTTCATTCAAGGTTGTTCGTGCTTTATGTTAAGGGCTCAAGCTAATTTATAATATTTGGACAGTACTATAAAAAAAAACATAATTTTAAAATCAATAAAAAATTAAAAAATCAATTTTTCAGATAGTTATTCTAATTAAATTTGGTTCACCGTTGAAATCAATAAAAAATTAAAAACAAAAGTTAGGGGGAATTGAAATATTGTTTGTACAAAAGAAAAATCAATAACACTAATAACAAAAAAGCGTGGACGGCAGGATTCGAACCTGCGCGGGCAGAGCCCACATGATTTCTAGTCATGCCCGATAACCACTCCGGCACGTCCACTTGATTGGTAAAGATGTTATTCAATAAAATATAATCTCGTTAGAACAAAAATAAAAATTAACAAAAAACGTGGACGGCAGGATTCGAACCTGCGCGGGCAGAGCCCACATGATTTCTAGTCATGCCCGATAACCACTCCGGCACGTCCACGTGTTTGTTTGTTTTTTGATAGAACGGAGTATATCTAGTTAAATAGTTTCAAGGTAAGGTCCATTTCATGATTTCAATTTACAAATCTACAAGAGCAAGTCTAAAAGATAAGAGGCCCTTGAGGCTCACGCCCACCAGTCCTGAGTAGGGGTGACAATTTTCGACACGACACGATACGAATCTGACACGAAAATTGCGGTTTAATGTTTGACTTTATTGGGTTCGTGTCGGGTTCGTGTCAACCCGTTAAGCACGATAAAATTAACAGGTAACCCATTAACCTGTTAACAACCCGTTAACCTGATATGACACGACACGATAATGACACGTATCTGATAATAACACGATAATGACACGATAATTTTTTATATTTATATAAATATATTATTTTTTATATATTTAGTACAATTTTAAATTAATTTATTTTCTTATCGTGTCGTTATCGTGTCGTGTCACGTCGACACGAAAATTATCGTGTTGTTATCGTGTCGTGTCGACACGAAAATTATCGGGTTCGTATCGTGTCGACACAGATTCTTATTGTGTCGTGTTCGTATTTGGGCTTATCGTGTCGTGTCACTATCGTGTCGACACGAAACACGACACGATAGCACGATTTGACAGCTCTAGTCCTGAGTAATATATATAAATTAGTTAGTATTGTATTAAATGGAAAAAGAAAAACTAATGAATATTGTTGAAAAAACTCGGTGTGTGTACAAGAATGTGAAGATTATGCCTCCATTCTAGAATTAAATTAAAAAATTAAATAAATCATCAGAAACATGATAAATAAAGGGTAATTCATAAAATGAAATATACTCAAAATCAGTCTTCAACAATTGAGTAGAAGTGTACGTTTAACAATTGAGTAGAAAAAATTATTATAGAAAAGTGAAACAAACAATCAAGTTATCATACAATACATGCAAAACATTGTGACTATCACAAAGTTTATTAAGTACTTGTGCAATACTATTTCAATATTTGTAGCATCTGATGACAAATAATCAAAATTCTCCCTAACTAGTGAAGAATTATTTAGAGGGATTTCATCTACTTTTGGTGCCGGCGGAAATGACTGCAACGATGGCGATGTCGATTCTGCAACTGGTGGCGCCACCCCTGAAGGTTCCGTTACTGAAACTTGAACACCCAAATGATTGGAATCATGATCAAGATTTGAAAATATTGGTAATTAAATTAAATAAATAAAAGTTTACCATCACATTGAGTTAAAGAAGGTAGCGATATGTAACACGTTGAGAAGGAAAGAGCAAGGTCTATTCGGAAGGTCGGAAAATCAGAAGAGTCGAGTAACGAGCGAAGACAATAGCAACCAGCCTCGAGTGCTCGATCAAGAGTTTGACAACACGATTCGACGGAGAATTGAGTATTAGTGCTTGGAAATAAGCAATTTTGTAGGTTTAGGCCTACTAGTGTGCATCCCTCGACTTGAGGATCTACCGTCAACGATGAAATGGGAATTACTATTACCAGCATTGTTGTAATCCAAAAGTAATGTAGTGCCATATCTTATGTTATATATTAATGAGTTACAACTTATATGTTAATTTGTCAATATAGAGTTTATGCAGGTTATATATACACACATTGTGTGTGTAGTTTTGTCATGTTAATTTGTTACCTTACCTACTCGCATCATAAAAATATTACTAGTATTTTGGTACAAACTTTAGATTTGATTTGATTTTCTATACGGTTGGATGCAGACAAGTCAAATATTCATGACTTGAGAGTTTGTTAGAATTTGTCTTGAAAAGCTCTAGTTGGTGAATAATTATTTTCAAAGAAAAAAAAAATTAGGACTTGTACGTCAATGCGACTCTTGTTAGAAGAAGTCATGCGTGAGATCGTTATATTAATCACATTTTGTGAAACATAGTTCCTTTAAATTAATATTGGTAGAGATTCTTGTTAATTGATAGAGAATTGGCACTAACTTAGAATGAAAAGGTAATAAAATCATTATTTTGCATATTTGGTTCAATAATTCACAAATTGATATCCAGGAAACAATGTCACACAAGTTTATATACTAGTATATTTGTAATTTTAGAGTTTAGGCTCGCTTATATTTTGCATATTTTGACAATAGAAATGAGTGGCTTGTTTTTCAATTGTAAACATGAAGATGACATCAAAACACAAAACAGAGGATGTCATAAATAAATCATAATGTGGAGATATTATAAACAGAGGAACTTTATATATGCATGCAATTGAAATTTGAAAAGAATAATCAATAAGCGCCCAAAGAAAAATTAAAGGGAAAAAAAATCAAATTTCTACACACAAAATAAATTACTAATATTATATTCCAACTCAAAAAAAAAAAAATCCAAAATTAAATCGTAGGAGTATACTACAAGTCTACAACATATCAAGAGAAGATGAGCAGAATAGCTCCCATGAGTGTTACTACAAGAGATGGCAAAGCAGCGTGAGATGGCGGCGCAGGTGATGACAAAGTTGGCCGCATTCCAGGTGGCGTCAGCGTCGGAATGACGTCACTTTGCGGTGTCTGAGGGGGTGCGAAGCCGCCGCCTCCACCGCCTTGTCGCGGGGATGGTGGTGTGAATGGCTGAGGAATAAACGGAACTGCAAATTTTGAGATATAATTATTTAATTACCAAATAATATCTTCATGTTAATATATATAAGTTCACATTAAAATTAATCTAGTAGTATAGTATATAATACTAACCTGTAGAACTTGGGGGAGATAATCCTGGATAACTTGGAGGAGACAATCTTGGATTTGAACTTGGTCCATCTGCATTATTTCTTGGACCTACAAATCATACATGCATACTATAATTATATATGGACAAAATAATAGGAATACAAAAAAAAAAAAAAACACATACTCAGATTGTCAAAATAAATACATTGGAGTACTACTAAGCTAGAAGATACACTATTTTGTGTGATTACTGTTACAAAAAATAAGAAAGTTATTTTTATGTATAAACTATGGTGCAACTCTAAGAGCCAATCGAATTCGAATAGTACTGCTTAAAAAATTTTAGTAATTTTTTTTCAACCCAATAATATTGAATTGCTGTGATTGTGGACCTATTATAGTCCATCAACCTCTATAATCCAACATAGTAACCATAAAAAATTAGTTTAAGATCCTCTATTACAAATAATATTACATAATGTACTTTTTTTTTAGTTCAACGAAAAAAATAAATAGATAAAGTGAATGTATTATAGATTCGATTTATACAAGTGATAGTTGTTGAAAATCTTACTTGGAGATGGAATTGGGCTTGCAGTGGCTGCAATTACAAACACAAGAACTCAAATTATAAATATTATTATGACACAAATGTTCTTGAAAACTTATAACATTCACTCTGTTTCAATTTTTATTTTTTTTAAAAAATTTAATAACATTATAAATTTATAGTATGATATTATAACATGAAAATTTTCGTTTCTGATTATTACCTTTGCACTCAACTGGGACACCAGATTGTCTGCAAGCTTTGGGCAGAGAGATGGCGAGACTCCGATTAATGGGGACTTGGAAAGGTACACCTCCTGTAACAATAAGGCACAAGCAATCTTGGCCATTGCTCATCAGATCTTTGAGAGAGTTGCAGCAAGCTGCAGTTGGCGACGACGCATTCGATCCGCCTGCAAGAAAACTTACGCACGAATTGAAGCTGCGCATCATCGGCCCCGTGCAGACGGAGGAGCTCGATTGCCCATCGACATTGCCAACTATTATCATGAATGCCATAGCAAGAGCTAGAATTTTGTCTTCCAATTTTGCCATTTATTATGATAGTTGTTTAATTTTTGCAGAATAGTTGATGAAGAAAGGGGGGTTTATAGATGGCATTGTTTAAGGTTTATTTGTAAGATAAGGAAGGAAGTAGGATTTGTGGCTCAACTACCTTAACTGTCTCTTAATTAATTTTACTGAGATTTAGGTCACCTTGCTAGTGTTTTAATTTTTTTTAGTTGTCACATTCTATTGATTCTAATTTTCTTTTTTTGTGCCAGATCATAATTATATAGATAGGTGATTATGTGTGAATGATGTGCATACAAAGGGCTCTTGACTTTTTATGCACATATATATTTCAATTCTTTATTTTAAATTGTACTCCGTATTTCACTTTCTACTCTTAATTTTTAACATGGATGTGATCTTCTGTTTTTTGGAGTAGCTAATAATAAACAATTCAAAGTAAATTAATCTTGATTTGATCCACTTTCAACTTTGAAGGGTATGAGTGTTATTTAAGGGTCACCCTTATCCATGATTATTATGTACAAGAGGTGATTCGGATCCCATTGTCCACTTATAAATGTTCATTTTTCAAGTCATTAATGTCGGTAATTAAGGCCATTACCTAAGGACTAGTTTCATTAGCATGATTAGACATGATAAAAAATATAGTCCCACATTCTCATGTTTGGTTCACCTAGACACATGCCCGACTTGGATTAGGAGCCTAATAAACTTTCTCCCTTTATCTCATAAGATCTGAAATATTTGTCACAGGCCAAGATCTTGTATAAACTCGATTCTTTATAAGGAATTGAGTTGACCAACAGTCAACTTTTTTTTTTTTTTTTTGAAAAAGTGTAAGTCGCTATAATTGAAAAGTGCTACACAGTTTTTAATGAAAAGTGTAAGTCATTATAACTAAAAAGTATAACACAATATTACTGAAAAATGCACGTCTATATAACTAAAATGTGCAATATAATATTATTAAAAAGTGTACATCAATATAACTTAAAATATTATTTTAAAAAGTGTAAGTCACTACAATTAAAAAGTTTAACAAAAAAAACTCAATTTCTTATATGAACTCAATTACATAGGATACCTACCCTTGTCAAAAATAATTGGTGTGACAATAATTCGAGAAAATCAACATATTGAAAACACCATCGGTATAGCTAGGTAATAAAAAAAAAAAATCAACACATTATTCAACCATATTGTTTTGTTTATGAGATGGAAGAACATAATTGTAAATTAATCTACTTTTGTGATCACTAATTCATCAATCCAAATCCTCAACAATAACTTATTATAAAAACCTTAAAATTTACTAATCTATAGATTCAAACATAAAAATAAATAACAATCCTAAGTAATTCCGACTAATCTTATTAGTCAATATTAATTACTTCCATCATGAAAATCAAACAACCCTACCTAAAAGAAAAAGGAAAGAGAAAAATGTGATTTGGAAGTCTTGATTAGTTTTGAAATAAGACTATATAAAAAGATGAAATTAAATACTAATTCAATTACAATTTACAATACCGAATCAAACATCACTAATGACTAATGAGTAAGCCACATAGCCCCGGCCACTCGAAAGATGTTTGTTACACACTATATTTTAATTTGTATTATTAATTAATTTTAGGTAAATGAACGGCAAGCCGGCTCCCCTTACGTAGTTAACAACTATAACTTTGTTTAATTAATTATCTTCTTGGCATCTTATACAAATCACCCTTAAGTTGGTCAACTATATAACCAACGCTTTTTCCATTTCTCTACATTATCATTATTGCCAAATTAATATGCTAAAACTAATTAGCTAGTACACATAATACTGTATACTATCACCATCGTTATATAATTCAGACAAAATGATTTTTTTGTCCTTGTTAAGCATATAATTTAAGTGTCTCTGCTTAAAAGTTAAATATTTTTCTAAAATACTAGTAATACTGATTGTGACAATAAAAGAGAGTTAATACGAACACAAGTTTATACAAATGTTACTCTACAAAAATATATTGTATGCAATAATGTACTCCAATAAAATACTCCCTCCGTCCAATTTTTTATTATGTCCATTTCTCCGGGCACGGGTTTTAATGAATATTAATTAGTTTATGTATAAAGTAGATAAGTTGGGGGTATGATGTGATGTTGTGTGATCCATTTATAGATAAAGTGATTGTTTATAAATAAAGTAAGTGGTAAAGTGAGTAAATAAGTGATGGTAGGAGGGTGGAGATAAAGTAGTATGAATATTATTATTTCTAAAAAGGATATGAACATAATAAAATTGGACAACCAAAAAGAAAAGTGAGAGTAATGAAATTCAACGGAGAGAAGAGAGTACAAAAGAATAATGCAATAGAGCATCCAAATTGACCTAATTCCAAAAACCATTTCAAAAGTCTGGCTATATTTTCAAAAAGTAGGCAACCCAAACCAACCCCCACTCAGTATACTAGTCTTCATTTGACTAGTAAACCAATAATCCCTAATAAAACATCACACACATTCTCTCTTTCTCTCATCACAAGATTCAATCACTTGATCAAAATGGCACACCCACTCTCAGCCCCCTTAATTCTAATTACCATGCTTTTTTGGGGCGGCGGAGTTGCCCAATCGGAAGATTGCACCAATGTGATAATCAGCTTATCACCTTGTATCAACTACGTTTCGGGCAACTCCTCCGCCCCATCGGCCGCCTGCTGCACGCAGCTCGGCACCACCTCTCGTACGCAGCCGCAGTGCTTGTGCCAAGCGCTTAATGGTGGAGGCTCAAACCTGGGCCTCAACATCAACCAAACTCAAGCTCTGGCCCTCCCCAAGGCTTGCAATCTCCAAACTCCCCCTCCCACCCACTGCAAAGGTACAATTTCCTTCAAACTCATCTTAATTAATTAAAACTTTATTTCAATTAATATACTATAGTGTCTTTGACTTATTCATTTCACAAATTGTCCTCTATATTTGCTTGAATCTATACTCATTTTTCTTTTTACTTTATTCATTTAATTTTATCATAATTCAAATTTTGACTTCTAGCATATAAAATGATACTAGGACTTGGGACAATTTTCTGGCGAAAATATCAAAATTGACGCCCCAAAAAACAATATAGTAGTATACAATATGAAATGGAGGGAATATTATTTAGCATCTCAAATTTAGAGATTTCATTTTTATAATTTAAAAGTCAGTCAAAATAAAGTGGAA
The DNA here is from genome assembly GCA_963675135.1 of Galeopsis tetrahit. Lineage (NCBI taxonomy): Eukaryota > Viridiplantae > Streptophyta > Magnoliopsida > Lamiales > Lamiaceae > Galeopsis > Galeopsis tetrahit. The sequence continues at coordinate 25,882,739 of OY776125.1, read as the reverse complement.
AAAAATAAGACCCTTAATTAAACCCATCCCTATTCAAGAAATAATTAAATTTATTTTCCCTTCCAATTGCAGCTGCTTCCCCATCTGGATCTTCTGCCAACACAGGTACACCATTTCTTGTTAAGTTATAAATTAATCATTTAAACAAAAGTGGTTTATTAATTTATTTTTGACAAAATTAATTAATTAATTTATATGTGGATGCAGGGGGTGGTACAGGAAACGGTTCATCTGATGGAAACTCCAATAGCTTCACACTATTATCTCTCCTCTTTTTTCTTGTTTTCACATCATCATATCTCGCAATTTTCAACATGCCTTGACCACTTTTTATCACTTTTTCAAAAAGGTGCAGTAGGATTTAATTGAATTCTTTAAACATTCAGGATAATATATATGTGTGGTGAAATTTAGTTGTTTTATTTCATAATTTCTGACCTATTTGGGGTCTATTTTAGTTTTTGTTCCATGATTCATGCATGTAACTTGTCGCTTTATTACTACAATAAAAAGATTATTCCCCTGTAAAATATACGCCAACAATATTTTCTAAATCATCTATTTCTCTCATTTTAATTTTATCAAATTTCGATAATTAACATATATTATACGAACATTAGATATCCAAGTAATATATTATTCAAATAAAAAATTAATTAGCCACACCCAATTAAACGGATAAATTTTTATTTTCCTTACAATATTATAATTATACAATAAAAATGGCGAAAAGGGCAGAAGACTCGAAATCATTAATGGGCCAAAACAAAGAACCATTATTCCATTAATGGTATGGCCCATGGGCCGTTGACTGTCTTCATTATAACAAAAAAGCTTATACTAGTACATTATAACAAAAACAATGAGAAAAGTGTATTTCAACCACAAATGTTGAAGACTCTACTCAATCAAACGGACTCTCAAGCATACGAGAGGCCTTAACAAATTCATGTATCGTTTGGTTAGCACTTCTCTTCACAAACGAAATAGTAACATCACAAAAATTGGACAGTGTCTCCCAACAAGCCTTAATATAATCACCATAAATCAAGTCGCAACAACTCTCCGAATTTATAGCTTCCACTACAATCTCTTATATCGCAATACCGTCTATCTATTTCCTTCTCCTTAGCCCACGATAAAGCTTTCAGAAATCTCACCGCCTCTCCCACCTCTACGTCCCAACAACCCACTCTCACCCTAGATCCCTCCCATTTTTTTTAAAAAATAGTACTAATAAATTTTTAATTTAGTGTATCAAATATTAAAAAATTGACTTCTAACATAAAATGAAAAATTGTTTTTTAAAAATATATAAAATTAAAAATTGTTTTTAAAAATAAAAAAAAATAAAAATGGAACTACTTTGAGAATTTAAAAAATAAAAACGTATACATTTAAAAAGAAGCATGTTAGTACAATATTTTAAGCATGCCGACTAACCGATCATATATTTCACTTTAATATGGTAGAGTATGGATGCAAAAGTTGAAAATTGCTAGTCGGACGGTTTGAACCGTTTAGTGTCTAAGTCGCTTTGGCGTCTCCTAATTGGTCCTTTTTTTATACCTAAAAACATAGTAATCTCTAAAAATATTACCTTCTCCGTTCACAAAAAGTATGTCCAATTTTATTTTTCACTCCACAAAAAATGTGTCCATTTTATTTATTAAGTAGTTAACTTTTAAATACTTTACTAACAAAGTTAATAATCTATGGATAATAGCATTCACTCTTTACCCCATATCTACTTTACATATTAAAATATAAATTATTAAAATTTGTATCCAGTTAATGAGACATGCTTTCGATGAATGAAAGGAGTAGTAATATTATAATGAAAATATGAAACTTCACAATTATAACCAAAAAAATCATTCATTTGCATCAGAAAAAACAACTACTCCATATTACTATAGTAATCCCTTTGAATAGAGGAAAATATATAAAGATAATGCATGTGCCACTAAAAATTTGAATGAAATTTGAAATGATATTTAAAAAGATATGGGACGATACGATTCTCCATTATTTAAATTTTAAATTTATATTTTTTGAATATTTTTTTATTAACAAACTAAAGAAAAAATGAACGTCTAAATCTGACTCGATCTAGACAGGGCCAAGTCGTCTAGGCGTGGTCTAATCTTATTTCTGTCTAAGCATTTCATTTATTATACAAAGTCATATACACTACTAGGAAATTGGCTTTTAGTGACAGCATCATTTCACTATTGTTTTTCTAGTTAAAAATCTTTGGTGACTGTAATTGACTTTTAGTGAGAGGTCCTAACACTAAAGACTTTTAGCTAGTGATAGAAATTCTGTCACTAACTAAAAGTCATTTTTCTTGTAGTGATATAAAAACATAAAATATAAAGCTTGAAAAAATGAATGAAATATGGGACCCATCACCCATACTCCCCACTAATCGAGTGCTACAATCTTAACTTAATCGAACTGTTAGATAAGATTCGTTTTGAAAGCTCTGTGCTGATTGCTATTGCTACGAGATTGAAATTCTTTTTTATAAATGGATAAAACATAGTTTACTTTTTTTTTTTTTTTTTTTAAAGTTGAAAGTGGAAATTGGAAAGCCCACATTTGAAAGCAATACTGAAAATAGCCACTTACTAATTGGAATTAAAACATTTCTTAATCTTTAAAGAGTTCACAAGGTCTCCAAAAGTGCAATAATTATATGAATATTTAAGCATAAATAAAGTGACTCTATATCTCTAGAAAAAAGAAATATAACCCACTTAGCAAAAAGATTAACAAAAAATAATGATAAATTAAGGAACGTAACACATCCTCCAATGGAATAAAAATAGTACTCGTAGAAATAATATTTTTAAAACTAAAAAACAATTATTTTAAGATTAGTAGGTATTATAAAATAATAAAATTAAAAGATAATATTAAACATTACACCCTTTCTGCATTCTCAGTGCATTAATATGCAACATAGTTTCAAATAGGAATATCCTTTCATATTATATTGGACCTTAGCTCATCCATATGGCATCAATTTGTTTTGAAGGGTAAATACCTTTTTTTTTCTCTTGTTGTATTAGTTTTTTATTTTTATCATTTTATTTTTTTAACTTTAAAATTGGTACTTCATATCTACAAACTCATTATTTTAGTCATTTTATCGATACCTACAAGTTATTATTTTATCTAAATTAAAGACTAGACACTTATGACCAATTACTATTGCTATCAAAGTTTTTTGCATTGTCAAACATATCATCATTTTCAAACCAGATGAATTACCTTTATTTCTCGATTAAAAAACTAAAACACCCGCTTCATCCCATAATACATTTCACACTTTTTTTACGGAATGTTTCACAATACCTTGAGCACTCTTAAAATAAAATAAAAATCATTTATAAACTGTACCATTACAATATTCACAATTTTACATAAAATATCATTACTTTTCACACATACACACACGTCAATTCATTTATTTATTTTATATATAAAGAATTATACAATTACCCTACAAAATTCTACTTATTATTATACTCCCTCCGTTTTTTTTATAAGATGTTTTAGAAAATTTTATTAGAATTAAGAAAGGGTATGTTTTGACAAATATACCCTTATATAATAAGGAAGGTTTTTAATTACATTAATTTCATTCCATAATACACATTAAATTTCAATTCTTTCCAAAGTTAAGGAAGGACATAATTGGAATAAACATTATAAAAAGTCTAAAACATCTTATATTTATGCACAAGAAAAAAAGTCTAAAACATCTTATATAAAAAAAACAGAGTGAGTAGTACGTTTCTTAGAAAGTGTTTTCAACTAACTGTAAAAGTATTTCGGAGCAAAGGGAGTACAAGTACAACTTAAGATGAAAAAAAAATGTGTTTCCCCTTATTTATATTACTTTTTTAATTTCACTTTGTTATTATATCATGTGCAGAAACTTGACTAGTATGTTATCAAAAAATAACCAACGATATACATGCATTTTTACACAAATACGGAGTATATAATAAAATATATGATATATATATATATAAATAATGTGATGTGATTTACATCATTATAAATTCAGACTTTGACGTATTGTTATTTAAAAGAAACCATACACTATATAATATAAAAAATAATTAGATGACGGGCCCTTAAGTAGGTTTCATATTTAATATTTGAAACATCATATCTTGATTGTATTCTAAATGGAACATATTCATTTATTAAGCTTGAGTACCTCTTACTCCATTCTAACTCCCAAAAACAAAAAAATTACTCCATTCACTCAAAGTTACTCAACTTTTCTTTTTTGTCCGTCTCAATAAAATTACTACTCCTTCCGTCCGCCTATAAGTTTCCCATTTTACCATTTTTGTCCGTCCGTCTATAAGCTTCTCATACCTTTTTTGGTAAGTACTTTTTCTTACAATTCACTTTATATCTTACTTTTTCTCTCTATCTCTCTCCTCTCTCAATCACATCACTTGTACTATATATATTATTTAATCACTTTTCTTAATTTTTGTGTCAAAAAGTAACGTGAAGCTTATAGGCGGACGGAGGGAGTATATACTTATTCTTTTTTTATAAATTAGTATTTCTTACCTTTCATTATATTTAGCTCTCTTTCAATTATATTATACTCCCTCCATCCACCAAATGTAGTCCCATGGTGGGTGAGCATAAGTTTTAAATGTAGATAAAGTAAGGGTATTGTGGGGTTCATTGTGAATAAAGTGATTGTTTATGAATAAAGTTGATGGCAAATTAAGTAAATAAGTGATGGTTGAGGGGTGATGGTTTCCATAAAATGTATGGGACTATATTTGGTGGACAAAGAATATGAGTTAAATGGAACTACATTTCATGGACGGAGGGATGGGAGTATTCAACTACCTCTCAATCATATACTCCAATTTTTATACATTAACTTATTTTGTTAATAACTTTCACTGGGGAGTAATAATATTAATTGAATGGAAATCAATAATTTGAGGGGCTTCAGATTGCAAATTTCAAAAGATGGTGGGTAAATATCAAAGTCAGGGGTCAAGTTCACTGAGTTTCGTTGGGCCCACACAAAGACCTTCAACTTGCGTTACTCGAGGAGTCTATTGACTGTCATGTCACTTTTGCACTCCCAAATTTCCTAAATTTTTTGGGCCCAATTCACTCCTACTCTATACTCCTCCTTTCCATAGGAAATTGCACACGTAGAATGACATACAATTTAAGAAATTTATAATCAGTGATGTTTTGAGGGATAGTTTGTAAAATTTTATAAATAAAGTAAAAAGTAGATTGAGTGTAGAAAAGTATTAAAGTAATGATATATGGATAAATAAGAGTATATTTTGAGGTTGAGAGTTATGAAAGATATTTCCTTTTATGGGGTGTGCAAATTGGTATGAGACATTCATTTATAGAAAATGTGCAAATTCCTGTGGGACTGAGGGATTTTTTTTTTTTATCATATATACTCCTCGTTCAAGAAATATTTGCATCACTTTGTGGACATACAAATTAAGAAAAATGTGTAATGGATAGAGTGTTGAAAAATAATTTTATAAACTTTTATAAATAAAGTAAAATAAATAATTGAATTAAGAATAAAGTAATGACATTTTATGTAAATATGTGAATATTGTTAAGGTAGAGTTTATGAAAACGTTTTTCTTTTTAAAATTTATAAACAATTATGGGACATGCAAAAAAAAAATGGTGCAAACAATTGTAAGACAGAGAGAATACTTCATTCAAATTTATAATTCTCATTTAATTTGAATACAAATCATTAGAAAATTGATAATTTATGTACAAATGTGAATATGAAGAATAGAGTAAAGTGGATATATGAGAAACTCTCACTATCCATTACTTAATGTCTCATTTTGTCATTTTTTGTGTTCCTTAGTAATTCATGCTTAAAATAGTAAAATAACATAAAAATCATCGTTGTTACTTTTAAAGTTGAAATTTTTTTACTACTCTTATTTTTATTTTTTCATAATACTAATAAACAATTTATACCTTTGTACTAAAAGTTATGATCCTTGAATAAGAGACGTATAAATTGAGTTTTTGTGTGAATTTATAATAAAATATGGTGTGAATTAGAATTATAAAATAGAGGTGGGAGAGTATTAATTATGATAATTACAATTCAAAAAAGTAAACCTATCAACAAAATGACCCTATACACACGGTAGGCATATGAGTGGTGTGTGTAAGAATTCTACTTTAAAAAAGAGTTGTGGATTAGTTAATACACCTCGATTACGTACCTAGCTATTCAATCACTTAAATGTAGCATTAATTTACTAATTTCCTATGCCAATAACATTTATAGTAAGTAAAGAATATGTTTTTTTTTCTTTAACCTACCTTCCACATTACCTCTAACTCTAAGCCTACAACTATAGTTTAGGGGTTACAAACTTTTTTAGCAAGTAACTCCAACTCATAATAACACAAACATTATATACTTACCATTTGAGCTATTAAAATTTTTGTTTGGACCTACAACTATAGACTTTAGGTTACAAACTTTTCCACACTCATTCCACGGTGCAAATGTGTGCAATGAATGTAATTTGATTCATATTTGATTAATTTATAAAATAAAATATATAATGAGAAATTTTAGTTAATACAAAATAAACCACTTCCTTCAATTCTTTTTAGATGTCACTTTAGTCTTTTACATTATTCACTTCATTTCGAATTTTTTATTCTCACTTATCGTTAAATGTAGACTATAATTTTCCATCTCACAATATGTTCTCCTCCATTACCATGGATTCCATAATGATAAGGTTAGTTGTCAATAATAAGGGTAATTTTGGTATACAATATAGTCTTGACAAAACTTAGAATGACATCTAAAAAGAATTGAAAGGTGTGTTAGTCAAAAAATATTACTCCCTCAATCTCGAAATAATCTTCACAGGTGGAAGGACACACTATTTTAGAAAATTGATTAGTGACTAATGAGTATAATATTGAGGTGTAATTTAATAAAATTTTATGTATAAACTATAAAGTAAAAAAAATATTGAATTATGTGTGTGACTCTAAAAATAATGACATTTTGTACAAAATTATTGATATTTTGAGAGTGAAATTTATGAATGATTTTACATTTTAAGGGCATGAATTTTATTCTAGAAGAAACGAAAAATGAAAGTGTAAAGTTTATTACGAGATGAAGAGAGTAATACTTTTATAATATATAAATAATTAATTTCATCATATAAATTAATACTTCTTCCCCTATCCCAGATTCATTTTCACATTTTTTTTTTGGGTATGTTTGACATTAGTTTTTACACTTCAAAAAATAAAGTTTTGCACATTTCTTACCCTCTAAATTTTCACTTATTTATTCTTTATGTCATTAATTTTTATTTTTTTTATATAGTACACTTACTTTATTATTTTTTCTTAGTTTGTGTACATAGTCAATGTGAAAATTGATTTGAAATGGAGAAAGTATTTTTATCACATGAAATATTACTTTTTTGCTACTAATTTTTTCTATGATTTGATTGAATTTTTTATTAAAAAATAGTAAGAAGTAATAATTGCTCTAAATACATAGTGCAATTTGTGTAACTAGTGTACAAAATTGTTACTATGTAATAAATACATCTTCCATCCATATAAAGTATGATTGGTTTCCTTTTTTGAAATGTCCACATAAAGTAAGTTCATTTCATTTTTTAAAAAATGTATCTCATCACACTTTCTTTTATCATTTTCTCTCTACTTTATGTATGGTATTCTAAATTTTATCTACTTTATTTATAAACAAATAATATTCTTTAAAATATGTGTGAGAAATAAGTACACTTAGTGTGAACGGATGGAACATTAAGAGTATTAAATAGTACTCTCTTCGTCCCACAAAAAATTGTACACTTGTTATATTGGGACGTCCGGTCACGTCCCACAGTAATTTGTACATTCTAAAAAGGGAAACATCTTCATAATCTCCCTCCTTAAAATATACACATATTTATTCATATGTCATTACTTTTCTACACACGATTTACTTTTTTCTTTACTTTATTTATAAAAGTTTACAAAACTGTCCCTCAAAACTATATCCATCTCTATTTATAAGTTTTTCATTTTGGTATGTCCGTTTAAAAACTTTACATATTATATTTTGACAAATATCTTTAAATTTTTTATTCGTACACTTCACTTTATATTTAAAATTTCTTTTAATACGAACGGAGGGAGTACATTTTCTTAAAATGTGTGCGATTAGAGGGATACAAATTTAGTGGGAGAGTATCACTTTCAATTTTGCATGAGTAGAGGCAGTGCAGTGCAGTGCAGTGCAGGGGTAGGGGAGTAGGTAAAGGATGAGTTGGTCTATCAACCTGCCAAGTAGTATTGTATTCATTCACTTTCACTAGCGTGTGCATCAAAGTCACAGTTAATCTACATACACTGTTTTCACAGCAGTAATAATAATAATACTAACTAGTTTCATTTCTAGGAAATTAACTGCTATGACTAAATTCCCATTTATAGTGAAAGTGAAAGCAGAGCTGGATGGATCCATTCAATTCAAACCACTGATTTCCATGCACCCCTCTCTCTCTCTCTCATTCCATTTTAGAAATTTCACACATTTTCTTTCCCATTCTCTCTGCAAATCCAATCAATTTCACCAAGCTCAAAGGTAGTAGAAATAAGAAGAAAAATGTAATCTTTTTAGTGGGGGGCAAACAAAAAGTGTTCCCACTTTGAGCCTCTAAAATTCAGAAACAAACACTCATCTCTCTTTTTGTTTTTTCTTTTTACTTTCTCTTACTTTTTTATGTCTATTTTTTCTTCAGTTACTTTTCATTTTATTGGCTTTATCTGCATGTAATGCAAAAGGGCCAGTTTTTGCTAAAGGACAAGCTCTTTTTTGCCTAGTTTTACTCTTGAAACAGAGGGATAATTAGACAATAATTTCTAATTTTATATATAAAGTGGTCTGATTTTGCGCATTTGTGTTGCAGAGATTTTAACAAGCTCCAATGGCGGATTACTACGACAAAAATCCCACTTCCTCATCATCCATCATGAGCCCCACTTCAATTCTTGATTTCAAGCCTTTTCCCAAGCAACAAATCAAGAATCTCTGGCCCTCAAACGGGCTCAGCCTGGGCCTCGTTGAAGCCCTCACCGAAGACACACCCGGCCCGAATTCAGCCCGGCCCGTTCTATTGGGTTCTCAGTTGAAGATTCATGTCCCTCCCCTGCATCCCTCTGATTTTGGAATCAAATCTCAGGTAGGCCCGTTTTCGCCTTCCAATTTGAGGAAATCTGTGAATTCGGGCCCTGTTACCAATGAAATGGAGCTTTCGGAGGACTACACGTGCGTGATTTCCTACGGCCCGAACCCGAAAACAACCCATATATTCGATGATTGTATTGTTGAGAGCTGCTGTGGAGTTGTCAAGTTTTCTGAATCAAGAAAACATGATCATCGATCGATGAGTTTTTATCCTTCAGACACTTTTCTGAGCTGTTGCTGTAACTGCAACAAGAATCTTGAACAGGGGTGTGATATATATATGTATAGGTGAGGTGAAACTGTGTTCATTAGTCTGTACTTAGATCGAATATCTATCGAGACTTTTTTTTTAAAAATTATGTATGTTTCAGGGGTGAGAAGGCTTTCTGCAGTGTGGAATGTCGTTGCAAGGAGATGACGACGGAGGAGGAGGAGGAGTGGTTCTGACCTTCGGAGATGAACGAGGTTTAGGGCGGGTGGACGAGATCTTTTGTTTTTAATCGTGTCCCGTTTCGTTTTTACGATACGAGGTTTAGGTGAGTCTACAAGATTTTTGTTTTGTTTTAAATTGTGTCGATATGAGGTTTAGGCAGGCCAACGAGATTTGTGTTCATCTCGTTTCGTTTTATGATATTTTCGATGATATGTAGGGGCGAGAGATGTTTTATAGTGGACGATGAATTGAATAAGAATGTATGATGTTGTATAGTTTGTAGACTCATTTTGATTATTTATCAAAGTTTTTCCTTGTAACTTACTGCACTTTTTTTTTGTTCAAGGTGTAAGTTGAAAGAATACTTGTTTATGCTTGTATCACACTGCACCTTTTTTTTTTTGTTCAAGGTTGATAAGAATGATTTTTTAATATAGTTTTTAAAAAAATCGTTTATTTATAATTTAAATATATAAAGTATAAAGTGAAAGAGTAAATTGTTTATTTTTTATATGCATGTTAAATTTAGACAATCAATACGATTTTATTCGGTGACAGAGCTAGAAACGTAGGGTTCGGGCCTGATTAACATTAATATAAAAATGTACTCCAATAGATAAATTAAAGTTTATTACTTATTAAATAATTTTATTATAACATTGTCAATAATCTCATTCTATTAATTTAAATTTAATAAATTGACTTTCGTTATATTTCAGATGAACATTTGATTATTTCAAATCAGAAAAGACAAAACAATGTCATTTTTTTTCCAAGCAAATTCTTGTATGCACACTACAAAAAACACGCGTTTTACCGATGGAATGGCGGTCGGTAGTCGTGGGTACCGACGGAATTTTTCAGTCGGTGTTAGCCTCGTCGGTAAGGCCTACCGACGAAAAAATTTCGTCGCTAAGGCGAATAAAAATAATTAAAAAAGAAATAAATTATGTCGGTAGTACTGCCGTTACCGACGAGGCTAACACCGACCCGCACCCGACCCTCGAACTATTATTATATGCCAACTTTTTATTATGGCCTTGCTGGGAATCGAACCCGGGTGTGTGGGCGCCTAGTCAATGGCACCTACCACTCGGACAAATGTGTTACTTGTTCGTAATTGTAATATTAATTGTATATGTACTCATTTTCGCCCCTTTTTTTTTGAAAAAAAAAACACAAAATTAATTTCTTACACATACATTAATAATTAAATTTATAATCTATCTTTATTGTAAATTAAATTATTACTCACTCCGTCCCATACTTGAAGACACATTTTACCATTTTGGGCGTCCCATACTTGAAGACACATTACCTAAAATAACAAAAACACTTTTAAACACTCTCCTTAAAACATCACAATTTTACAACAAATGCCACTACTTTATTACACTAAAAAGTGACTTTAATACTCCGTACTATTTATAAAGTTGAAAAGTCTTTACTACCCCCACTTTATCTTACACAATATTAATAAACAATTCATTCATTAAAACCCGTGCCCAATTGGTTTGAGCCTTCAAGTATGAGACGGAGGGAGTATAATTTATATATTTTAAAATACTAAAATATTTATATTTTTACTAAAAAAAAAATTTTTAATTCCAAAAAATTAATTTCTTTCACATATATTAATAATTAAATTTATAATCGATCTTGTAAATTAAATTTTTATAATTTATATATTTTAAAATACTAAAATATTCATATTTTAACTTAAATATTCATATTTTTTAATAAAATATTCATATTTTTACTAAAAAAAAATTTAAAAATTTGTAAATTAAATTTTTATAATTTATATATTTTAAAATACATTAATTTTTTTTTTTTTAATTTCAAAAAATTAATTTTTTTAAATTCCAAAAAAACTTAATGATAAATACTCCCTCCGTCCACCAAAAGTGTGCTCATTTCTTTTTTTGGGTCTACAAAAAACGTGCTTGTTCTATTTAAATAGTTAACTTTTGAATATTTTTTTTACTTTACTAACAAGATTGAGTATCTACCAAATATATTTTATACTCGTTATATTAAATATATTCTTTATAATTAAAATATGATTTTTTTTAAAAACATATATAAAAAAAAGTGAGCACACTTTTGGTGGACAGAAGGAGTAAATATTTTTAAATTGTACATCTCATAAAATAATTAGCTTACATTATATAATTTAATATTCATCATCCTCCTCCTCTTCCTCTTCATCTACATTTTCATTATTTGCCTCATCTTCCTCCTCTTCATCCTCCTCCTCTTCGTCCTCTTCATCTTCATCATCTTCTTCATTTTCATCATCTTCCTCATTTCCACTATCGTTTTCAATTTCGATCAATTGTGAATTTTCAGCCGTCAAGTCTACGTGGATATTCAAATCTCCCGTAAAGACTTCAGTTCGAGCCTCTATTTGTTCCGTTTGAAACGGAGAATTATCTTCATCACTCTTTTTTCTTGTAGGGACTTCTACCATTGATCTTGCCTTTACTTTGCAAATAGCGTGTCATTCAATTTTACTACGTGATCGCACTGGATACTTGACGTAGTATACTTGAGATACTTGATGGGCAAATACAAATGGATCATCCCCGCTATAACTCCTTTTCGGATTAACATCCACGAGTTTGTACTCCGGATGAATCCTTGTTCCTGAAGGGCCTGAATCAAACCAATGACACTTGAACAACACTACAGTCTTTTCTGGAAATCCCGGATATTCTACTTCAACGACATCGTGCAACACCCCATAGTAGTCACTTGCATCTGCATTGTAGTTTGCACTGCTAACGCAAACACCACTGTTGGTAGTCGCTTTTCTTGATGCATACTCGGATGTATGAAATTTGTAGCCCTTCACAATATAGTTGTTGTAAGTCTTTACACGACGTAGTGGTCCTTTGCTGAGATCCTTTAAGAATCGATTTCCAAAATCGTTTGACCGTCCCTATACAGTTCAAATAATTATCAAGTTAATTATGAATCATATTTATTTACGTAAAATTTAAGGAAATGGTACTCACATAACTTTGGAACCATCGGGCAAAATCACGTTGAATACGAGGATCAACATATGTATCTAAGATGTTTTGTTCTGTTCGTTGTAGTTCTTGAGTATACATCATAATTCACAACATTCACAACATCCAATCACAATTAATATTAAATTACATAAATGAATTAGTTATTAATAATTTTATTAGATGATAAAAATATGAAATACTTACTCAATGTAAGACTGAACTTCATCACAATTCAATAACACATACGTTTGTGCTATTTCTGCCTGTCTGTTCGTCTCCCACTCTCGTTCAGTGAATTTTCCTATAGGTCGTCCCTTAGACTTGAATATAGACAGCATTCCATCAACCTCTTCACTGATATTGTCTATACCTCTACCACCATAGTTACGTGGTTCACTTCTTAACCGAGTGTTGACATGGTCTTCAAAATAATAAGAACAAAACATGCCAACCTCTTCATTCAAATATGCATTAACAATCGATGCTTCCACATTTGCCTTTTGTTTAGCATTGCGTTTTAAGTTGTGGAGATATCTGATTTATAATAAAATATATATATATATATATATATATATTAAGTACGTGAACATGCATGTAGTATAAAAAGATGAAGCATGTAAGAGTTTACCTTTCAAATGGGTACATCCACCTGTACTGCACTGGACCACCAATTCTTGCTTCATACGCTAAATGGACAGGTAAGTGTTCCATGGATTTGAAGAAGTTAGGTGGAAAAATTTGTTCCAACTTACATAAAATCACTGGAATGTCTTGCTCCAAACGAATCATATCATCGATCTTGATCGTTGAAGATGTTAAATCTCTAAAAAAAAATACTTAACTCAGTGATAGCCCTCCACACATTGAGAGGAACAACATCTCGGAACGCAATCGACATCAAGCATTGCATAAAAACATTACAATCGTGACTCTTCATCCCTGAAACCTTACCCCTGTTTATGTCTGCGCATCGACTCAAGTTTGACACGTAGTTGTCCGAAAAATTCAACTCGTGAATCCAACGACACAGTTGTTGTTTCTGTGGCTTATCCAGTGTGTAGCAAGCCTTTGGATATTTACCTGTACTGGGATCCATTTTCAACTCTTCACGACGACAATAAATGTTCAACTCTTCCCGGGACTTTTGAGTATCTTCTGTCTTGCCTTTTGTATTCATCATTGTGTGGAACACATTATCAAACACATTCTTCTCAATGTGCATTACGTCCAAATTGTGTCGGATCAATAGTGAACTCCAGTATTGCAAATCCCAAAAAATACTCATTTTATTCCATCCACCTGGGATTCGACCGTTGTGTTTAGCTGCATTTTCCTCTGTTGACTTTTTCAAACCCGTCCACTGAATCTCATGTAACAACCTTTATCCTGTACAGAAACATTAGATCAAATAAATGTATAATTTATATACGTATAACATTAGATCAAATAATTGTATAATTAAAATATCGTCTCGAAGGGGCGGTCGATTGTTTGTAACTGTTTTGTTCTTCAAGAAGTTGTTCTTATTCCTTCTAAATGGATAATCTCGAGGTAAGAACTTTCGGTGATTATCGAACCATGTAACTTTCCTACTCTTCTGAAGACTGAAAGCTTCAGAATGCTCCATGCAATACAGACATGCTTGAAATCTAGCCATTTTCCACCCAGACAACATAGAATATGCAGGAAAGTCGTTAATGGTCCACAATACAGCTGCACGCATCGTGAAATTCTATTTTCTGAACACATCATACGTTTGGACACCACTTTCCCATAAAAAAGATCAAGTCTTTTATAAGAGGCTGGAGATAAACATCAAGTTTATCCTTTGGGTTCGACGGTCCTGGCACCAATACAGTCAAAAACATTGTTTGAGGTTTCAAGCACATCCATGGAGGAAGATTATACGGAGTCAGAATCACCGGCCACAACGAATACTGCTTTCCAAAGCTCCCAAACGGTGCAAAACCATCAGTACACAAACCTAGCCTCACATTCCTCGGTTTAGACGAAAAATCGGGATACACGTTGTCAAGGTGCTTCTAGGCCTCCGAGTCCGCTGGATGTCGCATCTCCCTAGACTCGGTCGAGGAAAAATCTGTTGCATGCCACGTCATGTGTTGTGCTGTGGCAGTAGATTGATACAATCTCATTATGGGGAATGATTGGAAGATAATACATCTTCTTGTGTGCCACTTTCTTCTTCGACGACTTCGATTGACCAGCGTGCCCCTTCCGACGTGGCTCTTTGTACCGAGGATGACCACACACCCTACACATGTTCAGATTTTTATCTTCATCACCCCAATATAACATGCAACCGTTTACACAACAATCAATCTTCTCGACCGGCAATCCCATATTTTTCATCATTTGCTTGCTTTGATGATACGTTGTAGGCACCTTATTCTCTGGAGGACAGATCTCACTGCATAATTGTGTCATTTGCTCATATGCCCTGTTAGAAAGCTTGTTCTCGGTCTTGATAGCCATAAGTCGGGCATTAAATGACAGTTGAGAGTGAGAATCACAACCCGGATACAAATCTTGATCGACAAATTTGAACATTTCATAAAACCGAAATGTTTCATCCGTCGGCTCCTCTTCTACATTTGAAAAACCGGCTTCCATTATCATTGTTTGATACATATTGGGTTCTTCCTCCCGAAACTGTTGTTCCTCCCCAAACTGTTGTTCCCCACCAAACTGTTGTTCCCCACCAAATTGTTGTTCATTATTGGTGCCGGCTTGATTAGCATTTATTTGTCTTTTATAAATTCCAGCAGTGTAATAGTATAACACTTAATCAAATTTATAAGGCCAACGTCCTTCGCCATGAAATGTCCAGTTATAATAATTAACAACGAAACCATTCTTCACAACATGTACCAAAACCTCATCAATCGACTTATATATTTTATTCTGACATTTTTTGGCACTACACGGACACTTGATACAATCCCCATACATGCAATGTGGGTGGAACTTTGCAAATTCAACAAATTTCACAAGTTCATTGTAAAATTCACCATTCACATTTCCTAAAATGAACCTAGGAGTACAATACATCCATCGACGATCCGGCAATTCCATCTGTTAAACATTTAAAATATAATTCTTACAAACATATAAAATGCACAACTAATTAAACTACAAAAAATATAATTAAAATACACAAATAAACTACAAATATATAATATGCACAACTAATTAAACTACAAACATATAAAGTGCACAACTAAACTACAAAATTTAACAAGGTAAAAAGAAAAGCGTACCGTAATTTGAAGTTTTCATATAATTTCTACAATTTTTTTCGATTAAGTGAGAAAGCATTTCGACTGAGTAAGAAAGGGGGGAAAGCTTCTGTGAAGTACTGCATGCTACCGACGGAATCTGAAATTCCGTCGGTAGAGGAGACTCTGAATTTACCGACGGAATTTCAGATTCCGTCGGTAGATTGGCGCCCAAATTTCCGTCGGTAGAATCAATTCCCGACAGGTATTCCGTCGGCAGACTTGATTTCCGACGGATTATTTATTTTCGTCGGTAACATGGCGGAATAAAAAAAAAATTTAAAAAAATTCAAAAAATACTTTATTTTATATAAAATCTATCGAAAATTATGTATAAATTAAAAACAATAACGTAAATAAACAATCCATTGACAAAAAAAATCAACTGAAACAAATATGTCCAACAAAATAATAAATAGTTCGACAGAAAATTAAATAGTTCGACAGAAAATGAAATAGTTCGACAGAAAAATAAAGTGTTCAAACATCAACCATCATCATTAGCAAAATTAAAAAAATCATCACCGCCATTGTAATTCAAGTTGACGTCGTCGTCGTCGTCGGCTGCATCTGTAGTTGGAGCATTAAAAGGCGGAGGGGGAACTGGACCGACCGGAGCATTAAAAGGCGGAGGGGGAACGCTCATCGCCTGTGCATAGCATGTTTCTATTTGATCTACAGACATCCCCAACGATCGACCTATAGTGTCAGTTAGTTGTCGGAAGTAGTGGTTCATCCAGTTTACTAGGTTCGGGTCTGAAACAGCAGTTGAGGATACAGAGGCCTGCGATGCACGCTGGGACGAACTGGACGACGCAGCTCTCAGAGAGCGGCTCATCCGACCAAGGCCAATGATCCGTCCTCGATCAGCCGGGGCAACGTCCAGGTAAATCTGGTTAAGGTCAATCGACGGAGGGGGAGCGCTGGGCCCAGCTTGAACGGAAGCCTGTGTCGTGACCTCTTCAATCATTCGGTTCACATTCAACTACATAATTAAAAAAATTAAATTAATACACAGTTTAATACATTTAATTAATTAAATATTAAAAAAACATCACAATTTAATTAAACTTACGTGAAGTTCTGTAGTGCGCCCATATGTGGACGTCTGCGTATTTGGATCAAACGGATGAAGAATGTTCAACCGATTCACGTGTGTGGGTTCACGCCCAAGATCCCGCTCCTATTAATTTAATTTGTACCAAATGAGCATATAAAAATTATTTTATATAATATAAATAATTGAAATAAATTTAGTGAACACTTACTAGAGCAATTGAGTGCTCATACCCGGATCGGGACCCCCCCTGATGCCTTGCCATCCCACCTCCCACATCAGTTGTACGGTTGGCTCGAGCAGTATTACACTTCTCCACGTACTCCGAGCTACTCCAATACGTGGTCAACGTGTTCCACACATCGACTTCATTTTCGTCCAAACCCAACGTCCTCACCGTGCCACGACGCCGCCAAGCCTTTTTCCAGTTGTACATTATCTTTTTGAATTACATTAAATACCCATCCCTTTTCCCCTCCCCATGACTCGAACCCAGGATCTAAAGCCTAGGTAGTGGTGCTCTAACCACTTGAGCTATCCAACTTCGTCTCCAGTTGTACATTATCTCATTATACCTAGATTGACATTTCTCGGTCCAGTACGAGTGAATATTGTCGGAAGTACTCCGTATGCCAAAAAGCATGTTTCTGCAAATATTCGATCAACATATTTATCAAATAATATATATAATAAATTATTTATTAATATTTAATTGAATGCGCTCAAATACTTGAAATTCCTCCCAGTATTTATCCTTTTTCGTAGGCGACACCTTCAACCAAGAGTAGGCATTCGCAGCAATCTTGCACTTAACAATCGAATCAGTGCAAATTTTCGACACCTCGCTACCAGACAATAATCTGCGACATTATATATTAAGAAACAAACACATTATAAATTAAAAAATTTATAAAAATTAATGATATTAAATATTGTTAAATCTTAAAATTATTTAATTAATTACTTACTGTCCTCGTTCAATCCATATGTTCAGTCTAGTTTCTCGGGATGCTTGTATGGGATGTTGACGAGCTACCGACGACTGAGATGACGGCGGCGACTGCTGTGGAACGGATGGCGACGTCGTATGAGCCGACATCAAAGTAGGCTGAGGCCTAAGTGAGAGCCCTTCGACCTGTAGGAATCAATCCTAGGTCAAGATCCTGAGGCCCAACAGCATCTTGACTCATCTATTTTAATAAATAAAATTTAACAGTATAATAAATTAATCAATAATTAATATAGTAATTAACGAAATCAATAATTTCCTAATTTAATTAATAACATTTTAGTAATTTAAGTCAATAATTTCCTAATTTAATCAATAATTTACCAAACTAATTAATAATGACTAAATTTAAACAATAACAATAATTACTATATTAATCAAACAACACCCTACTTATAACAATAATTACTAATTTAATTATCAAAACTAACTAGCTAACAAGAATCAATTATATATTAATTAAATAAACAAAATATATAATAAACTAATTAACGTAAAAAAACAATAAATTTATTTATAAAAAACTACACTATATATAACACGAACTAACAAGAACTACACTATATATTTGAACTAACATACATTAATTATTTACAATTAACCAATAAAAAACATATAATCCACGTACTAACATATATTTGAATTAATTATACATATTTATCAATTACGTGCATGAAAATTTATAATATTTAACATGCAATTTTAAATAATTCAATAACAGTTTTATAATAATTAACATGCAATAATACAATAACTTAATTAAAATTAATTAAGAATTTATAAAACGTACCGTTTAAATTGAAGAAAACTGGGGGTAGATGATCGTTATGCTCTTTGTCAATCCACGCACGAAACCACCACGAATAGAAGAGGAGAAGAAAGTGAAAAAAAAAATTCTTCTTCAAGAAACTGCCGACGGATATTTCCTTCGGTAGTGAGCGAATATTTAATTTGCACGCGTCTTTCCATTGGTATCCGAGGCGGTGGGTCAAAGCGGGTCGGCTACCGACGGAATATTCCGTCGGTAGGCGCAATTTGAACTATCGACGGAAAAATTCGTCCGGAAGCAGGCCTAAAACGACACTGTTTGCCTGTAAAACTAAATTCCGTCGGTAATTCCGTCGGAAGGTCCCGACGGATGTTAAAATCCGCCGGAAGTCAGTCGATTCCAATATTCCATCGGAGATCCGTTGGGACGGCCGACGGAATGGAATCCGTCGGAAAAACCCGCTTTTTTTGTAGTGGCAATTGAATATATACATATAATTGAATTTTTAATACCACATTAAAATCAAATTAAAATTGTAGTTCAATTACACTATGCAATTGAATGTCCACAATAATAACTTTTTTATTTTTTACTTTGAGAATGACATTCAGGTTTTAATTGAAAAGAGTCACACTTGTGTGCACTTAATTGCATATGCCATTGAGTGCAATTAAACCACAATAATTGAAAAGAGTCACACTTGTGTGCACTTAATTGCATATGCCATTGAGTGCAATTAAACCACAATTTAAATTTGTTTTCCATTTCAAGGGTCAAAAATTAATTTGACAATTAAAAATATATCCAAATCAATTACGGTATAATTGGTACGTAGAAATCAATTAGAAATAAAATTAGCATTCCTTACTTCATTCCAAATATAATTTTTTTTTTTTTGATGGAAAGTTAAATACCCATCCCTTTTTTTTTTCCTCCCCATGACTCGAACCCAGGACCTAAGGACTAGGTAGTGGTGCTCTAACCACTTGAGCTATCCCACTTTTGTCATTCCAAATATAATTGGTATGTTGTTATATTAGGAATGAACTCTTCTTCTTATTATTATTATTATTATAATATAAAATGTCATTATTATTTTTCACAATAATAATATTAATAATTTTTAAAAAATAATAAATTTAAGAATTAACTTTATGATTATTAAATAAATAATAATATATTATAAATAATAAAATAAATAAAAATAATAATAATAAGTTTTAAAAATCAATATATATATATATATGAATAATATATAATATAAAATTTAATTATACATATAGTAAAAATTAATAATTATGAAAATATTTATTAATAATAATAAGTTTTATATACTAATAATAATATATATTAATATTGTAATATTTAATACAATAATAATAATTTTAACAATAAATAGTAATAATAACAATTACTATCAACAACAAAGGGTAAGAGTGAAATCTTTATGACGGCCAACCACTAGGCCAATGTTGCTTAAGATATATGATACTTCATCCGTCTCGAAATTATTTGTACGGTTTCATCAGCACACTTTTTTAGAAAAATGGATTTAGTGGTTAGTGATGTAAGATAAATAACGGATATATGAGGTGTGAAGTGAATTTGGTGAGGTGTAAAGTAAAATGTATGTAAAAAGGGAGTGACAATTTAAAAATAAAATGATGTTGAGAGGGTATTAATTTTATTGGGTATTTTCATATTAAGAATGTGTAAATAATCTTGGGAAGTCCAAAAAAAAGTGTGCAATTAATCACGAAACGGAGAAAGTACAATATATATAGTACGGAGTACATAATTTAGAAATTAGTGGGGCCCAGTGACCCCAAGGCCCCAACGTACCCCGTCTCTGATTTTATTCATCTACAGAGTGTTTTATATTACATTATATGTTTTTCACTATTTAAATCTTTAACACGTATTGGTATGATTATTATTTTTTTTTTTTTAATTTGCACGTGTCAATAATTTTAAAAATGTAATATAAAAAATGTTACGGATGATGTCATTCCGTTATACTATAGTAGTTTATAAACTCCTTAACTATAATTTTATATTTTTGAATTATAAAATTTATATAAAAAATAAATTGGAGATTATTAATTTGTATATTGAAATTGGACAGTATTAGTGTTTCATAAAAAAATGTTTAGTAAAAAATTTATTGATCAAAATTGCATATTGTGTGCACAAGCGTACGTGCACCAAAAGAATGTGTAGTGTTTAATATGTTTATACTAGTGTAGAACCGTATATTACACAGGGTTTTAAATATTTTAATATTCAATATTATATCTTAATTTATTTGCGTAATCTAATTATTATTTTTTTAGCATAATATGTTATTATTTATATTTAAAAAAATTGGTTGGATATAATTTTAAATTCAACTATTATAATGTAAAATAGAAACTAATGTAAATGTAATTATATTATACCATTCAAAATAAATTAATAAACAAAAACACATAAATGGAAAGATTGTGTTGTAATTTAATTGAGATTTTGGAACTTTTTTTTAAACAACATTAATAGTTTAGTTAGAATGTTTTCTATTATTACTTAGACAAAATATTTTTAATATATTTTGAATCTAGCTCTACACTTAAAACTCTGAACATAAAGTTGATCATATGTTATGTGATAATACAGGTCTTAAAGAAAATAAATCAACGTTGAAAAAAAGTATATTTTTTATTTTTATTAATGATCATCGCAAAAACACAAACGAACAGAGATCTGCTTTCTCAAGCTTTACTTGTATGATTTGAAAGACTTAATATCAGAATGTAAAATAAAGTAAACTTAAAATAATTGGTAAAATAAATAAATATATATATCCTTCTAAATTAGCACCCGCGTACGTATTACGCGAAAAGTTAATAAAATAAATATTTATATTATAAATAATTAAATAATTTTATAAAGTAAATTTAAAATAATTACAGAAAAAATTTAATTGAGATATAAGATAAAAGTAATTATAAAATAAAATTCAATACACACCAATAAAAATACATTTTAGATTGTATTTTACTCAAAAGTACATTAAATCATTTAAAAATAAACAAAATTAAGAATAAAATGAATACTACAATAAAGTTAAGTAAATAAAATAAAAATTATTTTAATTAGTCAATATTAATATAATAAAAATTTCAACATTTCATATCAACCATGTACAACACCTTAAATAAATAATTAATTAGGAAGAAAATTCAATAGTTAATAGGAATATAATGTTTTGAAATAGTTTAGGGAGCATATCTTACTCAACCAATAACTTAATTACACATCATACTTTTTAAAATTAACAACCTCCTTAAATTATGACACATAAGCCAAATTAACCACAAAATGACACATAAGCCAAATTAAACACAAGATGACGCATCATCAATTTAAACTCCCTATTAGTATATAAGGGGATTATGTTGTATAATCACATTTTTAGCAAGTTTATGTACAAACGTACTCTCTTGAAAATTTGAAATTGAATCGTTGTAAATTTTTTTTAATTATAAATGGAAAGCTAAGAATTGGTTGTACATAATTAAGGGTCGGGATCTCCTGTTACATAATTCAATACTTCAAATACCGTTGAATTGTTGATCTGACGTATGAAATTTATTTTATATGATTGTGCTTCGCATTAATGCATTTGTTCTATGCAATATGCAATCGCAGTGCATTGCCATATCAATAAATTAAATAAATATATATAAAATGACAAAATTATTCTTTTAATTTAAAATAAATAAAAAATAATCATATTTTAATTATAAAATAAAAAATCATTATAAACCTTTTGAAAGATTAAAACACCGAAAACAAAAATAAACTTATTTACAGATAAATCCAAATTAAGATTAAAAAAAAAGTCTTCTTTCTTCACACAATTTTTCTGCAAAAAAAATTAGGCGGCCTCAACCATCCAAGACTGCAAGTAACTCCGGTGAACCAACCAAGACCGCGGCCAGAGTCGTCGTGACTCTGGCGATCTATCCCACCCCAATGCACGAAATCACAGGCACGTGGCCCTTTCACCGTCATCATTCCGGTGAACGATGTGCATCAACATTTACACCGTTTTAAAGCACTTGACGGGGAGAGAAAAATCCCTCAAGAAATTAGGTGATTGGACGCCGAAAAGTTAGTTGATTTTCGATGATAAATTCCGGCGAAACCCCATGTTATCAAACTTTTTAGTTCAGTTCCGATTCGAGTCATTCTCATCCCCGTAAATATCAACAATATTTTTAATGTATTTCAACCACCATTTAAAGAGTAATTAGAATAAAAATATAATTTGCATATTTATATTTGGATTTGGGTGTGTGTTTTCTCCTTTGCTTGGACGCAATTGGGCCGGAGTTGGAATTGGGATAGGTCGTTGGAGTCACGGTAACTTCAGCCGTGATGGGAGGGAGGATTTTTTTTTTTTGCAGAAAAGCTTGAGGAAGAAGACTTCAACGGTGGAAGTTGTAATTGATTTAGGTTTATTTCCCTTAAAAAATTATAAATTGATTAAAAGAAGCTAATAAATAGTCAATGTCAGCAACTTATCCAGTCAAAATTGAACTATTGTTAAAAAAATATAAAAGGTTATTTTAGTAATTTTATATACTTTTTATAAAAATTAAATATTTTATATAATGGTGAAGTGCGATTGCCCTTGACGAAAATAAATGATGTGTCAATATTTTATTGGACGTCTTTTATAAGACAGGGCGAACCCCCTGTCTCACACTAGAAAAGCCCTACATAATGGTGTTACATCTTCTGTTACATCGTTTAGATTTCCGACACATGTACACTCATCAAAATTAATAAATGTGTGAGTAACACCCTAACATAATCATTAATTAACCTAATTAAGAAATAATGTGATTTTAAGAAAAAACAAATTAATTTCTTTCAAAATCTAATCTCAAAATCCATGCTAATAAAAATGAAAAAATACTAAGAAAATTTCATTATCATTTCACGCCATTATTAGACTTAACCTATTATTACCCTTTATATATTTGTATATATAATTAATATAAAAAATATATGTGTAATTCTAACTTATCCTACACACAAGTGACAATATAATATTAATAATTAAATACTTATTATTATTATTATTATTTAGAGATCTGAAAAAAATATATAAAAATTTAGTTATTTAAAAATATTATAAAATTTTACAAGCAATCACTTACAATATGAGTCAATTTAATTTGTACATAGTATAAAATTTATATGTGATTAAAATTTTAAAAAAAAATCATAGAATTGTATAAATTCAAATATTAAAAATTAAAAAATATAAAATTTTACAAAAAAACTCTTACAATGCACATATAAATGTAATAATAAATTAGAAGTACATAAAATATATATAATGCAAAATATGCACCTATAAAACGTAATAGCAAATTAAGTTTACATAAAAATATATCAGCATACTAAAAAAAAAAAGAGTGAAACGATTTTCCAATTTTGTTAGCATGAATTTTGGGATTAGATTTTGGAAGGAATTAATTTGTTTTTCTTAAATTTACATTATTTCCTAATTATATTAATTAATGATTATGTTATGGTGTTACACACACATTTATTAATTTTGATATGTGTACATGTGGCGAAAATCTAAACAATGTAATAGGAGATGTAACACCATTATGTAACAGGAGATCCTGACCCCATAATTAAATCGTTTTGAGTTGGTTTACAACAAACTTAAAACGTGATTCAATTTAATTATTTCGAAAATATCATAAAATTACTAATTTTATGTAAAAGAAACAATGATTTTAGTCGTTCCTAAAGTTGGCAAACACCCTGGTAGTACGAGAAATTGGAAACTATTATCATAATGATGTTTTACTAAATTGTATATATATATCATAGTCACAAATAATGAAATAATTTCATAAAAATATACTCCTATGTAGTACATTTCATGATGACCAGTGACCTTAATTGAGTAAATTCTTTTCATTTTTTGTTAGGTATAGTCATTTTCAGAAGAGGTAACCACACATACATGTTAATAGTTTATTTGCACATGCTGAAATTTCATTTTAGAGACAACAATATCTGCAACACTTTTTTTTTTTTTTTAGAAGAAACAGTAAGTTTATTAAATTACTCCTATTGATTGTTGTATGTCTTTCATTTTAGAAGGAATAATAAATGTACCATTAGTATATTTAATGAAGGAAAGAAATACTTGTGAATTCTTAACCATCAGATTAAAGGAATCTTCTCAAAAAAAATTGTGTAAAGTTTGTAGAGAATTTTACTTTCAAATTTGTGTTAGTTACTATAAGAGCAATTACGTGTTATTGTAAAAATAAGTAAAATATATATATAAAAGGTATTGAATATTGTGTTAATGTATGAAATAAAGTTTGTTATTTAAAAAAAATATATATGATAATGTATGAATAAAATCATTATAAATGCGAAAAACAAGAAATATAGCAGAAGCAACGAGTTGAGTGCATTTTAAAGCATACTCCATTAATCTTATACTCATAACTCTTCAAATATTTATATTACTAGTGCAAAACCCATGAATTTAGTGGGGATTGTAAAAAAATTATAAAAGAAAATGGTAAAAAGAATTGAGAAAAAAAAAGAGGGGGAAAGAAATTTGTATAAAGAAAATTTAGAAGATCGAGAGAAAAGGAAGAGAGGGAAGAGAGAAAAATTGAAAAAAACTGTATTGAAAAAAAAAAAAGTAAAAGAAGACCTATAAAAGGAGGAGAGAGAGAGATGAGATGAGAGAGAAGAATTGAAAAAAACTATAAAACAAAATAATTGTAAATGGTGAGAAAATTAGAAAATTAGAATTGGAGAAAAGTGAGATGCCACGTAGAAGAGAATAAGATTCAGAAATACTCCTTAGTATATAAGGGTAGATTATTTTAAAATATAATTAAATTATTTATTTACTTATAAATTTAATTTAATGTTCATTTTTTTTAAAATTCATACTCATGTTAAATTCATACTCATGTTAAATTTACAATAAAAAATAAAATTAGTAAAAATGAAGAATAAGAGGAGAAAATAAATATGAGAAATTTTGATGGTCGAAAAAAGAAAATAAAAAAGAGAAAATAAAAAGGATAAATAGATAATGCAGTTAAAAGAGAGATGAGAGAGAAAAAAAGAAAAAGAGAGAAAATAATAAGAAATTCTTATAATATGAGAAAATGCAAATAGAAAGAATTTGGAGTGAGATGTAGAAGAGAGAAGATTCAAAATTAGTATATAAGGATAGATGTGTTGATTAATGCAATTTTTGCATATACATCCCTTGAATAGTGCCCACATATTACGTGGGTTCTTAAAAAAATTACTATTTCCGTCTATTTATAATTTTTTCGTTATTTTTGGGCCGATGAATTAAAAAAGTAATTAAATAATACTTCATAGTACAAGTGATAGAATTGTAAAAAAAAAAAAATAGGGTGAAACCATAAGAATAAAAAATTAAAAAATATTTATAAAAAAAAGTATGAAAAAATGTATATGTGTACATACTAAAATGACAAAATATAAAATTTATAAACGAACAAAAAAAAATGCATATGTGTACATACTAAAATGACAAAATATAAAATTTATAAACGAACAAAGATTATTAACCGTATGTAGTACAACATATTCTCTTCGTTCCTTGGAAAATTATTCATTTTGCCATTTTAACATTCCACCAAAAATTATTAGTGTTCGTTTGTTGCAGCACTCATTATCTCTCTACATTTTCTATTTTCTACATCTTTCTCACATTTTTTCTTTTTTATCTTTCTATGCTAGAGCAACCAACTACATAGACATGTGCAGCGGTTGAAAACCGCCGGTTACGGTTTTCGGTTTTCGGCAATCGTAATCGAACCGCGAACCGCGCGCCGGTTATTTTTTTTATTATTTATTTTTTTTTAAGCTCGTTTTCGCCTCTTTTTTCGATCGTTTTCGCCTCTTTTTTCGATCGTTTTAAGTTAAAATTATTTGTACAACTTAAAATTAAAATTATACTCGTTTTAACTTTTGTTTATCGTTTTTTTTATAAATTATTATATTATAACTTTGAGTCGATAACTTATATTCTTATAACTTTAACTTATAACTTATTAAATATTAAGAGAATAAATTTAATGTAACTTAGGCCTATTTCTTAAAAAAATAAATTAATTATAATTTACATTAGAAAACTTACAACTTACAACTTATAAAAACTAAATCAAACTTATATAAATTAAAAACTTTAGAATTACAACTTACAACTTACAATCAATTTGGAATTTTGGGGAGGGGTTAAAAGAAATTGGACTTGAGCTTAATTTAAAAAATTAAACTTAGAAATTCTAAGTTCAAAATTTTTAAATTAAGTTGCCTACGTATCCAAATTCAACGGAAATTGGAATCAAAGTCCACGTAGTTCTCTTACCTCAACTTACCTCGTTGTTGTTGAACTTGAAGGAGGTTCTTCATTCTTCACTTCCGCCCGTAGAGGTCCATTCCTCGTCTTCTTCATTATCTTCTTCTAACGATTGGGCTCTTTTTTCGGCTCTTATCCAATCATCAAGTAAACATTGGTTCTCTACGTTTTCAACGGTCATATTGGATCCTGTTGCATCCAAAGTATAACCTCCTACACTAAATGCTTGCTCAACGACAACGGTTGAGGCGGGAGCCGCTAAAATTTCTCTTGCAAGCATTGACATTGCCGGAAATACTTGAGTCACCGTCGACCAACACCTTAGTATATCAAAGTCTCCTTCCATATTTTCCATGGATGTATTCGCTTCATAGCTTTCATATTCTTGAGTATAAGTAAATTTTGATTTTTTACAATTACGTTGAAAAAGAAAGCTATCAACATCATCATCATCCATGTCGTCATCATTATTTTGTACGTTAAAACTAGCACTAGAACTAGAAGAAGAACTATGACTAGGGTTGGATAAACCATGTGTATCCATATACTCCTTAATTAATGATAATATAAGTTGTTGAACTTCAAATATGAAATGATCGGTGTTCGGTTGATCATTCGGAAATTCGGCAATAGGATATAATTTTTTATAATACAAGGCTAACATAGCTTTAACACCATCTAACTTATATCTAGGATCAAAAACTTTAGCAACTAAAAATATAGGGGGAATTATAGCAAAATATTTTTTCCATTTTTCCAACATAGGAGCAATAGCAAGATATAATATTGGATCGTTTTTGTAACGTGCTAAAACGTTGACAATTTTTAGACAATGTTCAAGTGCCAAATGAGAAGTAGGTTCGTAAACTTTAGACATAACAAAAGTAGCATTATTAAAAGTTTCCAAAACCTTAATTATGTTTATGCAATGATTCCAATCTTCAGGAAGTAAACCAAAACCACATTTTTCTTCTTCAAAAAAATCACATAAAGTCTCTTTATAATCAACCGACTCTTTTAACAACTTATAAGTAGAATTCCACCTTGTTGACACATCAAGAGAAAATTTTTTTGGATGCACATTCCTACTTCTACAAAAATGTTTCCATTTTTTCATCAAACTACTACGCCTCGTCAAATAAGTAATAGCATCTTTAATAGGAGAAATATAAATTCTCAAAGCATTTAAACCATCTTGAACACATAAATTTAAAATATGACACATGCATCTAATATGAAAAAATTTTCCACCAACATACGGTTGACATGCAATGCGAAGTTGTTCGATACTAGCATTATTAGCACTAGCATTATCAAAACCAATTGAAATTTTTTTGTTAATTAAACCATAAGATTTTAAAATTTCAACAATTTTCTTTTTAATAGCATCGGTCGAGTGCACACAATCAAAATCCCTATAAGCAATTAATCTTTTGTTTAATGTCCAAGAATCATCAATCCAATGACAAGTAACTCCCATATATGAATGTTTTTGAAAATTATCACTCCAAATATCGGAACAAATAGAAACTTTACTCTTAAGTGAACGAAAAGTATTGATCAAAGCAAGTTTATATTCACCAACAATATTAGCAATATCACGAGTAACCGTAGAACGAGAAATTTTTTTCATGCTTGGTTGTAGTGAAAGTTGTACCAAATCATTAAAAGCAAAATTTTCAACAAAACTATAAGGAAGATGTTGAACACTTATCATTTTAGCTAACATTTTTCTAAAATATGCTTGATCATATTTAAAAAGAGAAGTCGGATTACTTACCTCACCTTGAACTCCTCCTCCGGAGGACCCGGTAAATCCTCGTAGTTGCGTTTGGCTCGTTGTAATTCTCATTTTATCCGGATGGTGGTTTTCGAGGTGGAGCTTGAAGGTACCATATCCTCCTCCTTTTTTAAATTTATACTCCTTTGGACAATAATTACAATGAATTATAAATCTATCGACCTCACCGGTTGGAACTTTTTGAAAGTGACGTGCAAAAATTTCGGATTTAAAACTTCGAGCTTGTGAAGAAGAAGTAGGAGGTGGAATTTCGGTTGAGGGCGCCGAAGCCGAAGGTGGTGGATACTCGGTTGCACTTTCTTGAGTTGGACCACGTTCAACCTCTTCTTCATCATCATCATCGGTGGCAATTTCGTTCATGTGGTCGATGATATCGTCACCAAGAATTCTACGCATATGTTGATCTTCTTCATCGGTGTCGTTGAACAATGGAACGCGTCTTCGTCGAGGTTGTTGTGAAGAAGATACGATAGCCTTTCCTCTTGAAGAAGACATATTAGTAAATTGAGATTTGAGAGAATTAGAGAAAAGAAAATAAGAATTAAGAGATGAGATTGAGAGTTGAGGACTTGTGTTGAGAGAATTGAGAATTTGAGATAATAAGAATTAAGAGAGAATAGAGAATTGAGATAAGAGATGAGATTGAGAGTTGAGGACTGAGGTGTGAAAAATGAGAAGAGAAAATGGGGTATTTATAGGTGAAAAATGGGATATTTTCGGATTTAAAAAAAAAAAAAAAAAAAAAAATTTCCGGCCAAACCGCCGGTTACAACCGGACCGACGGTTAACCGACTGCCAGATCAATCGTAGCCGTTGAGATTCAACGGTCAGATGATCTGGACCGTTGATCTCCAACGGCTAGAAAATTCAAATTTGGGGAAACCGGGCCAAACCGGCGGTTTAACCGCCGGTTATTACCGTTGTAAAATTTTTTTTTTTTTTAATTTAAAAACGCTTTTAATCTGGACCGTTGAGATTCAAACGGTCAGATGATCTGGACCGTTGAATCGCCAACGGTCAGATTTTTGAATAATTAACTGCCGGTTAATCGGACCGGCGGTTTAACCGCCGGTTTGGCCGGAAAATTTATTATTATATATTTTTTTTTTTAAATCCGAAAATATCCCATTTTTCACCTATAAATACCCCATTTTCTCTTCTCATTTTTCACACCTCAACTCTCTTATAAGTTATAAGTTATAACTTATATCAATTATCTATTTCTCTCTTATTCTCTCAAAAGACTCTCTTTCAAATGGCAACCCAAGGATCATCCGGAGTTACAAACGGTCAACGTGAGTTACGTGATGAAGAAGAAGTCAATCAACCGCCGCCTCGAATTCAACCAAACTTTCACCCTCCTCACTCCAATTTGCTAAATCACTTTCACGTGAGTGATACAAATCCAATAGACAATTCACGTGAAGTTTGTTGCAAGTATTGCCAAAAAAAATATAAATTTAAGCGCGGTGGAGGATACGGAGTTTTCAAGTCACACATTGAAAAAGTTCATCCGGAGGCATTGGGTCAATTGGGACTTCCCCCTCGATTCTACTAATTAAGTATTAGTAATTTTACTAATTAAGTATTTGAACTTTGAAGTGTTTTAGTTTATTTTTATCTTGTAAGTTGTAACTTTGTTGAGTTTGTTTTTTAAGAATTAAGAGTTTAAGACTTAAGTTTAGCCTAAAGTTCTAAACCTAAATGGCTAAATGTTATTTTTTTTTAAGTGTATTAAGTTAAGATTTAAGTGAATTGTTAAGTATTTAATTTATATGTATCTAATTTCAGTATTAAATTTAAATATTTGTATATAAAAAAATTTAAAAAAATAAATAAATAACCGCCGGTTTCTCGGTTAACCGCCGGTTAACCGGGAAACCGGCGGTTCCACTTTGGGGGAACCGTAACCGAACCGTGAAATTACGGTTACGGTGCGGTTTCAAAACCGAAACCGCCGGTTAGTCAAACCGCCGGTTTCGGCGGTTCGACGGTTAGAAACCGTCCGTGTCTACAACTACACATATTTAGGGTGTGTTTGTAAAACATAGTGATTGCTTTAAAGTGATTAAAATTGATTTTTACACTAAAATAGAAAATTGATAGTGTTTTAAAATTAAGCACTTTAAATCAATTGTGTATATGTTGTGGTGTTTACAAAACAAATCACTTTTTTTTTATAAATTTACAAAAAACACCCTTATTACATTTGGATAGATAATGTGTAAAGATGAAATATTATTTAAATTGCGAGGGCAAAATTGTAAAATTGATTGTTGTAATGATGAGAAGCACATAGAAACTATTAGAAGTAGGTGGAGGGGTGCTTCACCAAAATCACTTTTAACAAATTAACTTAATCACTTTGTTGTGTTTCCAAACACTCCAAAAGTGATTCTATTTGAAAAAAAAATGCTTTTAAGCAACTTCTAGTATTTCCAAACACACACTTACTCCGTATTTCTTAAAAATCCAAAAAAATTTCTTCAAAAATGTCAAATCCAGAAACCTATGGCCTGACACACTTGGATATCTAACTCTCATTATTGCAATCTCTGAATCCATTTTCCATTCTCAATTGACACGAAGGGGTAAAGATGTTTGTTCTCTCACATCTAGGCTGACAAATCGTGTTATCGTGTCGACACGATAGTGACACGACATGATAATGTCAAACACGAACACGACACGATAAAGATATGTGTCGACACGAACACGATAATTTTCATGTCAACACGACACGATAATTTTCGTGTCGACGTGACACAACACGATAACAACACGATAACGACACGATAAGAAAATAAATCAATTTAAAATTGCATTTAAATATATAAAAATTAATATATTTATATAAATATAAAAAATTATCGTGTTATTATCGGATACATGTCATTACCGTGTCGTGTCATATCAGGTAAATAACATGTTAACGGGTTGTTAACAGGTTAATGGGTTACCTGTTAATTTTATCGTGCTTAACGGGTCGACACGAACACGACACAAAATTTTCATGTCGTTATCGGGTCGACTTGATAACAACACGAACTCGATAAGGCCAAACACTAACCCGTGATTTTCGTGTCAGATTCATGTCGTGCTATCGTGTCGTGTCCAAAATTGCCACCCCTACTCCCATCCGCAAATATTTGCAAATTTTTTGGCTTGTTTTAACATTTAGCTGTACATTTTTACATGAAAATTATTAAAAATTAATATATAAGAATTAATTCTCTATCTCTTTACAAGTTTAGAGTTTTTAGATGAAATATAATTATTTCACAGTTTCGAAGTTTTAGATGTGACAAAATTCTTTTAAAAATAAATAACATACAAAATTACTAATATTTTTATAACATTATTTTATTTTAAAAATTATCACTATTTTTTTTATTCAATTTTACATTATATCTCATTAAATTCATTTTACATTTCACAAAATTTTATTCACACTTCACTAAACCATACCCACTCTTTTCCAAGTTAGATTGCGCATTTACTGTCCTGCGCGTCCTCTTACATTTAATTGCATATCTTTTCTTAATGTATATGTTATTGGGCAATCCACTTCGTCAATAGATAAACTATTTAATTTTGTGAATTTTTTTTTTCTAAAATTATTAATCATCGTAAGATAGAGCGAAATCTATCTTACAATAAAAAAATCCAAAAAAACAATAATACTCCATAAATTACTGTAAGTCCACGGTTAAACAAACCCTGAATTCTACTATACACCTCTCATGACTTCAATTACTATACACACTTCACATAAAATATAATTAAAAGAAAAATAATAATAATAATACCAACACTCAATTTTAGACAATTATAACTCAATTTTAAAAAAAATAAAAAATTACAAAAAAATTATTCTCCACTGACAAAACGGAAGAAACACGGTGAAATAAGAAGAAGAAAAAAGTGAGTTCAAGTTTAAAAGGAAGAGTTTCAACCGCACATATTTGACATTCAAAGTTTTCTAAGAACAAAATGAGTAAATTGTTGGAATTGATTTAAAAATTAATTGGGTTTTGATACCCTTATTTAATTAAATTAATTAGAGAGACTAAACGTTAATTATTAAATAATTAAACGTGACATAGTCGATCTACTCTCGGAGTAGATGGAAGTGGTATATTTAATATCTCAAAACCAAGTTTAGGTGAGTGAGAAATTAATTAATGAAGTTGAGAGTGTCAACTTTGAGTTTGAGAGAGGGAAGGTGAAGGGTTACCTATCACACATAGGAAGTCCACAAAATATTTAAGGACTTTAAAGACATTGAAGTGAACATGGAGTTCAACCATGTATTAGGGTACACTCCCCAAAAGGCCACACGCGCACGCGCCCGTATGTCCGGCTCGACTTCGTCAATTGGTCTTTGGGGCCTACCTATCTTCTTGCAGCCCAAAAACTCTAAAAGCCCAACACATGAAGTGGACTGACCATTCGGTTACGGACTTGACCCATTTCGAAACACATCAAGATCCTTCCAGAACAATCTGGAAATCTCAAACTTGGTCTCCAAGGACCTCTCCCACGTCTACGAGATTTTCGCACCCTAATCCAACGAGTTGGGCTTGAGCCTACACTTGAAATTCTCAACTCCCTAGCCTAGGTAGGGATGGGAATGGCCAGGCTACCCGACAGGGGCCTACGACTCGGCCTATTAAAGCTCGTGTCGGCTTGACTCATTTAATGAACAAGTCGGGCTCAAGCTTTTTTGAAAGCTTATTTAATTAAATAGACCGGGCTTGAGCTTTTTCATAGGCCTTTCAAGCCCAACAGGCCAGCCTATTTAATTAATTTAATATAAATATATATATGTATATGTATAATATAAAAATATAATAAATACCTAATACGTATACTTAAATATAGAAAACATCTTAAATAAGAGTGTCTAATATATATAATTTCTAACTAGTAAGCATTAATCAATATAATTCGTGGATTTTTTATGCTTTGATGAAATACAAGTAATGTAAGATTTTTTTTTTAAATGCACTAATAGGGCTAAAAAGATCTTTAATAGGCTTTCGGGCCAAACCTATTTATTAAAAAAACAAGGCCAAACCTTAAAAAAAAAAGTCTATAATAGACCATGGGCCAGGCTCGAGCCTGAAAAATATTTAACAGACCAGACTTTTTTTTGTAAAGCCTACCTAGGCCTAGCCCATTCCCACCCATAACCCTAGGGTTTGATCTGTCTATAAATACCAGACTTTCCCTCATTCCAAAATTGCTCATTCACTCCTCTCCTCTCTTCAATATTTCGCTCCCCAAAGCAAATATTGTTCTTGCTCGTTCAGAAATTTTTCTGTGTTCAGTTAGTACGACGTACGTTCGTTGAGGCTTCCTCTACAGTGGTGCTACGGTATAGTTACCTTGTTTTCGATATTGTAGTATCCTTATCGGCGTTATACTTCTAATATAAATTTGGTACGCTTAATCTCCTTTTTTTTTTACTCAGTTTCTTTAGTTTTTATCAAAATCTATTGTTCAAATTTTTATGAATTTTTGAAGTATTTTAAATTAATTTTTTTTTCTTGTTTCACCACGTAGATGAGAAGGATTTTTTTGTGATTTTTTTAAAAAATATAAATATAATTGTTTAAAATTTGGATATATGTTGAAATTTAAAAATAAATTATAAGAGTATTTTATTTGGAGTGCATAAAGTAAAACTGGAATTTGTTTAGTCCTAAGTTAACGATTTATATTTCAGGCGCTAAATGGTTAGGAAAATCTTTTTGACCTAAAATTAATAATTTTGCTATATGTCAAACCCAAATCAACATTATTTCATAATTGATATATGCAACTGAAACCCCTCACGTGAGATTAGTTCATTTGAGTTCATTAAAATTGACAAAGTATTGTGCAGATTGTGCCGTGTATATCACTAACATTAATATTTGTAAAAACTTACAATAATATTCAAGGGAAATAATATTAGTATTATTTACTTCCTCCATTCCCCATAAATTGCACACTTTTCATGTATGATGTTACATAATATTTCTTATTTATTCAGTCAGTCATTTTTCACACTCAATCTATTTACTTTATTTTATTCATAAAACTTTACTAAATTATCACTCTAAATATACATCATTATACCTTTTCTTACATATTTTGGAAAGTAAATCAATTGATACTTGAATTGATATTGACTTATTTATAATTATTTTAGGGATGTTTGAAAAGATTGATTTGTTTAATTTCAAACTCAATTCCATTTTATTTATTTAATATACCAACCTTTTCAAATATAATTTTGCATTAATTCAATATAAATATAAAAATATACAAAATTTCAAGTCAATAAAAATGGAACTCAAGAATTTCTACATCGTGATAATCAAGCGGTATTCGCAGTAAATCTCCGTGACACTGTTACATAATATTGAGATTGATGCAGTGCATATATTCCATACTTAGATTATTAGCTTATATTTGACAATAGTATACAAGATTGATAATATTTCCTTCCAAAATTACATAATATCGAGATTGATATTTCATACTTAGATTATTAGCTTATATTTGACAATAGTATACAAGATTGATAATATTTCCTTCTAAAATTACATAATATTGAGATTGATGTAGTGCATATATTCCATACTTAAATTATTAGTTTATATTTGACAATAGTATACAAGATTGATATTATATATTTAAGCTTATCTGTAATGTAAATGAAAAACATGTGCATAATTCTTGATTCTATAAATTTTTTATGGTTGAGTTGTATAATAGATATTTATGATATGTATTGAGATATTATTTAATTGAAAAAATCCCTTAATCCATGCCGTATTTCCTTATGTAATTAGTCTTGTATATATATTTGTACATGTATTCTATGTAAATCAAATACGGAGTACTCTATAAGCTGATGTCATCGTTGCATTCTGGAAATATTGAGGATTTCAGGGAAGAGGAGTATGGATCTCTCGTGAAACGCTCTCGTCTTGATCAGGTTATACTAGTAAACTCATTTTTTATTTTCTTGGATGGGGATGGTTGATGTTTTTGTATTTGTTATAATTTAAATCCACCTCACTTGTTTGAATAAAAAGGTAAACATATAGATTTGAGAGAAATCAAATTATTTTGTATATATATTTCTTGTTTTTCAGCCGTTGAGGTCGGACAATCCACTTGATGAGCCGAAATTGGCCTTATACTAGTAAACTTATCAAGTGGATTGTCCGACCTCAATTGCTGAAAAACAAGAAATATATATACAAAATAATTGGATTTCTCTCAAATCTATCCGTTTACTTTTTTTTTTATTCAAACAAGTGAAGTGAATTTAAATCGTAACAAATATGAAATTGGTCTATCCCCATCCAAGAAAAAAAAAAAAAAGTTTACTAGTATAACCTGATCAAGACGAGATCGTTTTACAAGAGATCCATACTCCTCTTTTTCACTGAAATCTTCAATATTCCCAGAATGCAACGATGTCATCAGCTTATATATACACGACATAAGAAAATACGACATGAATTAAGGAATTTTATCAATCAAATAATGACTGAGTTCCATTTTTATTGACTTAAAATTTTGTCCATACGAGGGTTTTTGTATGGCCTCTTTTATAAATCTAAAATTTTATTTTTAATAAAAAAACAAAATTAATCATATTATAATATGAAAAAGATGTTTTATAAATGTACACCATATTTTTATATTTATATTGAAAAAATTGAATTTGAATTTGAAAATAAACAAATCAAAATCAATCTTTTCAAACATCCCTAAAATAATTATAAATATCCCTCTAAACATCCATCATTATACATTTTCTTATCCATTTTTAAATTATGTATTATCTAAAGGGTGCAAATTCATTTGGGAGGAGGAGTAAATTCCTTTTCTTACGCAAAATGAACTCTCATTACAATAAATCAATTGATATTGGCTTATCCATGAATTATAACACCAACCTAAAATTTCAGAAATTAAATATGTGGCCATACTTCAAAACAATAATTTCCTGGTTGACGTTTGTCCAGAACTAGTAGGGGCAATTTAGTCTTTGAGTAAATCCAATCCATCTATAATCAAATAAAAATATCTTATTTTCATATAATTAAATAATACTGGTGTCCTCTTTGCAAAGAACCACTTTCCATAAATGGCAACAAGGCCGTTGAGTCCAATTTCTTTCCCAATTTTATCCTCCCATAATCCAAATTTCTCCTCCCTCCCTCTCCCTCCTTATCTCCGTCGAAAACCGCCCTCCGCCTCCATCCGCAGCAAACTCCGGCGGAAACCCCCGCCGGAATTCAACTCGCCTGGCTCTGTCTCCATTTCCGTCGCACCCCTCCCCCGTGACTCCGACTCCGAAGCCTTGTTGGATTCTACACACCGTAAGTTGTATCTACGTATATATGCTGCTTTTATTGGAAAATTCATGTTCTCAGTGAGGATAAAAGTTCAAAATTAGTGTATATGATTCGGTTTTTCATCTTGCCCTGCTTCCTTGCTGTTAGAGCTGTTAAAAAAACAGAGCAACTCGACTGGTTAGGGTTCGAACTTGCCAAGTTATATTGATAAACTAGTCGATATTCAATTTAATAACGAGTCGGCTCGACCTCGATATTTTTCTAATTTCATTAGGCTTAGCTGGATTAATGCTCGAGTAGAATTCGAATTTCAAGCACTCAACTTGAATGACAACTCTGTGCTCTTATTTGAAACACGAAATTAGAGAAGATTTAAGAAAAATCAGGATAATTCTACTCCCGGGAACATCATTGTTGTGCTAGTATTGGAGAAAATGAAAAATTAACATCTACCATTTGAATAACACTCTTTACAAGTTCGTTCAAACTACGGAATTCTTTCACAATCCTTATTAATCAAACTGAAATTGCTGAAACTATTAATCAATAATTTCATCCTCAGATTGACTGATCCAACAACTAGTGAATTTCAGAAGTTAAACTGTTGAATTCTTGAAGTTTATGCTTGTTCCTGGTGGTTGGTGCCCTTGTCTCTCTCACACACACACCACTAATTTGAGTTGTTGATTAAGGTACAGGGAAGGAGGAGGATGCGTTGAGGAGCACTTCAGACATAGATTCCGAAACGAAAAGATATTTGTTTGGGGTAGACTTAACTGCAGATAACATTGCAGTTGCTATGGTATATTTTGTGCAGGGTGTTTTGGGACTCTCCCGTCTTGCACTCAGTTTCTACCTCAAAGATGACCTGCATTTGGATCCTGCTGAGGTATCATATTTTTCCTAACGATTGAAAGATAGAAAATTATCAATTCGGGACCTGAACATAGAAACTAACAATTTTTTAAACTCTAAAATATTAACATGTTACAATGGACCTTCTATATTATAGTATCATGATTTGGATGATAATGAGAGTATCTACGTTTCTATATGAACTTACACATATCGTTGTGTTTGCTAGACAACTATCATAACTGGCATCTCATCATTACCTTGGCTAGTTAAGCCCCTCTATGGATTCATAAGGTGTGAATCATCGTCTTACCCTTCTTATCAGTCTTGCCTTTTTCTCGTATATATTCTTACGAATGTCTTGTTACAGTGATTCCTTCCCGCTTTTTGGCTTCCGAAGAAGGTCATATTTGGTCATCTCGGGCCTTCTAGGTGCTCTCTCATGGAGTTTGATGGCTACCTTTGTTGATAGCAAATATGGCGTCATGTTTTGCATTTTTCTTGGATCTCTTTCCGTAGCATTTTCAGATGTCGTAAGTTTATAACTTCTTTAGCTAAAAGTCTTTTAACAACAGGAAATTGATTATGTCATTAAAGGCCAATTTTCTTGTAGTGCGTAGATTTCAGTTTTCCACCAGCTAACATATAGACATAAATAAAATATGGTGCAGGTTGTGGACTCTATGGTCGTAGAGAGGGCTCGTGGCGAATCACAAAGCATGTCCGGGTCCCTTCAGTCGCTATGCTGGGGCTCGTCTGCTTTTGGGGGTATCATAAGCTCTTACTTCAGTGGCTCGTTGGTGGGTGCTTATGGCGTGAGGTTTGTCTTCGGATTAACTGCTCTGCTTCCACTGATAACGTCTACTGTTGCTGTACTTGTGAAAGAGGAGCGACATAATCTTTTCCCGGATAAATCTAACTTTCTCGAAAGCTCGAAGAACAGCCTTACGCAACTGTGGGTTGCTGTACAGCAACCAGACATACTTTTTCCCACCTTATTCATTTTCCTATGGCAAGCTACTCCCCAGTCCGATTCTGCCATGTTTTATTTCACGTATGTCGACTCTGTGAGTATTTTGGTCTCGTTTTTGTCTT
Organism: Galeopsis tetrahit; assembly: GCA_963675135.1. NCBI lineage: Eukaryota > Viridiplantae > Streptophyta > Magnoliopsida > Lamiales > Lamiaceae > Galeopsis > Galeopsis tetrahit. The sequence continues at coordinate 25,843,300 of OY776125.1, read as the reverse complement.
GACAGCGATGTCTGTTAACAAACTTCATGGTTTCAGTACGAGTAGACTTGGTTTTACGCCAGAGTTTCTGGGACGAGTGAATCTCGTCACTTCTATTGCATCATTAGCTGGTGTTGGGTTTTACAATGGTTTCTTGAAAAGTGTCCCTTTGCGGAAGATATTCCTCGTGACGACACTTGTAGGTTCAGCTCTCGGACTGACTCAAGTATGATTTCGTGCAAAACAGCCATCTTTTGGATCATCTGCATCTGTATTAATGAATTTGAAGTCAACTTTTGTGCTACGTTTCAGGTTTTGCTCGTTACTGGATTGAACCGGGAGTTAGGTATAAGCGACGAGTGGTTTGCGATTGGTGATTCGTTGATCCTAACAGTCCTCGGTCAGGTACTCCTTTATCTTCAGCACTACTCTCTGCGTTTCATTTTAACTGAAGATAAATCTTATTCCGTAATAATTGTCATTTTACAATTTTTAGAAGAACTAAATGTCTTTTATGCATGTTTTTTATACATTCCTTCTCTCAGGTATCGTTTATGCCCGTTCTCGTATTAGCAGCAAAAATATGCCCGAATGGCATGGAGGCGACTCTTTTTGCGACCCTTATGTCCGTATCGAATGGTGGCAGCGTCCTGGGAGGTTTGATTGGGGCTGGACTAACGCAGGCGTTTGGCGTTACCAAGGATGACTTTGAAAATTTGGCTCCCCTTATTATTGTTTGCAATCTCAGCTCATTGTTGCCTTTGCCCTTACTCGGCCTTCTTCCCCAAGATTCTTCTAAAGAAAGCATTGATGCTCAAATTAAATCGAATTGACTAATTGTAGTTTAGGAAATAGTTAGATACTTGTAAATAAACAAATATTCTAGGCTGAAATCGTATAGTGTAAAAGGATTTCACAAAAAGTATTACATGGACCATTTTTCTACTATGTTTAACATGAAAATGAATCGATCATCAGATGAGAAATTTTACTTCATACTTGGGGTATGATGATGCCTGGTTTTGGTCAAACCCATTAGTTTACATTAGGATATTCTCAAACAAATAAAATAAAGGAGAACAACAATAACAAAACAAAAGGAACAAAAAACGAAAAAAAGGATACATCAAGATATCACCGGACACTATAAGTTTAGTACTAATATAAAAGGCCAAAATCACAAGTTAAATTTACTTCAAACTTTAACAATATTAACAATAACCATCCATAATATTTGAAGTTGATTTCTCAATTTTAGAAGCACTAGAATATTGGTAAATCAAAATTGTACTAGAAATCAATCAATATATTTAAACATAGTGTTACTCCCCTTAACTAATGTTCAAGTCAAATAAAATTCCGAATAACTCCCACCCAACTAAAGATAAAAAGTTTTCAAGTTAACCATTGTATTTTAAGTTATTATCATTAGTTAGATTTTGAAAACCTTGTTATTGATCTCCTTAGATTATGAAAAAAATAACTTTCTTAAAACGAAAATTATGAAAAAGCACATTATTTTCGCACTGCTTTTCATTTCTCCCCCTCAATTTGTCTGTCATTTTTAGAATGTTTCATATGAATTAAAATAATTATTGAATAACAATAAATATATATATATAATGATTTATTTTTAAGTTTTTATTTACTTGCATGATTATTTAATGTATATTATTACAAAGTAAAATATAAATGCGCAATTAAAATATGATATTTAATTTTTTTAAATTAGTGTAAAATGACAATCATTTTAGAATAAAAAAAAAACTTCTCTAGAAAAATAAATAAAATGAAGAAGAGAGATTATATAGTACTCCCTCCGTTTCCAAAATTGAAGCCACAAACCAAATTGGCACGGGTTTTAATAAATGAGTTGTTTATTAGTATTGTGTAAGATAAAGTGGGGGTAGTAAAGACTTTTCAACTTTATAAATAGTAATAAAGTTATTTTTTAGTGTAATAAAGTAGTGGCATTTGTTGTAATATTGTGATGTTTTAAGGGGAGTGTTTAAAAGTGTTTTTGCTATTTTAGGTAATGTGACTTCAAGTATAGAACGCCCAAAATGGTAAAATGTGGCTTCAATTTTGGGACGGAGGGAGTAATACAGAGATCATGTAGACATCCAATTATAACTATTATTCAAATCAAGTAGCGCGAGAGCTCGTCTCGAATCATAAAATTTCAAAATTGGTTCATTTATTACTATAAATGAACCGAATTTGAACTTGTGAAATACTTGATTTACTAACAAATTAGCATGAACCCAACTCGTTAGACTCAATATATATTGATTTTAAATATATATATATATATATATATATATATATATATATTTAAAATCTTATCATTCTATTAGCCTCTCTAGGTTCATTTGTCTCATTTGCAATACTAGTTGAACTCTATTTTTAATTGGTAAATGTTGGTCCCAAAGTTGAATTAAGATTGATTAAGCTAGTAAAAGTCTAGAGGGGAGGGGTGAATAGACTTTTAAAAATCTTTCAAAATATCAGAATATGCAATGCGGAATTTAGTCTTCTTATATACTGTACTGTGCTTACTCAGCTCAGATCAGTACTTTCAGAATAATATGGGCCTTACTAGTTTATACTCAACTTTTGCTTAGATCTTTATCTTTTTAAATCTTAATGTTCTTAGTTAAACAATTCAAACAAATATCAAACAGTAAAGTAAACAACACAAGATTTTATAGTGGTTCGACCAATAAGTCTACATCCACTCTCACAATCTCAGTTGTGATGTTTTATTACTCTTCTTTGAGTTTCTTGTGGCTTAAAGTCCCAAGACTAAGACTTTGATCTTGTCGATTATACCTCCAGGTATATCTTCGATCTACTAGTAATTTTCCAAGTAACTAGCACACTTGTTTACAACAATACAAACTTAAACTTGAAAAGTAAAACTTCTCTGTGTTAGCCTTTGATTCTTCTCTTCAAATCTGTGGCTTCTCTTCTTTAATCTCCTTCAACTCTGTGAGTTCTTCTTGTGCTCTGTAGACTTAGCTTGCTTTAAGATCAGTAAAATGTTCAGTAGTCTTCAGCAGTAGGAGATCACACAGTATTTATAGAACTTAGTATGACAGTTAGCAGTTTGTGAACTAACTCTCAACTAACTCTAAACTGTTTTTGTAACTTCTTCTTGTAACCGACTTTGTAACTTCCTTCCAAGTCAGCATATCTTCAATAAATCTTCAGTTACACCTTAAATAAGTTATCCAAACTTATTCTTCAAATTTACCAAATCAGCACAGTAACTTACTGTTCTGATTTTTACTCTTCTGATTTTTACTCTTCTGAGTCAATCAGCACAGTAACTTAAAACTGTTCAAAACTTCTCCAGATTTCTTCTAAGCTTATCTTCAACTCTTCTTGAAGTCTTCTTATTCTGAAGTAGTCCTCTGAGTCTTCATTAGTCTTCTGATCTTCTTCTAATCTAGTCCTAATCTACTGTTCTGAACTTTACATTGCTGAATACAATAGAATACAACTTTACAATTATAAAACCTATTTATACATCAACTGAACTATATACAGATGAATATATCTAAGTCCTATACTATAAGTTGTCTATACAATACAAAACATCAGCTTAGTTCCTAACAGTTCATATATCAGATCAGTAACCAATAAAATCAGTAACTCATGTAAGATCAATAACTTACATATAAGATCAGTAACTCAGATACAAATATCTCATATAAGATCACTAAAATTATTCTCAGTTTCCATACTCAGATCAGTAATCTTATTTCAAATGACTCAGTTAAGATCAGTAATCTTACTCTTAATATTACTAAATAAGATCAGTAAACTTATTTCAGATATCATTAAGATCAGTAATCTCAATTTAAGTTTCTCATCAAATGACTTAGTTAAGATGACTTAGAACCACATATATTACTAACTTTAAGTTGCTTTTGGCCATCAAAACATACTTTCATCATCTAGAACATTGTTTCAAGGATTCATATCCCAACAATTTCCCCCTTTTTGATGAAGCCAAAACTACTTAAATGTTAATAAATCAGTAGTTAAGTATGTAGTCAATCATAACAGTTCATCAATTCAGAAATCATATCATATTCACAATCAGATTAGATATTTCACATATTACACATACTAACAAATATGAAATGAACACAAAATATAGAAATAAAGATTAAGGTTAAGAAATGTTATCTTGTGAGCTTGTCCTTCATCTTCATTCTGTATCTTCAGATTCTGAATGCAACATACATCCTTGCTTTGATATTCATCATATGTTGATGATCAGTGATTCCTTCTTCTTTGATAATCTCAGCAATTATGTTGTTAATTTCCTTGTAATCTGGTTCTCCATTTTCCATTCTTGGAGGTTCCCAATTTGGTTCTTCAGGACACAAGATCTTTGTTCCAGCACGAGCAGCAACTTGTGCTATGTCTTCCCAAAAATCTTGATCAATGTTCAGCATGAACTCTTCAAAATCAGCAAATTCAGTTTCCTTGCTCGAATGATCACCAAACTTCCTCACAATAAAGTTTGCAATCTGCCATTTCTTCTTCAGATTTTTCCAATATTCCATATTTTCTGTTAGAACAATAAAATCCACAAAGTTCTCATCTTGAAAATTTTTATCAAATTCTTTTCCTTCAGCTTTCCTTTGAGCATTCAATTTCTTCTTCAAAGCTGTAACTCGATTATCAAATCTTGTTTTTAAGAACTTGATATCCTTTTCTTTCTTCTTTTTCAACTCTGCTTCTTCAGCTTTCTTTTTCTTCAAAACTTCAAGTTTTTCTTGCTCTTCACTTGAAACACCAACTTTCAATTTGCTCCTTGATCTGGTAAGTCTACCAGTTTCTTCTTCTTCTTGTTCTTCATCAGACAAGACTAACTTTCTCTTCTTCTGAATAGAACTTTCAGCAATATCAGTTTTCTTCTCAACAATTTCTTGACCTTGCTGTTTCTATTGCTTCCTTAGTTTCAGCTTTTCATTCAGAATTGCAATTTCTTCCTTTAATTCATCTTGACTCACAACCAATTGAGCTTGTTGTGACTGAGTTTGCTCCATTACTCTTCTTATCTTATCTTCCCCCTTTTTGGCTTCATCATGCCACTCTTGCATGGGAGTTAAGTGTTGTTCCATCTTGTCATGCAACACTTTAGATAAGTTCTTCTCTTGAAGTCTATGGAGATCATATATCTTAGACATTGTATGCTCCATAACTCTGTCAATTGAATTTTCAGAAGAGTTTAATCACTAGGAAGGACAATCCTATAGACCAATATTCAAATAAAGGAAACAAACTAAAACAATACAATTAAGGTCAAATTAATTTGTTAATACCCAATTATGCCCCTTGATCTTATAAAACAATATTAATTAATTAATATAATTAAATTTGAAATTGATATTATTCAAATTCAAATTAAACTACATTCCCATAACTTCCGAAAATTACTCAACATTTACTAAAATACCAAAACTACCAAAATTTCCTAAATAGCATTTCCTAAACTACATTCCCCTAACTTTCGTATGCCCATGGACACAATTTCAAAAATAAGAATTTAATTTGCAGAACAATCGCAGTTTATTTGGTCTTTTGAATTCTGCAATTCATCGTTCAAGAATTAGAGATTCTGCAATTCATCGTTCAAGAATTAGGGATTCTGCAATTCATCGTTCAAGAATTAGGGATTCTGCCCTTCAATGTATATTGGCGCATCAAACGTCGTCGACGATCTGCCTCCCTACAAACGTCGTCGACGAAGACGATCGAAACCCCCCCAAACGGAAGACGAAGCGTCATCGTAGATGGCAGATCTGCTTAGCCGCCGTCGTCCACGATCGAACCCCATCTCCTTCACGGAGACGTGACAACACAGACGCGGCGCACCTGGTTTGATTTTTTAGATCTTTTTTCCTTTTATGTGGCTGAAATTCGAAGCGTATAATGCATCTGGATACACAAAATTAAAACCATGTGATAATAGAGTTTGCCTCTATTAGTTTGTTTAATCTGATCCTGATTTTCTACGGTGGAAAACAGAGTATACTATTGAAATCTCCATACAATAATTTTCTCTACTAATTTTGGTGTCATGATATGTGAGTATTTGTATTGTCAAAGTGTTACTAATCATGGTCTTGCAATCATAATTCTACGTTCTGAGTGGATGTAGATTGAAAAGAACTAACTTTGTATACATATATAGTCTGAGTCTGGGGTGGGTTGTTCTCAATTATGTATACATATGACCAAACTTCGAAACATGACTGAATTTTTTGCCGACTTTTGAAAATGGAAAAGGCTCAACTGTTGTGGATGAGAAATTAATCTGTGGTTATGTTTATTGATTGATTGCTTCTTGTTTTGGAATTTTAGTGTGGTTAGATGAAACTTGGAAATGTCCTTAGAAGCGACGTAAGGCTTTAGAATTTCAGCAATTGCGTTCAAGGTACAGTACTCTCTCTCCGGTTGGATTCCTTTGTTGTAAATTGCATTTTTATGGCGTATTGTGGAAATAGGATAGCTTCATAGCTTCTGGTAATCCCTTTGTTGATATGGACAATCTCAGTAGATAGCTTTTTGACATTATAGAGGAGGAACTTGGTCAACCTCTTTAGGCTGTTTTCAACAAAATTTCATCGGAGACAATTGCAGCTGCAAGCTTGGGACAAGTTTATCGAGCCACTCTCCGATCATCTAAAGAAGATGTTGCAATTAATTATGGTTTCAAGTTCTATGTTCAATTGATTTTCCTTTCTCTACTTTGATTTTAAAGCTTTTGTAGCTCTTGCATATATTCTTTATATTTTTTGAATCTTATGGAATAATATATTAACTATATGCAACATAATATTTGAATATCTTATTGACTATATGCATTGTTTTTTTTACATATATGCTTATATATTTGCATATTTTATATAGATGATATATATTGTTAAATATATATATATATATATATATTATCTAAAATGTAATTACACAACAATTGAATATATAGTTTATTTTTTTTAAAATAAAATTCATAGATTTTATAATATAAATAAAGTGAAGTAATATTATATTATTAAATTGACCCGTTCAAACCCAAAGAATCATATCTATATTAATTTTTTAAAATAAAATTAATATTTTAGAACATTTTATTACAAATATATTGTTCTATTGCATATTGTCACGTATTTTAAGTTATATGCAACATATTTTTGCATATGTCAACAAGAATTTGTAACAATTTATTGCATATATGTTTTTAAATCTGCATATAAAGGAATGATATATAACCAACCACCATATATTTTTTTACCGAACATATTAGTAAGTTGTCACCAAATCATTATCCACATAATCAATTAATATAATTTAAAATAAATAATTGAAATTTATTAATATATTTTAAAAATAAATCTTTCACCTTCAAATAATTTTTTTTAATATATTGTCTCTAATTTTCATTAATTTTTCAAATTTGAAAAAAAATCAATTAACGCAATATTCACATAATCAATTGTTATAATTTAAAATAAATAATTGAAATTTATTAATATATTTTAAAAATAAATAAAAATCTTTCATATTCAAATAAAATTTTCTAATATCTTATCTCTAATTTTCATTAAATTTTCAAATTTGGAAAGAAACTAATTAACGCAACGATTCCGTGTACATAGTTAATTTTATTAATCTTTGACTAATTAATTAAAATATAATTTCGTTAATTAAGTAATAAAGAGGGTAGTTTTGTACATTTATCCTCCAATTTGTCCTTCTTTTTAACTTTTAAATTGTTTGTTTCTATTTGTAGTTTATATAGGTGAAATGTCCTTATGAACAATTCCCCCTTTTCAGAAATCATTTTATTCATTCTGTCAGTAGCTTCTTGAAACATTTTCACAGCATCTTCCAATTTAGCTTGAAGCTCTGCATTCTGCTTTTTCAACATCTCAAAGTCAGAATTATCAGATTCATTTTCAACAGGAACTGTTCTGATCTGTTCCTGCACATCCTCAGGAATAATAGGATCAGTAGAGTGTAATGGAATACTTTCCATCTCTTCAGCATTTAAATCTTGATTTTCCAAAGCTTCTGTTTCTTCAATCACAACAGTGTTCTCAAACACTTCTGTTGCATTGTCAACATCCTCATCAATTTCCATAACATCCTTTTCAGCAGCATTCTCAGCTTCATCAACACCCTTCTCTTCACTTTCCACAAACAAATCATCATCTGTATTAGGAGTTGCAACCTTTTCAACAGTGTACTTAATTCCTGTCAATCTTTCAACAAGGTGAACTACAGATTCTGGAGTAACTAGCTCAAGAAAAGAGTTAACACCAGCTGCTTGCATCTGCTCTGCTTCCCAATCATCAAAGATTGAAGCACCTCCCATACCTTCCATAATAGCCAAATTCTCTTTCAAAGTACTCCTCTTAAGATACACCCATGTGCCTATCCTAAGGAGTTTCTCAAACTCAACTGAGCTTTCATCCAATCCAGGAAATTGCTTCAACAAAGCTATCCTTAAATCTATCCTGATTCTATCCTCTTTATCACTGATAGTATAATCCATTAAATCAACAGGTTTAGGAGTTATAAATTCAGGTTCAGGGGATGATGAAATGTCAATTGGTACAGTAGAAGGTTCAAATTCATGTTCAGTAGAGTGATCATGAACCTGTGTTGGGGAATGATGTGGTGAAGGTTGATGTGAAGTTTGATGTTGAGGACTAGAAATTGGAGTGGGATCAAAAGTAGTGTTCTGAGGGGATGAATGGGGAGTGTTCTAAGACACAGAAAAATAGTGAGCTGATTGTCCAGAACATGAAGGTTGAGGGTTTTGGGTTTCAGCTGGGCTTGGTTCAGAGTTTGAAGGGGTAGGAGAGACATCAACAAGCTTCCTCCTAGCACTTCTCCTCTTAGTTCTCTTATGTAAAGCAATAGGACTAGGAACACTAACCTCTTGCTCTTCTGAGCTCGATTGCACCACAGTCTCAACAAATCTGACTGTTGGCTCTGAGGCAGCTGTAGCAGACCTTCCTCTCCTTGGTCTAATACTGCTCGGATCATGCCTCGCCTTCGATCTAATCTCAGGTTGATTGTCATCAGATCGGTACATTGAAGCTCCAGACTCTTGTGCTTCAAGTTCTTGAGGTTGTTCCAAGGGGTTCTCTTGTTCAAAACGAACAGACTCCTTCTTCATCAAGAATTTTCCATGATGGAATTTCTTGGGATTACTCCAATACGGCTTTTTAACCAACTGAGGCAACAAGAAGCTCAACTTGTTTCTGAACCCTAATTTCGATTTAATCGAAAATTTCATTGTATCCTCATCGAACAAAACTTTTTCTTTCTCATTTAATAACCTTTCTAAGAAAAATCCTTGCCAATCACCTTGAACTCTGTCAATGATTGCAGTCATAATTCGGATCTTGGAACTTGAAAGAGCATCCTGGCTATGATGTTGCCCTAACAAGCATTTTCCGGCTATGTCCATCAGAAATTGAAGACCAGTAGGAAGAACATCCTTCTTCAGATTAGTCAAGGACTCTGTTTCAACACCTGACCATCTTCCTACACATTCCTTCTCTTCTCCAGCTTTGTAATTCATAATGTCCACTGGGCCTTGAGGCAAATCCAACATCACTTCTAGGATTTCCCTTGTAATCGTGACCTTATGCCCAGAAAGCATGGAGTGAACACCATTGCTATCTCCTTTGAGTTGCAAATAAAATTCCATAGCCTCCGGTTCATAGACATTTAGTGGAGATGATTTCAGAAATTTCCGCAGCCCACACTCCTCGCACATTGTCAAAATGGCTTGATTCTCAGCATTGTGTCGGCCATTGAAATAGACAGCATTTTCTACAAAAATGCCCTTTTCACGAACCCAGAAATTTGAATCAAATGTTCCTGCAACTTCGTTAGATTCACTAATAATATTGATAGTTGCCATTTGTAGAATTTTGTAGAGAATAGATTTTTCAGAAATTATGAGTTTATGAGCTTTCCAGAAATGAACTCGTAAGAAAGAAGACGATGAAGAGTGATCGTTTTTGTCAAAGTTGAGTTAAGATTGATTAAGCTAGTAAAAGTCTAGAGGGGAGGGGTGAATAGACTTTTAAAAATCTTTCAAAATATCAGAATATGCAATGCGGAATTTAGTCTTCTTATATACTGTACTGTGCTTACTCAGCTCAGATCAGTACTTTTAGAATAATATGGACCTTACTAGTTTATACTCAACTTTTGCTTAGATCTTTATCTTTTTAAATCTTAATGTTCTTAGTTAAACAATTCAAACAAATATCAAACAGTAAAGTAAACAACACAAGATTTTATAGTGGTTCGACCAATAAGTCTACATCCACTCTCACAATCCCAGTTGTGATGTTTTATTACTCTTATTTGAGTTTCTTGTGGCTTAAAGTCCCAATACTAAGACTTTGATCTTGTCGATTATACCTCCAGGTATATCTTCGATCTACTAGTAATTTTCCAAGTAACTAGCACACTTGTTTACAACAATACAAACTTAAACTTGAAAAGTAAAACTTCTCTGTGTTAGCCTTTGATTCTTCTCTTCAAATCTGTGGCTTCTCTTTTTTAATCTTCTTCAACTCTGTGAGTTCTTCTTGTGCTCTGTAGACTTAGCTTGCTTTAAGATCAGTAAAATGTTCAGTAGTCTTCAGCAGTAGGAGATCACACAGTATTTATAGAACTTAGTATGACAGTTAGCAGTTTGTGAACTAACTCTCAACTAACTCTAAACTGTTTTTGTAACTTCTTCTTGTAACCGACTTTGTAACTTCCTTCCAAGTCAGCATATCTTCAATAAATCTTCAGTTACACCTTAAATAAGTTATCCAAACTTATTCTTCAAATTTACCAAATCAGCACAGTAACTTACTGTTCTGATTTTTACTCTTCTGAGTCAATCAGCACAATAACTTAAAACTGTTCAAAACTTCTCCAGATTTCTTCTAAGCTTATCTTCAACTCTTCTTGAAGTCTTCTTATTCTGAAGTAGTCCTCCGAGTCTTCATTAGTCTTCTGATCTTCTTCTAATCTAGTCCTAATCTACTGTTCTGAACTTTACATTGCTGAATACAATAGAATACAACTTTACAATTATAAAACCTATTTATACATCAACTGAACTATATACAGATGAATATATCTAAGTCCTATACTATAAGCTGTCTATACAATACAAAACATCAGCTTAGTTCCTAACAGTTCATATATCAGATCAGTAACCAATAAAATCAGTAACTCATGTAAGATCAATAACTTACATATAAGATCAGTAACTCAGATACAAATATCTCATATAAGATCACTAAAATTATTCTCAGTTTTCATACTCAGATGAGTAATCTTATTTCAAATGACTTAGTTAAGATCAGTAATCTTACTCTTAATATTACTAAATAAGATCAGTAAACTTATTTCAGATATCATTAAGATCAGTAATCTCAATTTAAGTTTCTCATCAAATGACTTAGTTAAGATGACTTAGAACCACATATATTACTAACTTTAAGTTGCTTTTGGCCATCAAAACATACTTTCATCATCTAGAACATTGTTTCAAGGATTCATATCCCAACAGTAAATGTAATCGAGTCTCGAGCTCATCTCAATAAATGCTCAAATTATAAATTATAAGGATTATTGGAACTGTTAATTATATATTTGCATTTGAGAAGAATAATACTAGTAAATACAAAAGTACAAAGTCACCCTAAAAGTCACATACAATTGATGTGGGACAAATAACAAATACACAACGAATATACATTATTCTAATACGAATTGACTTCAAACTTTAAGTATTTGGTTCGACTCAACTCGAATAACAACACCAATGAAGGGATTGATGGTTTAGTTTTAAAATAAAATAAAAATAAAAGGCTATTCTAATTAATAATTAAGGAAAAGGGTACGATTAGATAAAATAGATAGATCAATGACCTATATGCACTTATTAGAGTATAAAAAGGGCCCTACTTGTACATTTTTCTCATCATTTTAAGTAGAAATGATTGCTCTTATCCATACTTGGGATTTGATAATCATCCTTTTATTTTATTCTGGATAAATATTTCACTAATATTATGGATGGAATTATAAACCTTAAGCTCGATTCGAGATTCATATTTTCAACTTGGGATTTTTAAATTATTGTTTTTTGCCCAAAAACTATATACTTGTCATTTTAATCAGTGAGTTAATATCAGTAAGATTCTATTTATATATGCACTTATAACCCCAATCGCCTTTATCACTACAATAATTGTGATTAGAATAACTTAACCGCCGCACATATATCAATAATGATGCTAATTATAGCCAACATAAATTATAATAATCGCATGATAAGTTAAATACATAAATCTACATATAAATAGTCTATAACCGAATCTAGTAACTAAAGCCATTACTAAATTTATTAATGTTTCTCTTTTAGCCTTAATTTACACTATTAAGTTATGATCGATATTACTGTCAAAAAAAAAAAAAGTTATGATCGATATTAAATTTTATTTTAGAACAAATTATGTAATACTTCATCCGTTAAAAAATATAATTAATTTGGACTAAGGAAGTACACTATCTTTATTCGTCTTGTTCTAAAATTGTTTGCACATCTTAAAAAAAAAACTCCATAAACTCAATCCTCACAACATTCACATTTTTCTTAGTTTGTAACTGTGTGCCATAAATTTGGTGCAAACAACTGTGTAATAGGAGTATATATTACATAATAATTGTACAAGTTAAAGATCTTAAAAAAAAAAAAAAAAAAACTCAACGTTAAACTTAATATGAATACTATATAACATCTACAATAAAATAATTAGAAGAAAATGATTATTGGAGTGGGAATAAAGGAATGATTTGTTGAGATGAACAAGTGGTTAATTAGGGTGCATGTGGGGAACCATGTGAAACAACATTGAATACTAATTTCATAGGTTCAAATAGTTATCATATCAAACAAGAAAACAAAAGTCCCATGTGGGGGAAACAATGAACATTGCATCTAGAGCTATATTTAATTAACTTTCTACAAAATAATATATAAAAAAATTGTTGGAAGATGGTTAGACAAACCACTCTTGTCATATTATATAAGTTACCTCAATTTTGATTTCAATTCTATCAACTTAATTCCACAAATTTAAAATAGTTTCACAACTTTTAATATTTTTAACATTTTTATCTGATGACCAACCGTAAAAGGTGAAATTTAACATTTTTTTTTAATATTATTGTCTTGAATCTAATTATTCATTTATTTTGAACTAATCCATCCTATAAATTAAAATGGTAGTTAATTTAATTAAACCTCAACCCATTAAGTGTAATTGATTTAGTTAAATCCTAATGTCTGATCCTTTTTCACCTGAGGGGTCTTGAATCTTGATGCTCTAATTTTATTTTATTTTGCCACGAAGAAAAAGTAGCAATAATTAATTCTATTATTATAGAATATATTTTGAATTATATATACTCCTATAGTCCTATGACATTTTTATGTTACCTCTGTGCAATGCAAGTTATGTAAGTAATTATGTTTTCATTAGTGCATGTAACGTGTGCTAATACTCCTATAATATATAGGGCCCAAAAGAATATACTTTACAATAAAGAAGTGGAGTATAATTAATAAATTAACCAAGAATTTGATATTCGAATATTGGAGATTAGACATTCAAAGACTTTGTTCATGATTAGTGTGACATTTGATTGCATTTAGACTCATATATAAGTTTGGATTACGTGGGAGAATTTTCTCATTGGAGCTGAGAATAATAATGCTTTAACTTTAAAAATAAAGTACGGCATCAATATATTACATCATAATAAGTGAAATTAATTAATTAACTTCATCATAATATTCATATGATAATGTCCAAAATAAATAATACAATCTCGATAAGAATATATGCATTGACCGAAGAAGATGTATAATGTATCTGTATGTACGTGATATTTATCATATTTTATTTAAATAAAATGAAATTACAATTACAAACTAGGAGTATTAAATTAACTAAATCAACAATTATTATATAATAATTTACATAATAATAATCACATAATTAGATATTTAACATATAAACATGGCCATTTGAGAAATAAGAACTGAATTTAGGGGTGTATTCAATTGAGACTCTGTTGGATTTTTTTGGACTTTTAAAATCTGGGGTATTCAATCCGGATTTTTAAAAGTCTTTCAAAATTTTGAGGTATTCAATACAAATTTTAAAAAGTCTTTAGAAATTTTTAGGTATTCAACAATCTATGGATTTTAATACTCTATGGATTTCGTTGGATTCTCCTTCAAAAATATAAATAAATTTCACTATTCAAAATCTCTTCTAAAAAGTAGAGATTTCAATGGATTCTCTCAGAAACTCTGAAAGAGAAGGAAGTAGTGTATTTTGAACCATGTTGATAATTGAAACATAGATCAATTTCTCCATTGAAAAGAGAAATGAAGAAGAAAAGAGCAAGATGCTATATTGAAGAAGAAGGAATCTGTTTGATTACAGAAGATAAAATCACAACCTAACTACTAATCTCAATCAAGTATTTAACCTTGAGATTTAGCCTAACTAACTAACCAACTGCTACTAACTAACAAACTACCCTTATCTATTAAGGGTGAACAAATCTGTTAACAAAGGAAAAAGGGAGTGTATCTAGTAAATTCCTTTAGACCCCCCCTCAAAATGGGAG